>CM046442.1:119176348-119408848 GCA_025506515.1 Flaveria trinervia | reverse complement strand
CGGATGGGTCATTCCATGGCTGGATTGTTTGGGCCGCGACTGTCGTGATCTGCGGCTGAACTATACAGTTCAACCTTACGTTTTATCGGCTCGAGTTTTAACACCTTTTTGGGGTGATACCCGTTCATGTCCCCCTAGTCCAATGTCATGATGCCAATCATGTCATTGGAGTAATAATTGCATAGACTTTAATGGTTGTACTTTACCACTTAGTCTATCAATCAAAACCTTGTCCCATCTTTCTTGAGCCACGGGCTAACCATTGTCCATCAATCAAGTCTTTGATGTTTCTGTCTAGAGCTGCCAACTTAGCCTTCATCAATCAATCCCATCGCCTTCGCTTGGAGCCGCATCCATGGCTTATTCAATCGATTCCTTGTCTTCTCTTTATCGAGTCGCGGCCCTAGGCCTATCACTACCACCTCGGGCCTTGCGCCAAATTTGGCCTTTACCACTTGATTTCTCTATATATTCCATCATCTCCATTCTTTTATTCTTCACACTTCCATTTTCTTTCATCCAAGAACAAGCAAATTTCTGGTAAGTCATCGAACCTGCCTCTTTCTTTTTTAATGGATTATAGAAACGATATGGGCCTTCAAACCTCCTCGGTTATTTCTCAAGATTTTCTAAACAACTTTGTGTTTCGTTGGTATCCCCGCCGAGCTTACTCCTGCTGTCCCTCCTCGTTCGTTGACTGTGAGGGACGCCCCGACTGGGATGATAGCCCTTTATACTTCTTCTTTAGTCTTTGTAACTTTCGGGTTCCGGTTGGCCGTTTCTTATGCTTGCTTATTAGTACTACAATATTCATCTAGCACAACTAGTTCCTCTAGGTTTGGTTAAGGTATACCATTTCGAGATATCATGTCGTGCCCTTAATTTAGAACCTGAAACAAACCTTTTTAGAGTGTTCTATAAGTTGACTAGGGTAGGCGATTGGTTAACCTTTGAAAAAAGAAAAGCGCCCAAACCTCCTCTAGTGTCACGAACCATAACTAGTTTGAAACATTGGAAAGACCATTTTTTCTTCATTTCGGCTAGTATAGTTCCTTTTGAGATGCATTGGTTGGAACCTAGCAAGTCCATTCAGGACCCCTTTCCCGAGCCTGCCACGTTTGACATGTCTGCTTATGACCTCTTGAAAGCCGAGTCAACTCCTCTTCGTAGCTATTATGAGCATTTCCTCGTCATGGCCGGTGTTAGTCGTAACTGGACCGACCTTAACATGGTTCCATTCATGAATTATCAAGGGAAAACGTAAGTTGCTTCGCCCTTTATGCCTTAATGTATATGTTCATGTGTCTGATTATTGTCTATATTTCGTGTTTACATAGGTATGGGTCTGTTCGAGCATATGAAGTTGTCTGCTAAGGAAGATGTTTCGGAACAGGTGGAAACCTTGCGTGAAGGTGCAACTCATATATTGGAGGTGACTGCTGGTTTCGTTGTTCAACCGGGTGAAACTATGTCACCGCCCACTCGCAAGCAGAAGAACGATGATGAAGATTCTATCCCCGCTAGCCGTCCCAAAATGAAACGCAAACAAGGGCTGGGGGGATCGATCTTCGCCGCGGCCGTCACTCCACCCGCGCCTGCCGCGGCTTGCAGGGAAGGCCCCTCAGTCGCGGTCGGGGTGTCCTCTGGCTCGAATTGGGCAATGCTGGTTCTGCTCCTTCGTCTTCTAATGGTCAATCAGTCAGTGGTTCTGGTAAGGAAAAAATGGTTGTTCTTCTGAAGACACTGACCTGCATGCAGAGGACAAATTTGTTTCCTAACTGGGAGTTGACTAATGGAACCACTTTTGACACTCCGGATTCATGTAGCGACTTCATGTTTGCATTCGCACACCTTCTGAATTTTTACCGTGGGGAAGGGTTGAAAAACAGAGCATTGTCAAATGCCGGTTGTTTGGCCATGGTGAATAGTTTGTTTTCTTTTGCTGAGATTCATAGTCGTTGGGTGGATGATGTCAATGAGATCCGTGATCTTAAGAAGCAGGTGTCTAAACTGGAGGCCGAAAATGCGTCTCTCAAGTCTCGTTGTGACACATCTGAGGCTATGAAAAAGAAACTTACTCGAGACCTCAGTGGTGCGCATGAGGAGCTTTGTATTCAGCGTGCTGTAGTGAAAAAACTTTCCTTGGACTTGAAAGATAATAAGGTTGCTTCCGAAGGTCATATTGCTAACCTTGAGGAAAAAGTGTTGCATCTCACATCCGAGAAGAAGTGGATATATCGGATGGTGTTGGTTTCGCTTTTAACAAAATACGTTATAGTGACGAGTTTCTTGATGCCTTGACCGGATCAATAGTCTTTCAGACAAGGTGGGGTATAATGCGGGTTTAATGGATGGAGCTTGTCTTGCCGCGGAGGGGAAAAAACCAGATGCAGCCAAGAATTTCGACAAGAATGCTAAAGAAGCTACGAGCCGGTCTGATTCCTTTGTGATAAGCTACTTCCCCATGGTGAGACTATCGCTGCTATGCGCTACTCGAGCATCGAGGAGATCAAGTCCTTCCTAGCCCCCCAGCTGAAGACTCTGCTCGTGTTTAGCCAACTTATCTTTGTGTGTCATTTGTGTTTGTAATGTTATCAAACTTGTACCTTGACTTTATGTTATTTTGTAATGGTTTTATGCTTTGATATCCCATACTTTGTGTTGTATTATGATCGTTGAGCTCATGCTTTGCGAATGTCACTGTGTCGCGGCTGTTGCCGCGAGAGGCCTTAGGGCTTCCAGCCGCCAACTTATGGCCGCGATAGGCTTGCGGCTTTTGGCCGCGACGGGTTTCATGTTTGCGGTTATGGCCGCGACTCGCCCTTTATATTATTATTATGGCTGCAACAACTAAAGTCTTTGGTTGCGACTAGAGTCTTTGGTTTCGGCTAAAGTCCTTGGTTGTGACTTGGAGCTTTGGCCATGGATTGATGCTTTGGTCACGACTTGGTGTCGCGACTCGAGGCCCGCTTACGCATGCCTGTGGCATTCCGCCATAACTTGGGGATCCTAGCCGCAGCTTTCCTTGGAGCCTTTGGGCACGGTTTTTGGCCGTGGCTCTTGTTTCATGGTTACGACATTTCACCATAACTTGCTCATAACATAATTATAGTTACATTTTTAACTACGACTCGCAACTTCAGCCGCGAATGAGACTCAGGCCATGACTTTAACTTTGTCGTGGTCCTATGCACCCATGCATTTTGGTTACCGTTGCTTTCTGGCTTGGGCTTTTAGCTGAATGGAAATGTACATTGAGTGGCACTAGTTGCCTACCCAAGTGTAATCATATGTTGGGTACGTGTTTGGTTTTCTTTGAGATCTAGTACGAACAACGAGTTCTACTATTAAACCTCAGGAATAGTTCATACTTACTTATCTGTTTGTTTCGTCATGGTTGCTTGTGGTTTCGTTTAACTTGGCGTGGCAACATTAAATTGTTTAGTTACATACTATACCATTCCAAACGTCGCTTGAATAATTGCGTTGGTATCTCGCTTTGCTTCTTAACTCACACATCATTGTGGTTTCGTGACTTGTTACGATGCTGGTTATATAAGAAAATTCATTAATCTGGTGTAACTACCGGTGCTCGCATGCACCTTCTTACTGAAAAACGAGTTACACTGTTGAGATTTTACTACCTACTACATGTAGCATCATCGGAGCTGAGCTCCATTCCAGGTTCTCGGGATGACTGCCCCGTCCGGCTGGCTGAGTTTGTAAGCTCCATTGTTCCTACTTCAATGACCTGATAAGTTCCTTCCCAATGTGGACCCAGCTTACCCTGATCTTGAGCTCTACTCGCTCGTTGCTTCTTAAAAGTAATCACCTTCCTTGAATGTTTGATGTTTCACACGAGAGTTATAATACCGTTCGATTTCTTTCTTATGCTTTGGTTCTCGAATTGCTGCTATCATCCGTCTTTCTTCAAGTAAATCCAAATTAAGTCGAAGGTCAGTCTCGTTCTCCTCTCCAAGCACTTGTGTGACAGGGTTGTTGGCATGCCTATCTCCACTGGTATCATGGCTTCCGATCGTTAGTTAAACTGAACGAGGTTTCACCGTGGCTGGTCTTGGGCATGGTCGATGGGGCACAAGACATTAGGTAGTTCCTCCACCCAGTTCTTCCCTCAATGCCCAATCTGTTTTTATTCCTTCAACAATACTACGATTGGCTCTCTCACTTGACCGTTACCTTGTGGATGAGCTACGGAAGTGAAAATTTGCTGGATTTGCAGGTCTCTACACACGACTTGAATGGATTCTTGGCGAACTGCTCCTGTTATCTGTTACGATAAACAACGGGAGGCCGAAGCGGCATATGATGTTTTCCCATGTAAACTTCTTCACTTGCTGCCCTGTGATCGACTTTAGGGCCTTAGCTTCCACCCATTTGGTTAAGTAATCCACTGCCACTAAGAGAAACTTGACTCCTCCGGCCGTCACTGGGAACGAACCACAATATCCATGCCCCATTTTTGAAAAGGCACGCGGCGTTGACTAGAATTAGATCGTTCTTGGGCCTGTGGCACATTGGCGCATGCCTTTGACAACTTTCACACCTTTGGATTTCTTCGGTTGCACTCCTATGCATCCCGAGCCAATAGTACCCTGCCCCCATTGCTTTGCTACTACCATCCTTGGACCTGCATGGATGCCACAAATGCCTTCGTGTATTTCCCTGATGACATAGTTTGCTTCGTCTGGCATAAGACATCGTAGCAACGGTCCCATGTAGGATTTGCGATACAGGACCCCCTGCCGCAACTCGTATTGTAGAGACTTTGCTTGAACCGCCCTCGCATCTCCCTTCTCTTTAGGTAGGTCTCCATTTGCTAGGAATTTGATAATTGGACTCATCCAACATTCATGTGTTGCATCATCCACTGAAGTTACCTCCTTCTTGTCGATCGATGGTGATTGCAGTACTTCGACTCTGACTTCCTTGGCTAGGTGGCTGAAAGTCACTAAAGCGAGTTTGCTAAGAGCGTCTGCTTTCTTGTTTTTGCTTCTTGGGATGTGTGAGACATCTATTCTCAAAACCACTAATCAAATCCTTTGCTTTCCTCAGGTATTGCTTCTTGTTTTTTCCTTTGCATCATAAGACCCATTAATTGATTAGCCACCAGTAGCGCGGCTACATGAGCATGTAATGGCCGAATCCCCATCTGCTTGGCCAACCTCAATCCTGCCAACAACGCTTCATATTCCACCTTGTGTTAGAACTTTTGAAAGCTAACCGCAGGGCGTAGGTTAACTCTTCATTTCTGGGGCCCTGCTAATATAGACCAGCTCCTGACCCTTCATCGTTTGCGGCTCTGTCGTGTGTAAACGCCAATCTTCGTCATTGACGCTCGTTGCTTACGTTGCTATCGACAAACTTCCATCTTGTGGTATCTTCGCTAAGAAATCTACCACCACTTGACCTCTTACCGCCACCCTTGGCTTGTATTCAATTCCGAAGACTCCGAGTTCTATGGCCCACTTTGCCAATCTCCCGGAAATTTCCGGTTTTCTCAACACTGTTGTATTGGGGTGGCTCGTGCGAACTTCGACTACGTGGGCTTGGAAATACCTCGTAGCCTCCTGGACGCATATACCAAAGAAAGAGTAAGTTTTTCCATTGGTGAATACCTGGTTTCCAGGTCCTTGAGAGCCCTGCTGACGAAGTAGATTGGTGTTTGCTTCCTACTCCGATCTGTCATCAAAACTGCACTGACGGCCTCTGCTTCGGCTGACAGGTACATCACGAGCCGTTCTCCTGGAAGAGGAGCCGCTAGTGTCGGTAGGTTGCTCGAATATAACTTCATCTATTGAAAAGCTCTCTCCGCCTCATCCGTCCACCTGAAATCTCTCTTGTTCAAACAATTTCTCAATGTAGACATGAAAGGCAAAGAACGTTCAGCGTGTCTTGATAGGAATCTATTGAGTGCGACCAGACGTCCATTGAGCATTTGCACTTCTTTGACAGATTTAGGAGACGACATTTCGAGCATCGCTGCAACTTTCTCGGGATTAACCTTCAACCCCACTTTTCTCACCACGACTCCCAAAAACTTCCCTTCTTTCACTCCGAACAAACATTTCTTCGGGTTCAGCTTCATGTTTATTTTATGTAATGTCTCGAACGTGTCGGCGATGTCTGGCAACAAGGCTTCCTCGTTCTGACTTTTTATCACCACGTCATCGACGTAAATTTCAATTTTTTTCCTATTTGCTTGGCAAACGCTTTGTCCATCAAGCGTTGATATGTGGCTCCTGCATTTTTAGGCCAATGGCATTTTGGTGAAACAAAAGATTCCAATGTCAGTGTAAAAAGTTGTCTTGTCTTCGTCTTCGGGTGCCATCTGAACTTGATGATATCCCTTGTAGGCGTTTAGAAAGCACTTCAAAGGGAAACTTGCTACAGAGTCTACTTTCAAATCTATGTCTGGTAATGGATAACAATCTTTAGACAAGCATTGTTGAGATCCTTGAAGTCGATGCACATCCGCCACGTGCCATCGCTCTTCTTTACCATCACTGGATTGGCCACCCACATCTGGTAGCGCACCTCCCTAATTATACCTACCTCGAGTAACTTTTTAACTTCTACCACGGCTTGGCTTCGCTCCAGGCCCATATGCCTACGCTTTTGGACGACCGGTTCCTTTGACTTGTATGTGTTCAATTTGTGCTCTGCTATGTCCTGGGGGACACCCTTCATGTCTGTTGGTTGCCAACATCTAAACTGTTCTGCAAACGCCGCAGTCGCTCTTTGGTTGCGCAGTCAATTGACCTCCGACCGTGACCTTGTGCTCATGAAAAGCGGGGTTAATCACCCATTTTTCCAACATTGGGCGCATGGCTTCGTCTGCCTTGCTTGAAGTGCCTGGCCTTACCGCTCTTACATCTTTACACGCTTTGCTAGAATAGATGGTAACTACCCCAGTGGGGGTAGGGAATTTTATCGCCGCGTGCACCGTCGATATTACTGCTCCAAGAGTACACAGACCGGGCCTCCCAAAATAACATTGTGTGAAGACTCTGAACGTACCACCAAGAATGCCATCATGACTTCTCTCCAACCGACTTCATTCCCTATGCTACTGGTAACTGTATCTCGCCCAACGTCTGCACCACCTCCCCGAAAATCCTGTGAGGTGATGTGTCACTGTCTCTAGGTCTTTCCTGACTCTTCATCTAGCTGCAAAAACAATGCTCGTACATAATCTCTGAACTACTACCACTATCCACATATATCCGGTGTACCCGATGACCTGCAATGATGACTGAGATGGTGAGTGGCGCATTAGTGAAACTTCACAAAGGATCGGGGGAAAAAGATATCTTTTGTGCCATCCAAGGCTCCATATGGTCGGAATACCGTTTGCCCCCCCGATTTGCCACTTGCAACATGAATATTCCTTTCTTTTCCCCTGCCTGCGGCATCTTTTCAGCTCCCTAGCAAGTGTGCTAATTTCCCTGTCTTTATAGCAAGTTCAATCTGCCGCTTTAGAGAGAAACACTCATCTGTGTGTGTCCATTTCTTTGTGAAACTCACAATACTTGTTTGTGTCCCTTTTTTACCCAGGGTTTTAGTGGGGCGGGTTTGGTGAAACGAATGTTTTTAGTTGCTAGAATCTCACTCGGGGTTTTTGTCAGAGGAGGTAGAGTCACGTTTGGTCCTTGTGAATTTTTGACTGAGGGAAGGTGCGAACGAGGCTGAAAACCGAGTTCTGCTGGCGAACCGAGGTGAAACGTGGCCTCTCCCAAGATCTCGCTCCTCTGGTCTCCTTTGCGAATCCCATGTGGGCACAGGCTTTTTCAAGTTTTCTCCTTAACTGCTCGCATGCCTTTTTTCCTCGTACGAACGCTTTGCCCTTTCTAACATTTCCTCCACCGACTTGAAAGGCTTTCGTGAAACCTTTCTACTAGCTGTTCGTTTCTTACACCATGAATGAAAGTTGAAATCCGGAAATAGTTTCCGGCCCCACGAATCTGCATGCTTTCCTTGGAGTACCTAGTTATGAAATTTCAATGGACTCGTTGTCTCCTCTTTTGATGTTGTGAAGCTCAGTGGGATCCTTCGTGGAGCGACGTTATTGACTGAATTTTTAAGGAAATTTTCTTCCAATTCTTCGAAACTTTTAATTCACCAATCGGAAGGTGTCAAACCACACCCTAGCTGCGCTGTCAAAGTATGGGCGAAACCTGTGGCACTATAAGGGAATTGACCATTGCTCCACCTTGCTGCTCAGATGAAAATTGCAAGGTGGTCGTCTGGGTATCCCAGGCATCATATTTCTCGACGTTAGACGACATTTCCTCTTTTTGTTTTGGAGGGAAGGGAACTCTGCTATTCTTGGGATGATTTTGATCTTGCTCGCGCCGTCGACGGTCGGTAGGCTTGCTAAATTATCATTGACTATCGCTTTATCTCTTGGTGGGGGTGGCAGGCATGGTTTGTCTTAGCCTTGTCTCAACGTTCTTTACTTATCCATGGCCCACCTTCTCCCTCACAACGATTTTTCTTTGGGTTTTGTCATACTCCAGGCGTTTTCGAATTTCTCAAGGCGTCGATCTTTTCCTCCTGTACAGAAATAGAGAGGATTGTTCTCCGGTTTTTACTGATGAACTTCGGGTAATGACAATACCACCATTGTTTCACCCCCTGCGCTAGACCCCAAAGAGGAGGCAAGGGTGTGGATGTCAAATTGTCAAATCGTGGTAGAGTTTCTTGCCTGATCATGGTAAGTCTTTAGTAATGTTGGGTCCCCGGATGGCGCCAAATGTTGCTCCACGAATCCTGTTAGGATCTCAGCCCTTGGTTTAATCGATTGAACAGATATAGCAGCGGAATAGCTCAGAATTAGACAAATTCAAACAAGAACAATTGATATAAAACGATAAAAGAATTTTGTTATAGAGAGAGAAATATCCGACAAAAGGAATATTGCATTAAGATTGTCGGCCTCAAAGGCACGATTACAGGTGAGTCATCTTTCCTTATAAAGGAAAGAATGACGTAGGCTGATGTCACCTGAAAGTGACATGTAACCGTTTTATAACTACTGATGTTTAACAACTACTGAAGATGTCAACAACTGACATCTTCTTACAAATGTTCCTAAGTGTTAAACATCTTATTTACAACTACTGAAAAACATAAAACTACTGAAACTACAACAACTGAAGAACAACCTCTTCAGTTGTTTACAAGTACTGAAAAGAAAAAAAAAAATAAACTACTATGAAAGGAAAAGAAAACTACTGAAGAGAAAAAAAACCATCACAACAACTGAAGAAGCCTCTTCAGCTGTTGTCATCAGCTGTTAACATCAGCTGATGTCTTCAGTACTTGAACATCAGACTTTGTCTTTCAGCTGTTGATCTTCAGTCTTTGTCTTCAGTACTTGTTGAAGTCTTCAGACTTTAGATCTTCAGCTGTTGTCTCAGTCTTTGTCTTCAGTACTTCAGACGTACTTCAGCAGTTGTATTCTTCAGACTTTGTAGAACAGCTGATCAGGTCTTCTTCAGCTGTTGTGATGTCTGTGGGACTTAGAGGTTTCTCTGATCAGGCTCATTGGTTCTTTTGGTCCAACAAACTCCCCCTGAACCAATGCAGCCAAAACCTCTAAGTTATTGACGAGTCCCACTTATTTTGGCAGATAGATTGGTCTCTTTATCCTCTTGATCAGATGAGAAGTGACCCTTTTTCAGCACCGGCCTGGGAAGAAGTCTCTGATGATCTGTTTGGCATGATATGGTTGGGAGCTCTGTATTGGGGACTTGGACACCGAGCTGTTGCCCAACCATGAGATCTACTTCCCGTGTATCAGCCTATATGATTCCCTGGTGTAAGCCCTTAAAAACATGATTTGCTCATCCATTGTCAGCACCTCGGGCACACCATCAAATAATCCTTCTCGGCCATACACTTCAGATATGTACTTGGCCTGTTTTCCATTCTTGAGCTCAACCGTGGTTATTTGTCTATAAGCAAACTCATCTGGATGAGTCCTTCTAAGAGCAGGTTGAGCTCTTCTTGTTTGAAGTTTTCAAGTCGTTTGTAAACCAATCCCTTCTTTATAATTTTGTTCTCTAACATCTTTTGAGGTGGTTGTTTGGCTTCATAGGCTTTCTTGAACTCTTCAACAATTTCCCAAGGGGACACTACAAGCACCACAGTGATGTCTTCGTCGACAACTCTCTTCACTTGGCCCTTGTATCTTGAAGGAATTTCTTTCTTGACAATCCGGTGTGCCACCCTAGGATCAGGCCATATCCTTACTCTTTCCCTTGGTATTGAAAGGTATTAGCAAGGGTGTACAATCTTAATACTCTTTCTTCATGCTGATCATTGAAGAGGATGTAGCATATGCTTTGTCAATGCTTTTCAGCATTTCCTCATCATGTTTTTGCATCTGTTCCTCTTCAATCTTTATCATTACATCATGCATTTGAGAAGCAGGAGTGATGGACATTGGTTTAGCCTTAGGCAAAGTAATGACTGCAGAGAGTGGCAGTCTGTCTTCATCCTCCTCTTCATCTTCATCAGGCCTCAGTACCTTTCTTTTTTCTTTTGGCTAGGTACATCACTGGCAATGGGTTTTAGGGGTAAAGGATTTGGTTTTGTGGGTTGGATGGTTGGTTTAGAGGGTAAAGGAGTTGTTTTAGTGGGTTGTGGAGATAGTGATTTTGAGGATTGAGGCTTTTCAGACTGTTTTAGCATTTTGGCTGTAAGGGAGGCTTTGGTAAATTTTGTCAGTTCTTTTCGATTCCCAACCCCAGCTTCATTCAATACCTCAATCACTAAACCTTTGGAGTATTCTTCAGACGAACAAATCTTGGTGGTTATTGCCAAGATGTTGTCCCTGGTCCAGGCCCTTATTTCCATTAGAGATCTTCCCAAGTATTTAGCTATAAATCTGATCATTATCTCCAGCCTTTCTCTTTCTAAGGCATCATAGCTAGCCCATCTTGAATTGATCTCCTCTGTTTCCATCCTTCTGATCTCGGAGTCTAGTTGTTTGATGTCAAAACCCTGCCTATACAACTGCTCAATGATTTTATCCATTGAACGGTTATGGTTGGCGTCAGCTTCTTTCACCATATCCTTCAGCTCCTTCTCCTTCTCAGACTCTCCTTTTCTCTTTTGATATGTGACATGAAAGTCTTTTTGACTTTCATTCACTTCAGCTCCCTTCACACTCTCCTTCTCCTTCTCATTTACAACCTCAGATTCTTTCGCCTTCTCCCCATCTATCCTCTTCCTTTTTCCTTTAACTAACTGACTCTCCCCCTTTTTGGTTGCATTGGGTGCAAGGGTTTGAGCAGTAGAAAGGATTTAGTCACCAACTCCTCCACCAAGGGTTGTATTATTGTAGGAAGCCTCTCATCAATGGCTTTGATCACTATATCTGTGATCATGGGAGTGATGAGAGGTAGGGATTTTTGAAGGGTAGCAACTGATTGATCAGGATGGTTCTGTTCCTGAGAATCAGTGCCGAAAGCAGAGGCTGGTGGCTTGGAAGTATATACTGGCTCAGTGTGTAGGGGACCTTCAGAAGAAGGTGCCATCTGTGGGTGTATTGTGGTGGCAGATGGACTTGCATCCTGAGACATCTTGGCCAGCAGCTCTTTGAGTCTGCTAACCTCATCCTCTAGAATGGTGTTTTGAGCAACTACATCATAGAAGAAGCTCAGGTCATCATCAGTTGATACTGAATCACCTGACCTCCTGACAAAGTCAGAATGAACATGCCTTGAGTGTAGATCAATTATAGCATGTGCCCTTGTTCTCGGTTCTGGGGACTTCCAGCCTCAGGACTATGTCCTTCATCAGCTGTTGCCACTGGTGAGGACTTAGAGATGTTACCAACTGCATCCTGGTCATTTGCTGAGTCAGGAGCAGTGGCAGCCTCACCAGAAGTTCGCACCTCCTTATCTACACTAGAAGATGGAACATGATAACCCCTGTGCTGTGGGTTGACAGAAGCATTGTGATCCTCCCCCTCAGGTGTTGAGGTTATCCCAGTAGTAATTGGTGTCTGGGGGGGGGTGAGGAATGCAACTGCGTCAGCACTTTTGCAACAATGATAGTAGGGCTTTGAGGGGCGGTTGCATCAGGAGAAGGTGTGGAAGCAGTGTGCACCCGGGACAAGTGGTGCTCTTCAATGGTAATCCCCTCAAGTGAGGAGGATCCCAGCATTGTGGCTTCCCTTTGAGTGGTTGCTTCAGGTTCCTTTTGAGAGGAAACCTGAGCGGCTTCAGTTGGTGGAGTCACAGTCTCTACTGGGGGGTTATTTCCAGCAGAGATAACCTGCGTTGGTGCAGCAGGAGCATCCACAGGGGACTCAATTCCCTGAGTAGCTTTCTTAGGCTTCTTCTTTGTGGGTTTGGAGGGGACTTTGGATGTGGAGGTGGAGGCTGTGGGTTCCAGCTGCGTGGGTTTGCGCAGCTTGGCAGCCTGTTTGAGAGTTTGGTCAGTGTTGTGTCGGGAGTATACCTCCGGCAATACAGCCAAAGCAGGGACTCCCAGACCAACTAGTCCCTCAGCAGAAAGCTGATTCTCTATTATGGCCATTATAAACCGAGGATATAGTATCCAACGGTTAGAAAGTGGTTTTGTGGCCATATCCTTGAGTTCAAGAAAAATTATTTCAGAAAAGTTTAGTGGTTCTTGTTCAAGGATAGAGAACAATACCTGTTGCCATCTGGAAGACAGTTGATCCCAAGAGGAAGTCTTCGGAGCCAGGCAAACATTTACCATATGAAATATAATCGTTCAGCATCTGGAAAATGTTTCTTCAGGATTGTTGAAGCACTAAGATCACCCTGATATCCATGTTGTCCAAAGGAAAGATCAAGTTGGCGCTTAGGATATCCAACAGGGTAGGCAGCATCATCTAACAGTAATTTGGCGGATGGTAGCAGTAGAGATGACCACCTTATGCGAGTTGATAGATGAATGGATAGATTCTCCATTAACGGTCGCATTCATCCAGAACTGACGTAGCGAATCGGCATAAATGATTGGATTTAAAAGGAAAGCCGTTTTTGGGGATTGGACCATAAGATCTATAGCATTTTCAAATTTGGTCCAGAAGGGCGATTTTGTGAGGTACGCGACACAGTTGTGTCGAGGTTTGAGTTGCATGGTCGCCATTAATGAAGGTGAAAGGTTTTCAGAGCTTTTGAAAAGTTAGGTCGTGAAAGAATGAAAAACTCTGAAAGAGGGATCAGGTATATATAGGGTACGGGTTATGAAACGACTGAAGGTTTTGGTGTTAGTCATCAGTATTTGAAGCTACTGATGACGTGGTATTAACTTTCAGACGTTTGAAACGACTGATGGTATTGGTGTGGTCAGCAGTTATAAAACAACTGAAGACATGGTGTTTACTATCAGACGTTGAAACAACTGAAGTCTCTGATTTAGGCATCAGTAGTTTTAAAAACTACTGAAGACAAGTTGGACTTCAGATGTTGAAACAACTGAGGACTTGGTATTAGTCATCAGTAGTTGTGAAACTACTGAAGACATGGTATTGCTTCAGTTGTTTATAAAGAAACAGCAGTTTGTGAACTACTGAAGAGAGAGTACTCATCAGTAGTTGTCGTCAATTCATAGCCTTTCAGCTGTTTCATACTGTCCTCAACACTTACTCATCAGCTTTTAGCTGTTTTCAGTTGTTTCATAGGACATCAGTACTTATCTGTTTCTACTGATTTCAGTAGTTGTAACTACATCAGTAGTGTAGAACAGATAAAGTACAGTACTTAAAGCATTTAGCCTTCAGTAGTTATAAAAACTACTGAGGGTAAAATAACTCATCAGTACTTATATGTGACATGGTTACCAATGATCATCAGTAATTACTGAGATCATCAGTAGTTGTCACTTATTCTAGCTGCAGCATACCAAGCCTTAACACCAGGTTGTGGAAAGTTGAACTATCCAAAGGCTTAGTAAAAATGTCTGCAAGCTCATCAGCACTAGGCACAAACATAGGATTAATTAGACCCTTTTCAAAACAATCTCTTATAAAATGATGTCTAATTTCTATATGTTTGGTCCTAGAGTGCTGGACAGGATTTTTGACAATGCAAAGAGCTGAAGCACTATCCATTAATAATGGAGTCTTAGTCTCTGTAATGCCATAATCCAAAAGTTGATTCTGAAGCCAGAGTATTTGGGATGTACAACTTGCAGCAGCAATGTACTCGGCTTCAGCAGTGGATGTAGCAACAGATGTTTGTTTCTTACTCTGCCAAGAAATCAAACAGTTGCCTAGGAATTGGCATCCACCAGAAGTTGATTTCCTGGTCAACTTACATCCTGCATAGTCACTATCAGAGAAAGCAACTAATTTGCAAGAATGTCCAGTGGAATACCATAAGCCTAGAGATTGTGTGCCTTGCAGATATCTAAAGATCCTCTTGACTGCAATCAGATGAGACTCCTTAGGTGCAGCCTGAAATCTAGCACAAACACATGTAGCAAAAACATATCTGGTCTAGAAGCTGTTAAATACATCAAGGAACCAATCATACATCTGTAAAGGGTTTCATCAACACCTTTACCTTTCTGATCAACATCCAATTGTGTGGTGTTGCACATGGGAGTAGAACAGGATTTACAGTTTTGTAAATCAAACTTATTCAAAGATCTTTTGTGTATTTAGACTGATGAATGAAAATTCCATCAGCTTTTTGTTTGATTTGCAAACCTAGAAAGAACTGTAATTCTCCCATTGCACTCATTTCAAACTTCTGTTGCATTAAGGTTTGGAAATCCTCACACAATTGGGGATCAGAGGATGCAAATATAATATCATCAACATAAATTTGAACAAGTAGCTTATGCTGATCCACCTTCTTAATAAATAAAGTTTTATCTATGGAGCCTCTAGTGAAATTATTCTGTAGAAGAAAGTTTGATAAGGTCTCATACCAAGCTCTAGGTGCTTGTTTCAACCCATAAAGAGCTTTATCAAGCTTATATACCCATTCTGGGTGCTTATTATCCTCAAAGCCTGGTGGTTGACACACATAAACTTTCTTTTATTGTACCATATAGAAAAGCACTTTTGACATCCATTTGGAAAACTTTAAGATTGTGGAGTGCAGCATAGGCTAAAAACAATCTAATTGCCTCCAGTCTGGCTACAGGGGCAAAGGTTTCATCATAATCAATACCTTCTTCTTGTGCAAACCCCTGCACAACCAGTCTGGCCTTGTTCTTAACAATTAGCCCATTTTCATCAGTTTTATTCCTAAACACCCATTTAGTGCCTATTGCACACTTACCTGGGGGTAGAGGAACAAGCTCCCACACTTGCTGTTTCTTGAACTGAAGAAGCTCAAGCTGCATGGCTTCAACCCATCCATTGTCCCTCAAAGCAACATGATAGTTCTTCGGCTCTAGCTGACTGATGAAGAGAGCATAGAAGCAGAAATTGGACAACTGGCTTCTGGTTGAGACACCAGCATTGATATCACCAAGGATTTGAGATATTGGGTGATTTTTCAGCTCTTGGTAAACAATCAAATCTGTGCAAGTGTTTGTAGGGTCTTCAGCAGCAGCAGTGTTGATGCAGATTCTTGAAACCATGAAGATGGTGGCAACTCAAATGAAGTTGAGGATGCAGAAATCTCATCAGCATTTGTTGTGGATGGTGCGGCTGGAGCTACAGGAGCATCAGGTTTAGAGGACTCAGGCAGTTGATCACTAAACCTGAAGAGGTGATTACTACTATCATCATCATCTTCAGTAGTAAACCAGGTGGTGAACTGTTGACAGGAGCAACAGCAGGAGATTGATAAGGAACATATTGCAGTATGTCCAAATCAAAGAGCTCCACAGGGCTTTGTGGAATCTTGTCCTTTGGAGATTCATTGAACTTGACATGTAAAGTCTCTTCAACCATCTTTGTTCTGCAGTTGAAGACTCTGTATGCCTTGCAAGTTGATGAATAACCAACAAAGTACCCTGCATCCACCTTAGGATCAAATTTCTGGAGCTGATCCTTTGTGTTGAGAATGAAACAGGGACACCCAAATGCTCTAAAAATGAAATGAGAGGGGCCAAATGATGTAGAACTTCATATGGAGTCTTCATCAACCTCTGATTTATTAGCACTCTATTCTGCACATAGCATGCTGTGTTGACAGCTTCAGCCCAAAAGGTCAATGGCAGTCCAGAATCAGCCAACATAGACCTTGCAGCTTCAATGAGGGTCCTGTTCTTTCTCTCCACAACTCCATTCTGTTCAGGAGTTCTTGGAATACTAAACTGTCTCTTTATTCCCTTGGAAAGGTAGAATTCATCAAGTGTATTGTTCCTGAATTCTGTTCCATTATCACTTCTAATACACTTGACTGAGAGGGAATACTGCTTCTCAGCATACAACACAAAGTTTATGATCTTCTGTGCAGCTTCATCCTTTGAATGTAGAAAGAAAGTCCATACAAATCTGGAGTAATCATCCACAATTACCAGACAGTATTTTTTCTGTGCCATGCTCATCACTCTCACAGGACCAAGAGATCCATGTGAAGAAGTTGTAAGCAGGCAGTGGACTTTGGTTCTTCAATAGGTGGAAATGAAACCTTGTGCTGTTTTCCTTTCAAACAAGCAGTGCAGTTGTTTTCACACTTGAACTCCTTCATAGGCATTCCCCTTACTAAACTATGGTGTATCAGCTGATTCATGTTCTTGAAATTAACATGTCCCAGCCTTCTATGCCATAGATTAGATTCTTGAGGAGAGGCCTTGGAAAATAGGCAAGGATGGCCTTTGAGATCAATTTTCTTGGAAAGATCTAAGGCATACACTCTTCCTGTCCTGTTGGCCTTCAGGAGAGTGTGAGCATCCAATACCTTGTCAATCAAACTCAGAACTTTGGATGACAGAATCCTGCAGTTCTGGCTTGTGAAAAGGGCAACATGGCCTTTGTCACACAATTGACTGACACTCAAAGATTATACTTGAGATTTTCCACATGGTTGACATCATCAAACTTTATTTCCCCATTGGAAACAAAGCCCTTCCCGATGATGTAACCTCTTGCATCATTGCCAAAGGAAACAAATCCCTTCCTTCCTGGAGAGTAGTCATTAAGAAGTGAGTTGTTCCCAGTCATATGCATAGATCCCCCACTGTCTACATACCAGATGCTACTTTGGCATGTTGAAGAAACCTGCATAAATAAACAATCAGTTAGTTTTGGAGACCCAAACCTTTTTGGTTTTGGGCCTGGTCTCATCAACAGATGGTAAACTAACAGGTTTATTGGACACAATAGCTTGAGGTGAAGGAGATGGTGTAGAAGAGGAATCCTTGGCTTGGATCTCCTTTTCTGGGGTTTCAACACAGGGCCATCAAGTTGGTTAACTCTTCCCAACAGATGTTGAACCATCATTACCAGCTGTGTCTGATTCTGGGAGAGAGCTTTCAGCTCTTCAGACACATTGGTATTGGTGTTTGATGATGAGTTCTTGTGTTGCACCATCTTCTTTTGAGCAACCTCAGCTATTGCCTGTTGCACTCCTTCCTTTTTAGATTTCTTTTTGGTCATAGGAGTAACAGGATTTGATGCTGCTGGTACAAACTTGGACTCAAACTCAGTTTTCATTTTAGCCAAGTTTTCTTTAATTTTCTCTTTTTGTTTGAGTTTGGATCCCTTTTTGTACCAACAATCATCTGTGAGATGATTGAATAGACCACATATTTCACATGGTTTCTTCTTCATCTTCTGTTGATCATCAACTAAAGAAGATGAAACTACTGAAGACTTGCTCTTCAGCAGTTTAGAAGCACTTTTTGCCTTCTTGTCAACTTCCTTAGTAGGCTTCAAATCCTTCCTACTGACAGTTTTCTTCTCTTCAGTGCTGTCAGTCATTAGGATTTGAACTCCAGATGTTATCCCCTGCTCTCCAGTACCCTCAGTACTTCTAGGGATAACACTTGGGTTGATCAACTCATTGATCATGTGAGTGTCAGCAGTTGAACCATCAATATCAGCTGATAGGTTCACAGAGGGATTACTACTGACTTCAACTACTGATGGTGCTTTATCAAGTAGTGAATCACATGATGAGGTGGATTGGTCATTACTTTCTCCATCAGATTCCGCTCCTGCTCTTGAAGCAAAAACTGTAGGAGGAGCAGTGTGATTATAACCAATTCCAAACTTCACATTGGAAGCTGTTTGCTTACTAAGAAGCATTTCAAAGCCCTTGCAAGATTGTACCCATCGATCACACTCTACCTGGGTGACAGCAAGAGTATCTTTGAGGTCTTTGTACTTCTCTAAGAGTACATCCTCCCTAGCCTTATCATCAGAAATTTGGCATTTTAATTTGTAAATCTCATCAGTTTTCTTTTAGCACAGACTCAAACTCAGCTTTATTTTGGAAATTGTTTGTTCTAGCTCTACATTTTTATTGATTAAAGCCACATTTGCTCTCTAATAGAGGCAAATGCTGCTATGCAAGTTTCAGAACATAATTTGGCCTTAGCCTCAGAGGATACCTGTGATACCTGTGTTGAAGAGGTATTTGAGGATGATCCATCAGGGATTCCAAAGCCATGAGAGCTAGATTTCCAAAAGGATGCTCACCACCATGTTGACCAGCACTGCACTGAAACAGTTGTTCATTACCAGACACATCATCTGGTAAACTGCTCCAGTCAACAACTCCTGGTGTGAAGAAGCTGTGTTGTTGAAGTTGATTAGGTTGATGAGATTGGGATGGTTGAGGCTCAGGGAGTGCATGTGGTTGCTGAGCAGTGGGTGCTTGAACCTGGCCTGGTTGTGGCATGTAATAGCAGGGTGGGTATGGATATGGCATTGGCCCTGTGGAACAAAATATGCAGGAGATTGTGGTTGATGATGATAACCAGAATTGACAGGTTGTTGCCCTCTGTTTTGTTGACTATTGCCAGGGAAAGTCACAAAAGGTGCAGGAGAGTTAGATCCAGATGATCTACATTCTCTTGCAAAGTGCCCAAGCCTGTGGCATTTATGGCACTTCAACTTACTCTTGTCAAAACCAACTTTGGTTTTGCCAGAGAGTCCTGGGAATTTCCTTCCAGTTCTTTTGTAGAACTTCTGAGATCTGATATTTATCAAGGCCATTTGGCTCAAAATATCCATCTCTTCTAAGTCATCATCAGCAATCCCCTTGAGATCATCCATGATGAAACATAGATTGTCACTATTACTACCAGCAGAATAACTATCAACACTCACAAAGGCAGGCTCAGAAGTGTTTGTAGAGAAATCAATATGCTCATCATACTGGCTTTCAGATGACGCATATTCTGACTCTTGATGTCCAATCAGGGCAGTGTTCCCTTGGACAAAATCCTCAGTGAGCTTGCCAGATGAAACCAATTTCCTTTTCTGCTCTATCTCTCTCTCGAATGTAAGCAGTTTCCCATGAAGTTGGGTGGGTGAGAGATAGGCGATCAACATCAGCATTTGAGCGTAGAACAATGGTATATGTGTTCCATCTCTCAGGCAGTGATCTTAAGAATCTATGGTTCATCTGACTCCTGGTATATTCATTTAACCATTTTCAATTCAGAGATTAAACATGAAAACCGCTCAAATTGTTGAGTCAGAGTCTCACCCTTTCTATGAGAGAAAGTCTCATATTGTTGGGCGAGGATTTCCCTGTTGTTTGCTAAAACCTCATCAGTACCACCAAATTGTTCTTTGATGGCATTCCAGAGGTCATGAGCAGACTCACAATGCAGAAGCCCAGAGTAAATCTCATTAGGAATAGCCATAGCCAAAATTCCATGGGCTTTTGCATCGATTTCAAACAACTTCTTGTCCTCATCGGAGTATTGCTCCTTCTTCTTTGGAACCAACTGGTTTGTTTCCGGATCATTCACCATTGGCTTATGTGGTCCATGTACCACAGATGTCCAACAACCTGAGCTATTGACAGACAGGTGATGGAGCAATCTTCTCTGCCAAATGTTATACTCATTCCTCACCAAGATCGGAGGCTTGGTAGAGGATCCAGTATTGAAAGGATCATTCGAAGAAGTAGTCATTGTGGAAAATCAGACAGATTCAAGTAAAATCACAATAAATTAGCTCAAAACCACACAGAACCTCAAATAAAACGGCCAGAAGCGATACACTCTCAATCTCTATAACAGATCCTTGCGAATTTGCTAATTCGATTAAACTTAGAGCGATTGAACAGTTTCAATGATCAATTGTTAGATCGATCAATGATTAACCTGCTCTGATACCATTTGTTAGGATCTCAGCCCTTGGTTTAATCGATTGAACAGATATAGCAGCGGAATAGCTCAGAATTAGACAAATTCAAACAAGAACAATTGATATAAAACGATAAAAGAATTTTGTTATAGAGAGAGAATATCCGACAAAAGGAATATTGCATTAAGATTGTCGGCCTCAAAGGCACGATTACAGGTGAGTCATCTTTCCTTATAAAGGAAAGAATGACGTAGGCTGATGTCACTGAAAGTGACATGTAACCGTTTATAACTACTGATGTTTAACAACTACTGAAGATGTCAACAACTGACATCTTCTTACAAATGTTCCTAAGTGTTAAACATCTTATTTACAACTACTGAAAAACATAAAACTACTGAAACTACAACAACTGAAGAACAACCTCTTCAGTTGTTTACAAGTACTGAAAGAAAAATAAACAAACTACTGAAAGGAAAAGAAAAACTACTGAAGAAGAAAAAACCATCACAACAACTGAAGAAGCCCTCTTCAGCTGTTGTCATCAGCTGTTAACATCAGCTGATGTCTTCAGTACTTGAACATCAGACTTTGTCTTTCAGCTGTTGATCTTCAGTCTTTGTCTTCAGTACTTGTTGAAGTCTTCAGACTTTAGATCTTCAGCTGTTGTCTCAGTCTTTGTCTTCAGTACTTCAGACGTACTTCAGCAGTTGTATTCTTCAGACTTTGTAGAACAGCTGATCAGGTCTTCTTCAGCTGTTGTGATGTCTTGTGGGACTTAGAGGTTTCTCTGATCAGGCTCATTGGTTCTTTTGGTCCAACAAATCTAATCAAGGGATTAAGACGGGACGAGCCGGCGATATAACGAGAATGGGCTTGCTACCGAGGATCAGGACAGCCCCACTGGAAACTGGGTTGACTCCTAGGAACGCGGATGTGGCGGAACCTTGGATTTTCGACTGAGTGGACTTCGGCTAGTAATACTTCGGCTGACGGAGTGGTCACTATGCGAGAAAGAAACACACATGGCCTAGAGCGGCAGGAAAAGTTTTCTGTTCATCCCGAGACCAATCCAGCATGAGAATAAGTCTTATGTTTTGAAAGAACTCTGAAAGGGAGAATCAATAAGTAAATCGTTGTAGTAGAATGTTATGAGAAGTGTATAGGTGGGTAGTTCAGTATAATGAAGAGGCTGATGCAACCTAACTCTTAGTCTTTCCTGCATGCGCACAAGTGCATGAAGTAGAATGCTTCGGAAGTTTCACATGTGCAACAGAAATACTTTCGAAGTGTGAAATCTTCCGAAGCCAAAGATGAAGTCTTTCGAAGCCTCAGAGACAAAGTCTTCCGAAGCTTCAAGTTCATGAAGACAGTTTCTTCCGAAGACTTTTAGTACATGCTTTATCTGATGTACTGTTCCATAAAGCTGGACACCTTCCGCTACAACTCTGCAAGTCACCAACAACATGGTTGGTGAAAAGGTCCATGCTTTTGGTAATGTACATTGAGGTCTTGAGTCTGTAACTTTCTACTTTATGTACTTTATCCTTTTTGTAATAGATAAGGATGTGAGCTATGGCATGTCATAGTCACAGTCAAAAGGCAATCCGCCTTTTGACTCTACAATTGATTTGTGTGTGTCTAGTCAATTGTATCCAATGGCTTTCAAAGTATAGCGGGTAGGATGTTGTATAAGTATCTCATGTTCTTGTATCTTTCGAATATGCTTTTGTAAACTTGTAATAGAACATAGAGAAGGCAATATACTACATTCTTGAAAACAAATACTTGTGTTCTTATTTGTCGTCTCTTATATTATGTGTTCTTAGTGTCATTACTTGGTTAATCCATTTACTGTTTGATCTAAGTTTAGTTATCTCCTCTTTGTGTTGTTGTGTGTAACTTTACCCTTCAACGATCCTGCATTTGGTATCAGAGCTTTCCAGGCTCTTGATATAAGATCTCACCATCTTTAGATCCCTCACACACAAAATACTAAACTTTTCAAATGACAGCCTTCCAAAACTGATATGGAAACTGGAACCATGAACAAGTCTCCACGATCACTCTTGATGAGTTTGACATTTGGTGTTTAAGAATGGAAGGTTTCATCAGGTCTTTGATTCAAGATGTGGGAGTCTATTGAGAATGGACCTTTCATACCAGCACACTTCTGCTACTGGTGCTGGTATGATTCCCAAAGATGTGGCTAACTACTCGATGAAGATAGGAAGAGAGTAGAGATAGACAGAAAAGCCATGACAGCTCTTCAAACTGCCCTTCCAAACTCTGTGTACAGAGGTTTCAAGAAGTGCAAAATAGCCAAGCAGTGTGGGATGCACTGAAACTAATGTATGAGGGTTCTTCTGAAGCCAAGGAGAACAAGAAGGATCTCCTGAAGTAGCAGTTTGAAAACTTCACCTTCAAAACAAGTGAGACCATGACTCAGTAGTACTTCAGGTATGTTGAGATTGTGGATACCCTTGTGGATGGAGGAGTTTCTCTTGAAAACAGAGACATTGTAAGAAAGTTCATGTCCTCACTTCCTAGGCAATGGACACACTACTGTGTGGTGATCAAGAGAACTAAAAATCTCAAAACTCTTACTCTGACAGAGTTATATGGGATTCTCAGTGGCTACCAGATGGAGATGAACATGCAAGGTTCATCTGGCAACTCCAACAATCAAATGGGTTCAGCCCTACATGTGGTGAAAGGGAACATAGAACCCAAACATCATCTCTTATGCTACCCTGACAATCACCCAAGGGTCCTTTCATCACCTTCCCAGAGACACCAAGGGAGAACTACACTCAAGGAAGCCCATTCCAAGAGACAAGCTCTTCTCAAGCTTTTGTGTCTTCTGATGAAAGTTTTGCAACTCTCTTTTCACTCTTGAAGACCTGGGCTGTATCATCCAGATGATCTGGAATATATGGAAATAGTCCAGCAGATGGCTCTTCTCACTCACAGAGCCAAGAAGTTCTACAAGAGGACTGGAAGGAAGTTTCCAAGCAATGAAACCAGTGGAAAGTTTGGACTGGACAAAGGCAAAGTCAAGTGTTACAACTGTAACTTGATGGGCCACTTTGCAGAGAGAGTGTAAGGCACCTAGAACAAATGGTGGCCAAACACAATCCAGACCAAACTACACTGACAAAGCTCTCCATAATGAGAAGTCAAAGCAGCAGGCTGCTGTTGCTGTTGAAGAAGGAGGCTTTGACTGGAGCTTTCAGGTGGAAGATGCTTCTCCAAACCAAGCACTGATGGCAGATCATGATGAAGCCAAGGTATTGGAACATCTTTGTACTCCTGAATGCATTGCTAAAGTTAACAGGTACAGGTCCTATAACTTGGAACTGAGATCTGATGTTGAGTCCTTAAACATTTTAAAATCTGATTTTAGAAATCTGAAAGCTGGAAATAGAGGACTTAGAGAAAACATTTCAGTTCTAAAACATGAACACACAGATTTTAGGACTCAAATTAAAGATCTCATAACCAAGTTACTGAGTGCCAGGCTGAGCTTGTGATCAGCAAAGCCAGGGCAGAAAAGAGTGTTCTTGAAGAAGAGACCTTCAAGAACATGATATCCTCATCCCTGCACAACAAAGTGTGCTATCAAAACGCAGGGACTGGGATCCAATGAGATAGCTCCTCCACACACAATCTTGTCAGTAAGATCTCCTAGGTGTGAAACTTGTGAAGATGAGCTTCCTCTCATAGATCCTATGAGTGAAGAGGATGAAGAAGAGATAGTGAAGAATCCCTCTACAAGAGTGAAGAGGAGGATTCCAAGAAGGGCCACTATCCTTCTGAGGAGAAAGTGAAGACTGTGATGACCAAGTCCATGAGAAAGAACTTGATCAGAAAGAGCAAAAAAAAGGCAAGAAGGCTCAAGAGATCAGCTACTACTTTGACTCTAAGCAGAAACAAGTTTTTATCTCTGCAGGGTTTAAAGTGGTAGGGACTGAAGACATCAACCAAAACTCTTCTGCTAAGAGTTCTGGTTCTTGTTCAACTCATCTCAGTAGCAAGAAGAAGACTGATCTGCTGTGTACCACTGCTGCACAGCCTGGACCATCAAACTCCAAGCACAGTCCTCAGCCCAAGAGGACTGTCTAGCATCTGCAAAGATGAAGGTGGAGAAGGGAAGTGACCAAAGACAGTCTTATTCTCAAGAAAAGGCTCTTGTGAAGAAGAAGATGAATTGTGTCATGTGTGACAACACCACTCACATTGCCAAGGATTGTCCCTTCAATCCTAAAGGTACTGTCCATATGGCCAAAACAAAGCTTCAAAGAGTTCTAAGAAGATTCAAGCTTCGGAAGGAAAACCAGTTTCCTTCGGAAGTTCCAAATCTAACAAGAAGGGAAGTGGAAAAATTCTTCGGAAGAATATTTGGTCTCGGAAGAAAGGAGTTCTTCGAAGCACTGAAGTCTGCTGCAGTGTCTGCAGAATCTTCCGAAGGTTCAGTCATCAAAACTTCTGAAGTTCCAAAAGCTTCTAAAGTTTTGAAGGTCAAGTCCAAGACTCAAAGGTGGTGTGGATGTCTAAGAAAGACCAAGTGACTGAGATTTCTCCATCAACAACAGCTCAAGATCCTCTTAGTACAACCATAGGATCTAGTTGAATTACCTTCTGCAAATGAGCCAAAGACAAGCAAGGCTTGGGTTTTAGATGTAACTAATCATTCTCTTTGTGCAGGGACAGCTGAAGACAGACAGAAATGTCTGGATCATAGACAGTGGTGCTCCAGGCACATGACAGGCAATAGGTCACTACTCCAGAACTTTGAAAGGATTGATGGAGGACCAGTTGCTTTTGGAGGAGATGAAGGTGGTTACATTTCTGGAAGGGGCAAGGTCACAAATGGTAAGCTCAGCATAGAAAAGGTAAACTTTGTAAAGGAGCTTGGATACAATCTTCTGAGTGTATCTCAATTTTGTGATCAGAGTCATAACATGCTCTTTACTGAGCATGAGTGCATTGTTCTTAAGCCTGGTGTGGTCATTCCTCATGAGCATATCCTGCTTAGAGCCCCCAGGAAAGGAAACATGTACAAGATGGATTTGCAAGAAACCTCTCCCTCTGGAGAAGTTTCATGCTTTCTGTCTAAAGCCAATAGTGATGAGTCTTTCCTATGGCATAAAAGAATGTGCCATGTAAACTTTAAGAACATGAATAAATTAATTAAGCATGATTTGGTAACTGGAATGCCAAAGAAAGAGTTTACAAGTGATGACCACTGTGTTGCATGCTGAAAGGGAAGCAACATAAGGTATCTCACAAGCCTAAGGAAATGAACTCCATCACTACACCCCTACACTTGTTACATATGGATCTCTTTGGCCCCACCAGTGTAATGAGTTTAGGAAGGACCTTATACGTCTAGTGATCACAGATGACTTTACAAGATTCACTTGGGTTTCTTCCTTGAACTAAGGATGAGACTCCTGAGATTCTGAAGAATTTCATCTTAAAGATTGAGAATCAATCTGATCACAAGGTCAAGATCATAAGATGTGATCAAGGAACGAATTAAGAACCATATCCTTGATACATTCTGTGATGAAAAGGGTATTACAAGACAATTAGTGCTCCCAGGACTCCTCAGCAAAATGGTGTTGCTGAGAGGAGAAACAGGACACTGATTGAAGCTGCAAGAACCATGTTGTCTGACTCTAAACTGCCATCACCTTCTGGGCAGAGGCAGTCAACACTGCCTGCTATGTGCAGAAGAGAGTTTTAGTAGTTAAGACTCATGGCAAGACTCCTTATGAACTTTGGCACAAGAGGAACCTTTCATTGGTTTTCTCAGGTCATTTGGATGTCCTTGCACCATCTTGAATACCAAAGATCAAATTGCCAAGTTTGCTGAGAAATCAGATGATGGACACTTTATTGGATACTCTTCCCAAGCTAAGGCTTATAGAGTGTACAATCTCAGAACTAGAATTGTTGAGGAGTCAGCCAATGTGACTTTCAATGAACACACACCTTGTGTTGCTGGTTCTGGTCCTGATTGGTTGTTTGATCTTGATTTGGTTACCAACTGTTTTAACAAATCTTGTGAGAATGTTTCAGGATCTGCAGAAAATTTAAATACAGAAGACTGATCCAAGATTTGAGCTAGGAAGATCTTCAAGACATATATCTTCAGCTAGTTGGAACCTTCTGCAAATGAGGTTTCTGTCAGCCCAACAATGACAAATTCAGCTGATACATCTGGATGCCTTCAAATTCCAGCTCAGAGGCTCTACAACCAGATAAGAACACCTCAACTGTGGAAGACAACAATGGTGATGGTGACAGTGACCAAGAATTTCTTGATGCCACTAACCACACCATAGATGAGAACATCAATGATGTCACACACTGCTTGGATCAAGTTTCACTTGAAAAGTGTGCTGATGTGGTGGGAGAAACTCTATGCCAGATCTAAATTTTTCTAATTTAGATCTTTCTCAACAACTGCTGTGATCCCTCAGCTTAGGATCCACAAGTCTCACCCTACCACAAACATCATTGGAGATGTTGTCTCAGGGGTAAAGACAAGAGGACAAACCATGAAGCAAATTTTGTCTTCACTCTTGTTTTCTATCCCAGATAGAGCCAAAGAAAGTTGATGGAGCTCTAAAGGATGGAAGTTGGGTTGAAGCTATGCAACAAGAGCTGCTTCAATTCAAAAGGCAGAAAGTTTGGAACCTTTGTCCTCTTCCTTCTGGGAAGACTACCATTGGAACCAAATGGGTGTTTAGGAACAAGAAAGATGATAGAGGCATCATCATCAAGAACAAAGCTAGACTGGTTGTTCAAGGATACACACAAGAAGAAGGGATTGACTACACTGATGTCTTTGCTCCAGTGGCAAGATTAGAAGCTGTTAGGATATTCCTGGCATTTGCTGCATAAGAACTTCAAGGTCTTTCAACTTGATGTGAAGTGTGCCTTTTTGTATGGAGTGATAGATGAAGAGGTTTATGTCAAACAACCACCTGGTTTGTAGATCCTGATCATCCTGATTATGTCTGCAAGCTTGACAAAGCTCTCTATGGGCTGCATCAGGCACCCAGGAAGTGGTATGAGACACTGTCTGAGTATCTTTGTAAACATGGATACAGGAGGGTACTATAGATGGAACTCTCTTTCAAAGGACAAGGAAAAGACATTGCTAGTTCAAGTATATGTGGATGACATCATTTTTGGTTCAACTAATCCAAAGCTCTGCAAAGACTTTGAGAAGCTGATGAAAGACAATTTGAAATGAGTGCCATGGGGGAACTCAATTTCTTTCTGGGAATTCAAGTGAAGCAAGTTGAAGATGCATCTTCATAAGTCAGTCAAAGTATGTTCAGGACATACTCAAGAGGTTCAACATGACTGACTGTAAGATTGCTAAGACACCCATAGCCAGAAACACTCTCTTGGTCCTGATCTTGAGGGGAGTGTGTAGATGAGCATATATAGGGCTATGATTGGGTCTCTTATGTATCTTACTGCTAGCAGGCCTGATATCATGTTTGCTACATGTATTTGTGCAAGATATCAAGCCAACCCTAAGATGTCTCACCTTATCACTGTCAAGAGGATTCTAAGATACCTCAAAGGTGCTCAACACTTGGACTATGGTATCCCAAGAATTCTGACTTCAATCTGTATGCCTATACAGATAGTGATTATGGTGGTTGCAACATGACTGCAAAGTCTACATCTGGGGGATGTCAATTTCTTGGTGGAAGGGTTGTCTCATGGCAATGCAAGAAACAATCCTGTGTCTCTGCATCAACTGCTGAAGCTGAATACATTGTTGCTGCAAGCTGCTGTGCTCAAGTATTGGATTCAAAATCAGATGCTGGACTATGGGTTAAACTTCAAGGAGACTCCCATTCACATAGACAACAACAGTGCTATCTCAATCACAGAAAACCCTGTGCAGCACTCAAGGACAAAGCACATCAATATCAGGTATCATTTAATAAGAGAAAACTATGGAAAGGGATTAATTAAACTAATCAAGGTTCACACAGATGAACAATATGCTGATCTGTTTACAAAGGCTTTTGATGAACAGAGATTTAAATATCTTATATCAGCTATTGGGATGATCACCTTGAGTAGATCTTTGTTAAAACTAATTCTTATTATTTCTTAAAATATGTGTGTTCTAAGTTGTCTAGTTCATCACTTTCATAAGCTCATGTTTTCTTCGGATGGAAATTTCTGTTTGAAGATTTTCCTTGGATTTTTGAAAATTTCAGATACTTCGGAAGTTATGTGTTTAACTTCGGAAGTAAATCATGCCTTCAAAATAAATAACTGTCCAAGAAATTTACCTTCGGAAGAGTTTTCAAATTTATCTTCCGAAGCTTAAATACTTGTCTCAGACACTTATCATTTTCAAGGACCATTTACTTCCGAAGCAAAATTAACTCTCGGAAGCTTTGTTTGTTTATACACAAAGCACTCAAGTTTTAATTTTTCTTCCGAAGCAAAATTTCAAACCTCTCAGGAAATTCTTCCGAAGTCATTTTAGCTTCGGAAGCTTTTTAATTAAAACTTCCGAAGATAATTAACCTTCGGAAGCTTTTTGACTTCCAAGAAAAACTACTTTTTGAGCAAAAAGTAAACTACTTTTTCAGAGGTGGGACCGACATCCGGATTTCAAAGTTTATCCTCTTTCATTAAACTTTATCTGAAATCCTTCTCACATATAAACCCAACGGTTTCCCCCTCTTTCTATCATCTGTTCTTCCTCCAAACCTAAAACCCAAATCTCTCTGAAATTTCTTTCTTTCTTCTTTCTTCGTCCTAAGCTACTTCAAAATGGCCAACCTTGCTCACAGAAATGATCCCAACTTTACCATGCAGCTACACAGACAACACAATCAAGTTGCTCTGTTACGCTCTGAGAAAGATCCTCATTTCTCAGAGGTTTCCATTCTTATCTCTGTCCAACTACTTCACCTCCCTAACCATTGATCTCCACTCTATGAGGATCAGTTGCTTGAATCTGGAAGAGACTGCCAAGAGGTCATTATGGATGGGGAGAAGGCACTGTCTGCCACAGTGCAGGGGAGAACAATCTTCATCACTCCGGCCATCATCAAACGACATCTTCAGCTGGATGATGAAGAAGGTGAGGTGTTTTTCCCAAAGGAAGATGTCAATCATTCCTTTGAGCAGATGGGGTATGAGGGAGATTTCTCTGTAAAGACCTTCAGGAAAGGGAAGGTCTCATCCCAATGGAGATTCCTGCTCCATGTGGTCATCCACAGCTTATCAAACAAGCATGGTGGATGGGACCAGATTCCTAAAGATCTCTCCTTCATAGTCCATGGAATGGTTCAAGGGGTCAAATTCAGGTACTCTCACTTTATTTATACAAATTTACTTGCAAATTTAGACTCCTTAGAATATTACATGTTTCCTAGATATGTCCATACATTCTTAACTATGAACAGGGCTCACAGTTAAGGGAAACAGGTAACATCTTAAATTGGGACAGATGAAGCCGACATCTTTAAAATACTGAGAAAGTCCACTGTTGGATTCTCTGGGGTAGAAACAGCCCTAGTCCCAAAAATGTTAGAGCTCATTGCTCAAGGTGACAACCTAGCAGCACAAGCTAGTGTTGAACCCACACCTGCTGCTCCCAACCA
The DNA here is from genome assembly GCA_025506515.1 of Flaveria trinervia. Lineage (NCBI taxonomy): Eukaryota > Viridiplantae > Streptophyta > Magnoliopsida > Asterales > Asteraceae > Flaveria > Flaveria trinervia. Next base: position 119,378,953 of record CM046442.1, on the reverse strand, counting down.
CCCACACAGCCTCAAATCTCCATCACCTACCAAAGAAAATCCAAACGAACCCCTGCTCAGACTATTCAGTCTGTGGAGGCCCCCATATACTTACCCATACAGGAAGAAGTGGACACTGGAGCTCCACTTCTCCTGAGAAGCAAACCACTCCCATCTCTTTAAGAATCAGTGCTGAGGTTCCTCATGCTCAGCCTGATGACTCATTAGCCCTACTGCCTTAAGCCATCACTCTGAGTCTCAACACTCAGTGATCATTAGAGGACAGTTACCATCCCACCCTATAGATCTAAACCAACCCATTCCCAACCTTGAGTTCTATACTGATGAAGATATAGGTTTCAGTGAGTACAATGAATCTCTTTCTTTCCCTCTACTCAAAGAGAGATGAGTACTTCTGAGTCTCCTATATCTATCCCACATCAGTCACCTACAACTGAGGTGGACACTCCTGAACCTGTTCAGGATATCCATATGGAAGAGGCTCTCACTTCTGAAAGTGATTACATCATTAAACCTCAACCATGGCAACTCAGCCCACTGACATCTCAACCGAGACTGCCAGTGAGCAGAGGAAATCCAGTAGCCAAGAACTTAGAATGGTCATGAGAGAAGGACTCTGGTCCAATCTTCTCCACCCCCAGTGATTCTTCTGATGAAGATGAGGGGGATCTGAGACTAAAAGTGCAAAAACTGTCTAAAACATGCACTTACCTAGTATCAAAGGTCAGTCACCTTGAATCTCAGGTGACTACCTTACAAAACAGGATCAATGATCAGCAACTTGAGATTTCATATCTTAAGGAAAAACTAGCTGGGAGACCTTTAAGGAGAGCTCAACCAGGAACACAAGAGCCTGTGAATGTGATTGACCTATCCTCCCGCTCACCTATGCAAGTGGGTGATGCTATCAAAAAGGGGGAGAAAGTCATTACAGCCACAGAACCTGGGAGTTCCTCTGAGAGAATGGACATTGAGGACTCACCATCCTCACTTGCAACTGTGCATTCTCAGCAACCTCCTCTAGTTCACATTGATGGGACTACACAGACTCCTTCATACAAAGTCTGTTTGAGGATGGGATACCAAGGGCTATGTCACCTTCACCATCCTTCAATCACATCATTAGGTGGAGGTATGACAACAACAAGAAGGCCTTCATCATCATAAGAGTTCAAGGACAGCAAAAAGTCTTCAATTTTCAGAACTTGGACTACTATGAAGGTCTTGATCTAGTCAACATGCCACTTGTCAACCCAAGCCAATCAAGACAAGCTGACAGACTGGCTAAAAGAATCCAAGACAGGATCATTGTAGAGTTCAGCCAAAGAAGGAGACTAAGGCAATCAGGCAATGTCATCGGTCAACTGGATGTTGAGGCAGATCCTAAGATTAGCTTTATAGGGGAAACCTTGACTGAATGCCCAATGACAAAACCTGAGAGCCCTGTCTCATCATCTCTAACTGCTGCAGAGATCCATATTCCTTCTGAGACACCTGCTGGTGAAGGTGCTTCTCAACCTCTCTCTGGCCTGAGCTTAGATGCTGCAACAAGCAATGAAGGCCAAAGCTCTCTCCACCCTGAGTCACAAAGGTCTGTGAGTGACAAAGGGAAAAGAAATATGACATCTGAGGAGATTGAGGAGGAGAGAGAGAGGAAAATGATTCTAAGGGGAGAGGTTCCTCTATTGAGTCTCCAAGACTCATGGAGTCTGCAATCAGGGCTGCCCCCAGACCAAATACTCAGAATGATGAGTTAAGGGCAGTCAGGATTAACTATATGCAGACTAGGAACTATGACATAGATAGTGTCATCTCTCTCCCCTTGGATGAATTGAATGAGCTGGTTGATCTAGAAAGGTCAAGAGAGAAGAAGGAGGCAGAAGATGCAGAACTCCTAGTACAAGTCAAAGAAGAGAGAAAAAGAAAAAGACTGTACAAAGGTATGTCTACCCTCTCACCAGTTCAAGAAAGTCCTAAACAAGAGGATGTGGTTCAACAAGAACCTCAGGTAGATAAGGAAGAAGACAGAATCAAGATGATTAACTACCTGAGTGCCACAGGCCTCTATCAGGAAAATGCACTCCTTTCCTTACCTTATGACTATATTGAGTTTGAGTACTTAAAATAACTTGAGCTTGAGTTAGTCAAGGAAAGAAAAGCAACAAAGAAGAAGCTGAGGGAAGAAGCTGCAAAGTCAAGAGCCATCATCCATAAGAGCATGAAGAAGTCTGCTGATAAGCAGCGGATGATGAGCTTCTTGAAGCTGTATGGATTCTCCGGAAGGAGACTTGACCCATGTCTCTATCCACTATGGATGAACATATCAGGGTAATCAAGCAGAAGATTAAGAGTGGAGAGCTCACTGACTTACACTCCACTCCAAGCAGGCCCCACCTGAAGTAGAGGTTAAGGTTGAACAACCAGACACAACACAACCCAGACCTCCTGCTAATGCTCAGCAAGCTTCATCTTCTGATCCATAGTAGGGTCAACCTCCCTCTCCATCTAAACCTGAGAGAGAGGAAGTCCCAACTGAGAAAGACAGTGAAGATCAATCTGATTCTGCAAGCCAGTCTTCTCAGTTAAAATTTGGAAAAAGAAAGAAGAGGATGGCTTCTAAACCAAGGTCTAAGAAGAAGAAGCCTACATCCCCTTCTAAACCTCAGGATGAATTAGAACAGCCTGAGGATGTGCAGCTAGAGGATGCTCAATCAACTCCAACTTCAGTAGCTCCTCTAGCATCAGGAAGACCCATCTTGTCTTGGACATACACCACAAATCCAAAAAGGTGGCATGTTATTAGAGATCAAGGCATTGAAGACATTTATACATGGCAAGCTATGTTTCAGTTGCCTCTGCATGACCTCTTTGACATGAGAAGACACTTTGACAGCCTGAAGGATCCTGATCATCTTATGAAGAAAGGAATGGTGATCATCCTAATGAGGACTGTTAATATTTGAAGTTTTCTAAGTCTTTTGGTAGCATCAGCCTAGGGGGAGTTTGTAGAGTCTAATGAAGAGGCTGATGCAACCTAAACATCTTTAGTCTTTCCTGCATGCTGCACAAGTGCATTGAAGTAGAATGCTTCGGAAGTTTCACATGTGCAACAGAAATACTCTAAGTGTGAAATCTTCCGAAGCCAAAGATGAAGTCTTCCGAAGCCTCAGAGACAAAGTCTTCCGAAGCTTCAAGTTCATGAAGACAGATTTCTTCCAAAGACTTTTAGTAACATGCTTTATCTGATGTACTGTTCCATAAAGCTGGACACCTTTCCACTACAACTCTGCAAGTCACCAACTAACATGGTTTGGTGAAAAGGTCCATGCTTTTGGTAACTGTACATTGAGGTCTTGAGTCCGTAACTTTCTACTTTATGTACTTTATCCTTTTTGTAATAGATAAGGATGTGAGTTATGGCATGTCATAGTCACAAGTCAAAAGGAAATCTGCCTTTTGACTCTATTATTGATTTTGTGTGTGTCTAGTCAATTGTATCCAGTTGGCTTTCAAAGTATAGCCGGCTGTAGGATGTTGTATACGTATCTCATGTTCTTGTATCTTTCGAATATGCTTTTGTAACACTTGTAATAGAACATATAGAAGGCAATATACTACATTCTTGAAAACCAAATACTTGTGTTCTTTGTGTTCTGTCTCTTATATTACTTGTGTTCTTAAGTGTCATTACTTGGTTAATCCAGTTTACTGTTTGATCTAAGTTTAGTTTATCTCCTCTTTGTGTTGTTGTGTTGTAACTTATACCCTCAACGATCCTGCAATGTGTTTATAGAATGAAAGAGTATTTATAATGCCAGTGGATGGGAACAAACATGACATGGTTCTATTTTTGGAAGTCTGTAGTCAAAGGCATGAGCCTGAAATCCCCTAGTCAGAGGTTTTATACCCTTTTGATGTAAAGGGTTTCTGACTAGCATTAATGTAGTTTGTCTTCGTAGTTGACTTGGGGAGTTTGAGGTCTGCTCTAGCCTCCTGCCAATGTTTTGGCCTTATTTGTTTTGTCGTTTTGTGTTTCCTTTCCTATTCCTTTGTAACCAATGAGTGGTTTTCTTGGTTATCAGATCTTCGGGAAGGTTTTACAAGTGTTGGTCGCGATGATGTCAACTCGGTGGTACAATGCCCAGCCGCGGCTCCGGGCTTACTCCCTAGTCGTGGCTTAGGCTCAGCTATAGTTTGGATCCGTTCTTCCAGCTGTGACTTGGGTTCTTTTTGCTGGATAAAGGCAACTTGGGTTCGTTATGCGATTTGAGCAAGGCGAATCATGGCTTAGGTCCTCAACCCGTATGGGACGCTGCTTGGGCCGCGGCTAGGCCCTAGCCTTGGTGAGCCGCGGCTGGGCTTGTAGCCCGAGCGGGCCGCGACTGGTCCCCAGCCTGAATGGGTCGCGGATGGGTCATTCCGTGGCTGGATTGTTTGGGCCGCGACTGTCGTGATCTGCGGCTGAACCATACAGTTCAACCTTACGTTTTATCGGCTCGAGTTTTAACACCTTTTTGGGGTGATACCCGTTCAACGTATATATAAACATGTTTACGAATATCATTACGTATGTAAGCATGCTTTCATATATGTAAGTATGTATGTTGTATGTAACCAGCTTACATACGTATAATCACAAATATAAACGTGCTTACATATATATAACTTAACAAAGATGAATATGAAATAATAACAATAAAACATAATATAACAAAAGTTACATGATTTAGTGTCCTCGTCTTTAATTATTTCTCCTTAATTGTCTCACAAAAACTGTGGTTGATTTATGACCTCTTTTCTCACTTACACTCTTCTCGATTTATGATCACTTTTAACAAACATATCTATTATTTGTTACGTAGATGTAACTTTGATGTGTCTTCATATTTTTTTCATCATCTTTATTAATTCATCATCTTCTAGAATACCTGGGTATCCCAAGAAATTCCATCTTCATCTTCGTCTTCATTTTCATTTATACATTCAGCTTTCTAATAAATAAAAAAAAACATGTCAAGGTACATATATGTATCTGATGAGGTTATATACATGTAACCTGGATACATATATGTATCCTACTCGAATACCCATTTTTAATCTGATTCATCGTCATCTTTATCTTCATCTTAGTTACATATACGTAACCACATTCATTAGCATCACCATTGTCGTCACTTTCATCATGATATTACTATAAAAGAATTCTCATTATTTGATTGATTGTAAGCCACTATTGAATATAAATTTTTGCTTAAGATATGAGATTACAAGTGAGATCTTAAAAAGCGAATTTGCAAAAATTGTTATTATTGAAGAATTTTCATAATTACATAATCGTTTCTTATTTGCCTACTACATACCTGATGCATTAGAAACTATATTTGTAAGTCATCAAACTTCTCATATCCTTTTTTCTCTTACAAAAACATAATATCTTCAATCGATCTCTGTTGGTGATCACATTAACAAGAAGAAATGAATCTTGAGGAGCGTCAATCTCTTTTAAGGATTGAAGTGATCGAAGAAAGTAATATTTTTTATGATGATCGTAGTTTTTTATTAATGAAACATGAAAGAGAGACCTAATTTTTTGAAAATGTGACACAAAGCATAAGTTTAGATAGTTGATTTCATCTTCATCGTATTTATTTTCATTAACAACTAACTTCATTTGAATTTTTTTTCATATAATGCAACAGTCAATCAGTGCAGCCATATGTAAATTTGCTTACGTATATGTAAATACATAGGTAACTTGATTTAACATATGAAAGCATGTATGTAAACCTGCTTACGTATATGTAAAAACGTTTGTTAACCTATATATAAGAATATATGTAAATCTACTTACGTAAATGTAACTTGATGAAGATTAAGAATAAAGAAACGCATCATAAACAAAGGATATATGACTTATCATCTTCTACATATTTTTCTTTTTCATCATTTTTCTTACATAAACCATTCTTGATCTATGAAGACTTTTCTCTCATAAACTCTTCTTGATCTATGTCCATATTTACGTATATGTTCTTGTTGATATTATAACCCATGTTTAAGTATATGTATGTCATTTTTTTCTATTGACATGGCTTGTTCCTGTAGATATATAAGTTAGATATACGTAACCATGAATTGAAAAAAAGCAAGAGGAACAACGACACCATTTACGATACACACAACTCATAAATACATATATGTAACCAAAGTTACAATCAGGTTAAATTTAAGTAACTACGTTTACAAATCCAAATCAAAAACTAAGTAGATGACCTAGTTACATATACATAACTTAGACTAAAGTTACATATACGTAAGTCCAGTTACAGAACACCAAACCAATAAAAAGTAAAAGAAGAGTAGGACGTTCTTAACAACCAATATTCTTATTCTTAACAAACTTTTCGAACCACATCTCGCCATTAACATCTCAAACCTTTAACTAGATCCAGACTGACCTTATGATGCGTCAAGAACCTTCAATCAATATTATTTATATCAAGTTTCAGCCTTTTTTAATCCGTTTGAAGAACAAAGAAACTACAAGCTAAGAGAAAAGTATGAACCTGTGATTTGAATGCGATTAAAAGTCGTAGTGACAGAATTATTTTGGTTAATGGTTATGGATCGATTGAAGATATGGATACGTTGTTTATATGACAATAATGAAGATATGATAATAGATGTCAAGAGAGGAAAAATATAATTAACGAATTTAGATTTGAAATTGATTTCAAGAAGATGAAAGGGACGAAGAAAAAAAATGATGTTTCAGATTCATTTTCATGGATTAATAAAGGATTTTAATTTTTAAGATTTAGTCAACCTAAAAACATGGGATTCTGATGAAATAATAATAAACTACCATAATTAAATATATGTTAATTTACTAATGTACCCTTTCTAATTTAATAAAATCACAAAATAAAGAAATTATATGATTGATTGAATGTGGTTTTCTTGGTTTTTTTAAAACTATATGGTTTTCTTAGGATCTCTCCCCTATATATATATATATATATATATAATATATATATATATATAATATATATATATATATTATATATATATATATATAATATATATTATATATATATATATATATATTATATATATATATATAATATATATATATATAAGAGGGATCAAATAAGAATTGGTTTTTTTGTGAGAACTTTAAGAACTAATTTCAATCACTAGTTCTTAATGGCAAAATTGTAATTAACAGAAAATTTTTTAAAAAATTTATAAATCAAAAAATAACATGAAAATAAAATAAATAAAAACACAAAAATGTTCCCCTACTTTCCCTCTTTCATAAAAAAATTATAAAAAATAAAAAAAATTCCCAAATTTTTAACAAAATTCGTTTTACGCATGTGTAATATCGGATTTACACATGTGTAAATCCAGTACTACACATGTGTATAACTAGATTTACACATATGTAAACAGCGGATGTATGATTTTTTTAAAAAAAGTATATCAATATGGTAGGCGTTGAAAAGATAAAAAATACTGAATTTTATGGTAAATTCTTTTGAAAAAATAATGTCGTGAAAAAAGTTATGAACGTTTTTAAAAAAAGGAGAAAATAGCATGTGATAAAAAATGAGTGGCTGAGATTGGTTCCTAGAGTTCTCACAAAAATAAGTGGTTCTCATTTGATATATATATATATATATGGGAGGGATCAAATGAGAACTAGTTTTTTTTTAAGAACTCTAAGAATCAATTTCAACCACTAGTTCTCAATGATAAACTTGTAATTAACAAAAACATATTTAAAAAATTTATAAATAAAAAAATAACATAAAAATAAAAAAAAATAAAAACACAAAAATGTTCTCCAACTTTTCCTCTTTCATAAAAAAAATATAAAAAAATTATAAAAAAAATCCCGTTTTTTAACGAAATTCGTTTTACACATGTGTAATATCGCATTTACACATGTTTAAATCCAGTACTACACATGTGTATAACTAGATTTACACATATGTAAACAACGGATGTACGATTTTTTTAGAAAAGTATATCAATATGATAGGCGTTGGAAAGATAAAAAAGTACTGAATTTTATGGTGATTTTTTTTAAAAAATGATGTCGTGAAAAAAGTTACGAACGTTTAAAAAAAAGAAGAAAATGACATGTGATTTGCATGTGATAAAAAAATGAGTGGCTGAGATTGGTTCCTAGAATTCTCACAAAAAAAGGTGGTTCTTATTTGAATCATCCCTTATATATATATATATATATATATATATATATATATATATATATATATATATATATGTATATATATATATATTTCAAAAAGTAGAGAGTCCGTTTTTGCCATCACATAAAGTTGAAGAGTAGAAGTTATCAGTGGCAAATCTAAATGAGTGTTATAAAGTGGCATAGGTTAGTACTCTATGTATTACATATCTTTAATAAATAAAATATTAAATAGTTATTAATAAAATTAGTGAATTATAAAATGATAGTTTGATATAGGTTGATATTACATATGAGTGATAAAAGGACGATATCATTTTTTAAACTTTTGTTTAATTTTTTTTGTCTTTTTTTCAAAAGAAGTTGGTTTTTAAACAAATTGTTTCAAAACAAACTGTATTAAAAAAGTAACTTTTTTATTATAACTTTGAAATTTAATTATTTTTATTTCATAAGAATTTTATTTTTTAAAAGCCATGGGTTTTAAAATATATTATGTTTTTTAAAAGTTTAATATTTTTTTGAAAGAATTTCTTAATTTATAGAAGAATTATTTCTTTACAAATTGTATTTGTAGAAAGATCTCTTTTATTTCTTTACAAAAGTTTAATATTTTTTTGAAAAAGTTTCTTAGTTTTTTTTGAAATATTATAAACTTAAAAAACTTCAAGTAGTTTAATGTAATATATTATATAATGTATTTAAACATATTATTGTATACATACAATTTGTTTTTTTGAAAATCATATAAACAATTGTATACAAACAATTTGCTTTATTACAACTGGTGTTTTTGGGTTATTTAGGTTTCCAGTTAATCGGGTTTTGAGGCTTAATAAAAATATAGGAAATCCAACCCTAATAACAATCGATTTGATTGATTTTGAGGTAATAGGTTTCTTCGGGTCGGGGTTAATTGGGTACGAGTGAAATCATGTCAAACGGGTTAACAAGATACAAGTAAAATCGGCAGGCCTAGATTGAAGATCGAAGTGCGAACGTATAGCGAATTATTTAACATGCTTTTAAATTTGGATAAATTGATTTTGTCATTTTATCCTTGGGAAAAGTTTCAAATAAAAATTCTTTTAAAACTAAAAAGTGTAACAAGTAATATCAACCATAAAATGGTTGAGATCATGTAGGTAAAATTTTGCTAGATGAGTATTTTAGGAAATAATCATTTTTGTTGACTTTTTAAAAGTTGTCACATTTTTTTACAAAGTTCATAACTTCTATGTATGACGTTATTATTATTTTTAAATATATCACTATAAAACAAATTGGTTTTTATCTTTAAAAACGAGTACACTATTGTTATATAAAAAGATAAGAAAATTACGTTTTAAACTCATATCTCATCATTGTGTATTTTTGTTGGTTATTGTATTTTTCTGTATACTATTGTGTTTATCTAAAATTATGAATTTAAAAAATATAATGATGGAATAGTATTGTTTTGTATCTCTAATACGTAAAACATAATAGTAAATTAGCAATTAATTAATTTAATATGTTAACTATTTATTTATTGCTTTATACATCTTATCTACATTAAGTTTTCTTTAATGCATAAGTTTCCAACTAAATTTAAAAATGCTGAATTTTTTAATTAACTTTTGTTTATTTTTCAAATAAAAAATGATTTTAAATCTTCAATATCTTTATATAAAAAATTAAAACATTATGTTTTCATCTCGTATAATTTTTTTAGTCATTATATCTTTATTGTAGTTGATTTTGTTTTTTTGTCCGTTATTGTGTTTTTTAACACTATTAGTGTTTTTTAAATAATAAGTTTCATATAATATAGTAGTGAAATATCATTGCTTGTGTACTTCTAGTATCTGATATAGTAAAAACAATAAAAATAATACAAAAATATATAAAATATAAAACACAATGATAAAATTTCTCAATGTGTTTTTTTCTTGTCGTTATGTTTTCCGGAACACTGTAACTTTTAAATTTGTATTTATATTCCTGCCTCTATTTGGGTATTTAAATTTGTCGTTTATATTATTGCCTCCTATTCGAGTATTTAAATTTGTTTTTATATTCTTACCATAGGGCCAAATGCCCGTTGGTTAAGGCTTAATTAATTGGTTCGTATACAACATACATACATAGGTATGAGTATGAGGTGAGTTGATGCTTCTCTAATCACATTTTATAAATACATTTGTAGGACATTACACTTGAGTAGCAATTAACAACTGGATCATGAAGTTAGATGTTCATGTTTTGTGGTAATGCAATGTATTATTTGGAGGACGTTATCATGGATGCACTGCTACTTATAAGGTAAACACTATTCTTTCATTCATTCGTTTTTGATAAATTCTTTTTAAAATATCAGAGATTTTAAGGCGTTGTGTGTTGAATTAGTTGTTATATGGTTGAAGGAATATGTGAAGGTGGTGGCGGCATATCGAAAGAAGCCTAATAGTACAACAAAAGCACCAAAATCTTTAAATCTTGATAAAGAATTGGAGCAAAAGAGGAATGTTATCGTTCGTAGCTCATCGAGAGAGAGAGAAACCTGTATTGCGGGAGGCCATAATACTCGCCAGCTTAATTAGATGCAACTCAAACCAGGAGTAGAATTTCTTGAGGTATGATTAATGATTCAACCCATTGAAAAATATCATGCTTTTTAGTAGAGTAATGATTGGATTTTTTACTTGGTTTCAATCAAATATAGCATTAAGTTTTCAACAAGAGAACATGTTAATGCACATGGGAGCAGCAGTAAGGCTCGCATCTTCATACATGGAGAGATTGAAGTTGAATAAAAAAAAGGAGAAATTGGCAAATACTGTGATGGGAAATATGACAGTTAAACAGTTATCTGATTTAAAATGTTAGATCACATGATGGGACATATATGTTCTAATATGTTGGAGAGGAAGCAAGGTGTTGATATTTGATGATTAGTTTATCTTGCCATTAGTTGTAGATCTAAAAGCTTTTGATAATGTAATGATCTTTAATATTTCTTTATATAGGATCACATGAAATCTTATGATATTGGAAAAAAGACCAATCTTTTGTTCTTTTTGCAACCTGTGACTACCCTTTGACATCTTCATGAACTCATGCATTCATGCCACCATCTTGTACCTAATTGTTCTTCTTATTGCCAATGGTGACTGTATTGAGTACTGAAAATGGGCTTGTTTGTGTTGATATGCATATATAGTTGTGCAAACTTGCCTTAGCTCATTTCTCATCATTCTCAATGAGAGCTTTTATTGACACTCAAAAATCAAATGATGGTTGTGTGGAACTTTAAAAGTCAACTTGTGACTTCACTTGAGGATTATTTGTGCAACACCTAACAATATAAACATCACAAATGGTCAGGATCTTATCGTTTCATATTAAATTCATGACTTCAGTGATCCATCAATGGTCTCTTGTTTGATTCTTACCTTCGGTTATACTTAATTTTTCAGTGCAGCGGCCATTTTTACTCATAGATTAAACAAAATGTTTTTTAATAAAATATTTATGTTATTATGAAATCAAAATACCCGGCCACCGGATGGACATAAAACTAGGTTTTTTTAACGCCAAATGTGCGAACCTGCTTTTAAAATATTTACTATTTTAATTGGGTCCATCTATTTGTTTTCCAGCCAGGATCACACTCCCAACTTTCTAAAAAAAATCATTGCTAAAAAACTTTCTATCTCAACTCTTAATATTTTGCTCAAAATAATACCTGATCTTATGACCTGTCAATATTTACACTATTTACATATTATTAATATCTCATCTTATCTCGACTAGCTAGACTATTTTAATTGGATTTGTAAGCGATTATTATCCTAGATAAAGTGGTTTAGAAGAAGGCATCTTATGATTTTTCAAAGTGAAGGTCATGAGTTAGAGTTCCACTAGATGCAATATGTTCCAAGTGGACCAAGAGTTTTACCACAGTAAGCCTTTGGGTGATGGGTTTTTTTTAAAATGGTGGGCGAGCCGGGTCACCAGTGTTGTCTGTGTTTGCGGACGTGGGTGCATTTCGCCGATGGATTTACCCGGATGACCGGACTTAAAAATTATTCGTTGGCCGTTCAAAAAAAATAATAATGAAATACCTAACTTGCCAATGAGTTCTAAATCAACTGGTTTAGGAGGAAACATTTTATGACTTTTCAAAGTGAAGGTCATGGGTTGAAATTTCACTAGATGCAATAGCTCTTAGTGGGTCAAGGGTTTTACCATAATGGGCCTTTAAGTGGTGGGTTTCTCTTGGAATAATGGGCGAGCCGGGTTACAAGCGTTGTTTATGTTCGCGAACGTGAATGGCCTTTCACTATTAGATTTGTCCGGATGACCGTTAAAAGAAATTAAATACCCAACTTACATCCAAAGATGGTAAACTATCTCGTTTCACTCTCGTTTTCAGCACAAACCTCCAAACTCCCCAATCTCCATGTCGGTTGCCATCAGCAAACCACCAATCAATCACCACCACCATTCGATCATCCAATAAAAACCCACATCTCTCCGCCATCGATAACCCCTTTCGTCATCTGATGACTGATATCTTCACCATGAAGTTCGACGGAGCCTCCGGTGGCTCTGCATTGAGTTCAAGCGATGGTGTAAATTCGACTCAAATTGTGCTACTTTCACAAGGCTGCATGTCCTACATTCTGTCACACACTTCGCCTCGTGATGCGTGCAGGGCGTCGTTGGTTTCTAGAGGCGTTAATCGATCTGCTAAGTCTGACGCCGTTTGGGAGCGTTTTTTGCCCTCTGATTGTTTGGGGATTGTGTGTCGGTCGGTTGATTTGGTGAAGTATTCGTCGAAGAAGGAGTTGTACTTCCGGTTGTGTGATTGTCCCATACTTCTTGATGATGGTAATATGGTATGTTTTTTAATGGTCTTGTCTTGCACACCAACTGTTTGATGAAATTACTCTTGTAGTCTGTTTATGGAGTAGGCATATTATGAAGCCCATAAGCAATTGTTTTGTGAAGGACTATAGTTTAATTTTGTAGCTGAAGTGATAGCAGCATGTATAGGTGTGAATAGATTGCCAGAATCATGCCTAAAAGATGCCCAAGAGATGTAGTAGTAAGTAGTAACCATGATTGTAAAAATCGTTAGACGACAGATAGTCAGGTACTGGACACCGACTAGGGATTCATTGGTAATAATAGGGATTAATCAGATTGGAATTTTATATGTTAATTTTCAAATTTATAAATATATATAAATTATGTTTCAAAATTATATATGTAACTTTCGAATTTTGACTAATTTTGATCGTGTGTCCAAAATTTGCCTAATTTTGACCTATATTCTCCTATTTTTGGCTGATTTTGACGTTTGACCGATTAATTGAGTGAAAATTTGACCAAAATTTGCCTAATGTTGACCGATTTTCTCCAATCTTTGGCTGAGTTTGACCTTTGACCGACAAATTGAGTGATTCACTAAAAGCGAATCGGCGGGTGACCGATTACCGATTAACCGGCGCTAGGCGCCGATTTTTGCAACACTGCTAGTTACAACTAGATTGGTTACCATAGGGCGTTTGGCTTAACGATATCCATTTGTTGTTCTAGTGTTGCGGAGAAAATGGTGCAAAATTAGGAGTAGAAGAGATTGCTGTTAAAAAAAGAAAAAGAAAACAACTAGATTAGTTGATATCACATCAACTAATTGACCTACTGGTTTGCTTATGTTCCTTACAAGAATTCAGATACCAAGATTATTGTAAGATGCATGAATGGTGTCCACTATAAGGGAACGACATTCTCATACTATGTGTGACATTTGGAGCCTAAAGAAACAGACTAAATCAATAACTTTAGTAAGTGAAGTGTAAAACCATGGTTGATGTTATTAGTAGACTGGTAGCCCACCGTCTCAAATGATGTGGTATGAGATGTCACATGTTCAAATGAATGAGCTATCATACACACTACACCAATTGGCATTTGATCTTTGTATTGAGTCCTTATGTGGGTAATGTGTGGTTTTAGATGACTTAAAGTATGTGCATAACTTGATCCATTAGTTATATTATTCATAGGCATTGTAAGAGCATGCTATGTTCAAAGTTGTGAGCATTGCACTTTGGTTTTTTAAACTTAAAGAACCACATCCTATGTAGCACGGGAACGGGTACGGGAGCGGGGTACGGGGACAATACGGGGAAACGACAAACTCAAAAATTCTAGATACGGGGACGACATAGGTACGACAACAAAAAAATATAAAAAGAATAAAAAAATACAAAAAACCACGATAGGCAAAGCATTAATTAATAAGAAAATAATTTTCTAGTTCCAAAAATATATACTGATTGTTTTATAATCGATGATAGGCTTGAAGGGTTTTAAGAATTTGATGGGTTATATAACACGTACGTGAGCATGTGTAGGGTTAAACCCTAATAAACAATAAAAGGAAAACAGAAGGGTTCAAGGAAACGTCCCCAATTTACGAAAACGTTGAGAGAGCCGTCCCCAAATTTACGAAAACGTTTCCCTGGCGTCCCCATGCCATTTCCGTCCCCAATCCGTTTCGGAAGCGGATACCCCAGCCTTTTTGCCGTCCCCATGCTTCCTAGACCACATCTAAGGGGGTGAAACCTTTTAACTTGCCTGATTATGAGTGTTTTGTATTAGCCCAACGGGGCTTAGGGTCTAGTGTGGTTTCCTCTCCTATATACATGTATGACGTATATGTAGAACAACATGATATATAGAAGACTTTTTCGTCTCTAATTACATCGTATAAGAGCTCACCATCTATTGTTCGTGCATACCTTGTGAATACCCTTCATTCATGAGTACCTTGTGAGTAACCATTACGCTTCTACTTTCGTAACTACTTTGTGAGCACCCAACATTGCCTGTTCATGAGTACCCTGTGAGCACAATTTTTTTTAAACCGTTCATCTTATCCCACCACCTTATTCAACAACTTCGATTAGCATATCCAGAAAGTCGGCCACTGAACCACCATTGTGCACCGCCCAAACTCTGCCCCTGCCACCTCATGCGTTGCCGCGTGAGGGAGCATGATTGTTTTGATTAAAGATATTGGCTTGATTGTTTGGGTTAAACCTTTGACATCTCACGAACTCATAAATGGGTGGATTATACTTCATAATCAAATAATCAATCAATATACAAATGATAGAGTCTAATTCCTACAAGAAGCACAAGGCCCCTAATATGAGCTTTTGGTAATTTTCATTGTGCAGAAAAGTGGATTGAATGAATGAAGAATGCATTGTGTATTACATTCCAAAAGGTGTGCCAGACAAACAGAACAGTGAGTAAGAAATATGTCGGAAATGCTTAACACCAAGTCACTAACCATGAAACGCGATAACAATATGATGATGTTAACCGAAAGTGCCTACTCAATATAGTATTTGTTGTGTACCCGTTAGATGTTACACCTACATGGATAGTTGGAAACTTTAAATCGTCCTTTATTGTATATAGCATAGTTAACTGCGTGGAAATTTTGATCAAGATTTTGTTAAATGACGCCTTGAAAAATTATGACATATTTTGTAGTATAACTCTGTTCTAAACCAATTTCAAATTTCATTGGTACAGAGTTTCTCCCTTCATAAACAGAATGGGAAAAAATGTTTTATGCTAGGAGCAAAGGCGCTTTCAATTGCGTGGTCCGATTCAGTTTTCTGGAGATGGAGATCTTCACCTGAGTCAAGGTTAATTAAACAGTTTTCATTCGTGAAGTAGTGATGACGTGGAAATACCGAAGAAGTCTATACTCATAAAATGATTTGCAGATTTGCAGAAGTAGCTGAACTTTTAGCTGTGTGTTGGCTTGAAATTAAAGGCAAATTTAAAACTAGTATGCTTTCATCAAAGACTACATACGCCGCATACCTTGTGTACAAAATTGGACAGGTTTCATGCGGGCTTGATTTCCCCGCGAAGACATTGGTTAGACTTGTTGATGGAACTGAAGATGCAGATGATGATGTGGCAATGACTGTTGTTTACTTGAAGCCACCAAACGCAAGTGAGAGTTGTTCTGTACATACGCGTACAGAAAGAGCAGGTGCAGTTCCACAGAAGCGAGCAGATGGGTGGATGGAGATCGAGTTAGGTAAGTTTTATAATGACAAAATGGACTGCGAGGTAGACATTCGGTTCATGGAGACGTGTGAACTTGGTTGGAAATCTGGGCTTGTAGTCGAAGGTATAGATATCCGTCCGCATACGTGACACACAAGGTAAAATCCTTGTTCCGAGTCAGTTGGAGCATAAGGATTGTGTAACTTGTTTTTGGTAGGTGTTGATTTCTGTTAACATGTATTTGTGATCGATTAAGCGTGAGCTAAACCATTAATTGTAACAGGATGTTTCATGATCAGAAATCCTAATGTAGCTAGTTGTATGATGGTGTGAGAATTTGAAACAAAAAATTGAGGCAGAAACTACTACTCAATGGGGTAGAAGAGGGAAGTGTCACCGACTCTCCTACAAGCGTCATGTCGGCGCTACTGAATCCACAAGAACCAGTCATTTTGTATACGGTTTCTATCTTGTATGATTTGAGGTTCATTGAAGCATCGGCTCCATTATGCCTTGGAGGTGAAACTCTTGGCCAATGATGTAACATCGGTCCTTTATATTAATTGATATTGTCCGTTTTGCCATTAGTAGTTCACAGGTTTGTTTTTGGTTGTTTGAGTGAAACCTTACACGAGATCACTTATTATGGCATTGCTTCCATCTGAGCATGTTTAATTGTGAAGCTCTCCTTTTATCCACATTAATGCGACCAAACAACGTTGGTGTATTCAAGGTGGAGCATTCCCTCGGTATCACTCTTGTGAAAAGAACTATGTGACATAGCCTAGTTTGATACCGTTTATATCATCTGGTCATCATACAAACTAATATTATCTGCTTTGCAACTCATCGATTTGTTTTTGGTTGCTCGAGATCTTAGGATTCACACTCAAGCACAATTTATTGTGAAGCTCTCCTCTCATTCACAAGTATGACGTCCAAACGTATTGGTGATAATTGAGGTGAATTTTTCTATTGTTTAGCATCTCTCTTGTTAACATGTCAACAAGAAATCTCATGTAGGTGGGGTTGCTATGTGAGATTCACTAGAAGTGTTCCAAGTGTTACAAAAATCACTTCTAACACATACATTTCCTATATCTTTTAGGCACTCCCAAGTGATGGGCAAATGTGATTAGGAAACTACACACTAAATACATGTTCGAGTAGACCCATACGCAAACATTTGGCTCGTCTCAAAAGGCTAGTGTAGTTGTAACATGTGTTTCTAAACAATCAGACTAGATACACTAGCTTTCAAAGCCCTCACACCACAATCATAAGGATCAAGTAAATTGTGCGTCATATTCGTCCAATTTTTCAAGCAACTAATATTGGCTTAATTTTTTACGCCAAAGCTCTAATTATTCAATGTCATCTATCTATCATCATATAGGCCGGACATGCAAACAAATCCAAATATTAGCCATTGTGTTCCATATGATAGGCCGAACCTTAACCCCTGTTATGGAAAAGTCCGGTATAGAACATGCATAAAACATACCCAACATCACATTCGTTAATAGTGTTATTCGTCACTAATCAGTCTGCAACAAACTGTAAACGTAAAGAACTTGATATGTTTGGTATTTTGTAGTTACAAATCTTAAGCACTCACTACTAAGTATCTAAATCTTCATTTAGGATTCATTTATTACATACGAATATTCACTTACTATCATGTTAGAGTTGGATGTTGAGTGATGTTCTAGTGTTGAAGTTAACAGCCGATTTGTGTTACACGCCTAGTCGATTTTTAGGATAATCATGTTATGATAACCCCGTTGGTGCAACTTTTAACGACTATTTAAAGGTTGGGCTCTTCGCTAAAAGCCAAAAACCTTTACAGAAGCTTTTCCCGACATAAAACACTCCCACAGTTTTCATTTCACTACTTGTTATCTTCATCGTTGTTTGCTTGAATCGTTGAACCATGGTCTGCTAAAACATTTTTGTAGTTATTTCACATCATAAACATTTGTAAGAAGAGGCCTGAAGACTAAAAAAACATCTGACTTATATACCCTTACGAGATTTATATCTTGTTTTAATAAAATCTTTCTATGTTATGAAGTGATATTTTTTTAGTAATCTTGTTTGTAGTTCTAGTTTTGTATTATTCTCTATAATTTTTTTTACCTTATTTCCATGAGTTCTAAAAATATAGTCAATAGCTTAGCTTAGTGGTATTAATGATCGTGTTTCACAAAAGTGATATGAGTTTGAATCATTATAGGTGAGAATTTATAAGTAGTTAGGAGGAAAAAAATTATATTTTTCTCTTTTCTAATTGACACACAAACCATTACCATTAAAACCAACACAAATTAAAACTAACATTGATCACGTAATTTCACACATTTTTCATCATCCCAAATAAAAAAATTCGTTCACAAAGATGAACTTCAATCCACCCTCATTCTCTGAAATCAAATTCAAATCACATCGTTTCGAATCAACATAAGCTGCAAAAGTACTAATTTTTATAAACAAATGATCCGCCAATTCATCCTTGAGTCGTTCACTTTCATGATTTCACATTTTGGGAATCGAGAATCGTGAAATTTTGGTTGAAATTAGGGTTTTGGAGGACACAAAATGGGACAAAAATCCCTTATATACAGCTTTGTGGCTAGAGGTACGGTGATCATCGCTGAGTATACGGAGTTTAAAGGGAATTTCACGACGGTTGCGAGCCAATGTCTTCAAAAGCTACCGGCAAATAATAATCGGTTTTCGTATAATTGCGACGGGCATACGTTCAATTATCTCATTGATAATGGATACAGTGAGTTGATTTTGTTGTTTTCGAGCCTAGGGTTTTTTGTTGTTTGGAATTCAAAGGTGTTAATTTGGGCGTGTTAGATAGAACTTGATATGAACATGGAAGTTAGACATGCCAGGGACGTAACACGAACTTGAAAATCATGCAAACACACGAGCCCAAACAAAACACGAATATGCATGGGTTGATACAAATATAACATGTTTAACGTTTCAAATTTTAATAAGAAAATACTTATACGCTATTATTATAAAAAAAATAAATTGAAAGAGTCAAATTGTGAATTTTAATTAAGTCGAAACAAATTTTTTTCATAAGTACTATAATTTTCGAAACAAAAATTTAAAATAATCCATCTTCTTTTTAATTTTTTGGAAGTCTAGAAATAGCTTTTCTAACCTTTTCTCACCAAACTCACTCAAATAGAGATGAAGAGTTTCTACTTTCTTTCTAGTTTCCATTTAAGGTAAAATCTAGTTTTTCTCAAAAAAATTAAGTATTTAATGTAAATCTATGTATATAGTTATGTTTAATTTTCAATAATTCAATAATAAATTTTATTAAAAATAATTATATCCAACTTAAGGTTTTTTGGCCTTTTTATAATTAAAGAACACTTTAAACTGGATTTAACTCGTTTTTAATAAATGTATATAAAATTGTAAAAAGATTAACAAGAAGCCATGATATAAATATTCATGATCACAATTTTTAAAGAAAAATATTGAAAGTAAAAGAAAATTCATTCCAGACTTACGTGAGACTTGGGGGAATACTTTAAGCTGGATGTAACTCGGAGTTACCATTGTTACTACATATTTTAAAAAAGATAAAAATAATTGCATTACTACTAAACATTATTTCAAAGAGTACCATAATAAAAGAAACTATTCAAATTCGGTCTCCTTTTTTGTAACACCATATTTTATACCCATCTTCTATTTTTCACTATTTTATACACATATTTCTTCTTTTAACCTTTTTTTTCTTTCTAATTTTCTAATACAAATAACATTTGCATAACGCATAGCTTCATCAACAAAAGAGCAGCAAAGTGGAGAATTATCTCGCGGTGTTGTCAACGGGGTGGGGTTGAGTTTTCGTGATGCCGATAGCTTGACGTACTATTCCCTCTCGTGATCGATTGTCAACATAGACATGCATCACTTGCGGGATGACCGTAACACATGGCCTTATAGTTAATTCATATGCTTTTAGTTTTTTAATAACATTAGAAGCAGGGGCAAAGAATTGAAGTGGCCGCGAGGGGCCCCGCCTCCCTTCTTTTTTTCGTCACTGGTGTTAATTTTTGGTTTGATAGTGTAAATTTTTGGTCCAGTAATGTAAATATATATAACAAGTTCATCACTTCTTAAATAAACTGATTATACCCCGTCCCTCTTATGCAAAATACCCAAGTTTCGCCACTAATTAGAAGTTCATATGTCTTGTTATATGAAGATACCACAAGTTTTGAATTTTTCAAGGTTTCAAGTAATGATTATAAAGCAGGTTTAAGAACCTACGTAAAACAAAAGTGTTGAAATTTTCTATGGCAACCTTGAATTATATTGTTTGTTTCTTTAAAGTAATGGATAAATTTACTTTCACTTCTGCTTGATGTTGCAGCTTTCTGTGTTGTCGCGGTTGAGTCTGCGGGTAGAAACATCCCCGCGGCTTTTTTGGAACGCGTAAAAGATGATTTTAATAAGAAATATTCAGGAGGCAAAGCTTCAACTGCTGCCGCAAAAAGCCTTAGCAAATCATTCGGGTACTAACTTTTCTTATAACGACAAACACACATCCTAAAGCTACTCATATATCTACACCACTTTTGTTAAAGTCTCAACCATTTGAAAAAACATCATTTCAACTCCTCCATACTATTATGTCTGCAGATATGATTCGCAGACTGCAGACATTTTATCTCTGAAAAAACAAACTTTAGTGTGGGTGTTGGTGTTGTGGGGTTTATAATGTTTTCTTGAGTGTTACTAACACTTGTGTGGATTTTAGACCAAAAATGAAGGAGCAGATGAAATATTGTGTTTCTCATCCTGAGGAGATTGACAAGATCGCGAAGGTTAAAGCTCAGGTCTCTGAAGTCAAGGGAGTGATGATGGAAAACATCGAGAAGGTATCGTTTATGTTTAATATCCTCGAGATAATTTTAATTCCAACAGTTTCACTCTGATCATGTTGTGTGTGGTGATCATGAGAATTGGTTAAAATGGTAAGATGCACGCAGGTCCTTGATCGTGGAGAGAAGATTGAACTGCTAGTCGATAAAACTGACAACCTTCGCAATCAGGTTTGTGTTTTTAACACAAGCAATCTTTTTATTTAAGGACTCGTTACTTTTACTCTTTTACGTGCTTAAAACAATGCAGAAAAGTATCATAGTATATGCCTGCACATACCCTATTCCTTGAGGTTCGACGCATGGTGAGATAAGATCCACGAGTTCACGACCTTGAAACTAGATTATTTAACAATTTTAAAGACATTATAAGGAAACACAAAAGTGTTGGCGGAACCTATTTTGCTACTACTTACCACTAAGCTAATACTTGCAGCAATTGATACAATCGACTGTCATCAAATTAATATTGACTTTGAGAGACTATAAAAGATTTAGCAATATTTTTTGAATAATTGGTTTCTTGTTTTAGGCAAATGATTTCAAGAAACAAGGAACCAAGATGAAAAGGAAGATGTGGATTCAGAATATGAAGATAAAACTGATCGTTGCGGGTATTGTCATCGTTTTGATTCTGGTAGTTATTCTCTCAATCTGCAACAATATTAGGTGCTTTTGAAGGTCACCACATACATCCTTTTCTGCAATGCTACTTTATTTTCTTTTTGTAAATTATGTCTTTCAGACGCTTGACTACATGTTATAATATCATACAATAAATTCCCAATTTCCTAACGCGGTTTACACTAGATATACACGCACTTCTTGCAGTTACAATGGTTAATTATTGATAGATACACACCCATTCGTCTCAACGGCTATTGAGTTTTAGGCTAACAACCATACCTTCAAAACGATCAACACGCTAGTTGATCTCTATATGTTGATATCTCTTCAAACACAGGAAGTCTTCTTGATCTCAATGGAGTCCATTGGTTTATCAACTGATCAAGCCCATCAATGAATGCATCCTCCAAATTCACTAGCCCCTGGCTAGGACCGGCTTGCGCCTGAGTTAACCGCCATGTTTCTAACTCCTGAACCAGCTCGTTTGTCCGGTTTATTAACTTAGGGTCGTTAGACCCTGAAAATTTGCCTTCCAATATGTCTTGAAGAATCGTGTTGGCCTCTTCATATATACCTTGTTTGACCAAACAAAGGCACAAGTTGCAAGCTTTATTAGCATCGGGGTCTATCTCTTGAGCTTTACGGTATACAGCTTCTGCTGCTGTGAAATTCTTTAGCTGCAAATATGCCCACCCTAAATTACCCTGCATTACATTACTTCCAAGGGTAAATCAGGAATTCTAACTCATCGTCTACGGTTACGACTCTTAGAATTTAGGGTGTAAACAAGTTGAGCCGGGATCTAGCTCAACTCGTTTATTATTTTAATAAATATATAATTGTTTTTATATACATATATAACTATTTACACACACATATAATAAATATATATGGTTTTTATCATAATTTTATGCATGATAAAAATTTTAATATAAGAATTTATCATATTTATATATAAATAATAGGTTTGTTTAGACTCGTGAGTCTAGTTAGTTAAGCTGAGTATGTGAAGCTCAGGCTTGTGTTCGTTTAAGTGTGCCTCAATTAGAGCTTTTAGCGAGCTGATCTTGAACAGGTTAGGATCAGCTCGATATTATTAGCATTCCAACCATTGATATCACATATGTTTAATGTTCATGTAGTAACTTGTTATTACCAGTATCCTTGAAGTCTCTTGCTTGATTGTAACTTGAAATTTTCTTCCATGGGATCTTGCGGTTTTGGTTGGTTTTCCATTGAATGTTTCTCCTTGATATATCATTCGAAGCTTCTGCTTCAAAAGTTCGATTTGCTCCTCTATTTTCCCGCATTTCTGCAAACCAGAAATCTCATGTTACTAGCTCATAAACCCATTGTTTCCCAACCTAATTGAGTTTGAGGTCAAACCCATTGTTTCCCAACTTAATTGAGTTTGAGGTCAAACCATTGTTTCCCATCTTAGTCAGTAATAATGAATTTTAAAAGTCGGGTAACTGGTTAAAATAGTACAGGTTGACCCGCGACACTTTTTATCTGAACATGTTTCTTAATCACTTGTCAAACAGTATTAGGTAATGAAATTATCTTGATGATAATATGACTTCTTGAACAAATGATTTAAGAAATCTCGGGCATGTAAAATATAGGGTGGCTTTTGTCCTAATTAACTTGCTTCCTTTTAATGTTTATTTTCTTACAATTTATTTTCATGTTTGACCCGTTAGAGATGAAAATAATATTTTTCAAGTTCTTTAACTTTTTTAAAGAATCAGATTAAATAAAACAACAACGAATAATACAAGCTCAATAACGTGTTGAAACTTGAAAAATATTATTTTGAGCAGTATTTAGTTACCTTGTATAGGTCGATGAGGACATTGTCTAATGATTCTTGAGCTTGTTTGGAGCAACGACCCCTAAATGATCTGATAAGTTCTATCGCTTCTTCGGCTCGATCTTGTTGTTTCATAACCACTGCCATGTCTTTTAGGGCACTATCAACTCTATCTCCTGCATTAATAGCTTTCCAAAACAAGACTATTGCTCCATCTGGGTCCTTTTCTACAAGCTGTTAATAATTAAATAAAATTATTATTAATTTTTTAAAATCAAAATATAGACTTCATAAGTTATAATTTACTACAATGAACTCATTATCAAGTGTTGTTTGAGACCAATTAGATGCTATATATACAGCCTATTGAAGGGAAAGAAAGGTTTGTCATCGAATAAATCAATTTTTTTAACAACAATTCTTTTGCAACACCTAATTTCACCTAACCTTATGGCGTAAGGATCTAAACACACATTTTTGCGAAGGACAAACACTGTCCCACTAGATTAAAACATCATGAGTGCTAAACTAATTACGGACATTCCAAAAAGTGGACCATAAAATGTTACACCATGATTCCATAAGCATATGGTCCATCTATATGTGGGTATCTAACCCATGTGTTTCATTAATTCGAATTCAATACGGATATACCCATATGTCGTACCAAGATTCCTAACATTTTTAGAAGTTTTAAGGTAAAACTATGAAAAGTGAATGCCATAATACATAGTTTTAAAATTAGAAATATATATATATACATATATATATATATATATATATATATGTGTGTGTGTGTGTGTATACTAATTTAAAATAATAACAAATTGAAACACTTTTATCTTTTGATGGGTGTGTATTTTGTGAGGTTAAAAATATACGTCGCCTTCGAATTGAAAAAGAAGATAGTAGTAAATGATGTGATCGAGATCCTACACAGCAATGCTTCTCTGCAAAGCAATCATCTCGATTTCAATAAATTAACACACATTGAATGATCCAAAAAAGTAGGATAAGCAATTATGCAAGCACAATAAATTGAACAATGGGAAAATAATATAGAACTAATCAAGTAATTATTAATGTCAATTGAGATATTTTTTTAAACCAGAAATGAAGAAACTTGTTTTGGATGATTGATGTTATTTTAATCAAGTTATAAATCCGTTTTTTAGTTGGCATCGTACTCGAACCCTTCAAAAGGAAACCCACAACTAGGAAATTCCTCTGACTCAAGTACTCAACCAAAATATTTTAGCTTTGAATGAGACTCAAATCTAAAGATCTTCATATTTTTAATTATTTTGGTTATTTTATTTCAACCACTTGGACCGAGTATTATCGGTTGTCACTTGGATGATAACTTTGTGCAATAGTCTTTTACTCTTTGTGTTCAAATTTGTTAAGAGTAGTTTAAGTGCTCTAAAATAATTATAAAATAAATTATTGTTGTTGAAAGAAGAAGAAATTATTATAATTAAAAAAAATAGTAATATTCTGATTAAAAAGTGTCTTCACTGTCCAATTGATCGATGTTTGAAGCTTACAAAACATAAAACGCACATATAGATAGCTAGCATGGAGGTCCTGAATTCAAACCTAAAAATTAAAAAAAATAGTTTAGATTAAATTAAAATGAAAGTTACATAATTTGTCCTTAAATAAATAGTTAGTAGAGTAGAACAGAAGATGTATTAATGAAACTGCTCTCATATTCGTTCGTGCAATAACTAATTATTATGAGCATCATTAAGTAAATTAACAAGCAATAAACCAAAATAATTAGATCAGACAAAAGAATCGAATCTTCCAGTAAGTTATAATCGTTCATCAATCACAAGTCCAAAAAATTAACTCGCATCAAATGCTCCAAAAACTACAATAGTACGCAAGTACAAACTAATGTACAATCAACGAACAATTTGAAGATAATCGAGATCGAAAACTATTAAACTAATCAATCATCAATAATCAACTAATTTCAAATTCACTCGTTCAATCATCAATCATGATCATCATAAACTAACAATCACCAACAATCAAATCATTCCGCACCTCATAATCGTTCATCGATCCGAATCGATTTCACCGGTTTTCACTATTAAACAGCCATATCATCATCAAATTGCATTGATACTCAACAGGTTGCTCAAATTGTTCATATCATTCGCATAATCAACAGAAAAAACAGCCATATCATCATCATCAAATTGCATTGATATTCAGATCAGATAATCCAAACGCACCTGAAGATGTTTAGCTCTGACGTAGGGGCTATCACCAGACGGAAGCTTATGAGCCACATGATACGCAACATCAACAATTACAATATCATCGGTTTCGTCGGTTTTCTCGCGTTTCGCGCCTTTCATTGGTGTGAAAGTGAGGTTTCTTCTGCAAAAGTGGTGGTTGATTGGGGATTTGTGCTTGTGGAAGATGAATAGTGGGGGATTTGAGGTTTAATGGGAGTATTTCAATGGCGAATGTGAGGGAGATGATGATGATGATGATGATGATAAAAAGTGGGGGTGATGAATGTGGTCGTAAAAGGGGGTAGGTTCATTCGGTTGAGTTGGTTGAATTTGTGAGGGTGTTAGTGTTATTTATTTGTCACGTTTCACTGTCACTTTGTATGTGTAACGAAAAAAAATAAAAGAATTTTAATCGATACGGTTTTACATACTACCGATGGCCACACATCACTGTCACTTTGTATATCCAACGGAAAAAAATATAAAAGATTTAATAAACAGAATAATAAACTAAATAAGTTATCAGACGCATTTAAGTTTTTTTTGTTTTTTCTTATAGTTTTTTCTCTGATTTCTAAAATATGATTTTTTTAAATTCAAATTTATACGTGCTTCTTTTTAACATCGTTTATAATATAATTTGTTTAGTTTCTTTTTTGACGTGTCTATTGTTATTTATGTGTCGATGTGAATTTGTTAAGCGGATTCTTTTTTAAAAAATGAGTCAAATATTATCAACAACCGCCAATAGTCCAATGGTTTGGTACAAGTTCGCTTTTTGTACGGTGTTTAAATTTCGTTTCTATTATCTTCAATGTGTGGCTTTGTGGATTTTTTAAATAATTTTACATCCATAGTGAAACGCAAAATTCTTAATATGGGTGTATGTATGTATTGGGAGGGAACTATGCAAAACAATATATATTTGGTTAACATGCAAAAAACACAAACTACCCATTTTTAAATCTTAAAAATGTGTAACCAACCACCATCATCGAATTCAACCAGCCACCACCACTGTCGGCCATTGAATTATTTCCACCGTCTAATTTGTATGATACCCACATCAATCTCATCACCGTCGTCATCATCATTGCATCATGATCACCATCACACCATCCATCGATGCTTCATCTCCATCGAACAACCATTAATGATGGTTCTAACTTTGGGTTTTGAAAAAGATTTAGGTTTTAAGGATTCTTAAAACATGAGTGTAATAGAGGTTTAGATTTTAAGTATTAGATGTGGTGTCGTCAGAGCTGGGGGAAGCCGATGGTGGTGGGTGGCGATGGCGGAGTTGGGAGGGGGAAAGGGTGGCGGACAAATTCGATGATGACTTGATTTTTAATATATTTTTTATGTTGATGTGAAATGATATTGAGAATTTTAGATACTTTTTTTATTTTTTTAATATAATTAACATTTTTTTAATATAGTTCCATATATTAAAAATACCAACCACCACATCTTTACCTACTTTATTTTCTTGACATAAAAAAATTTCAATGATGACTAGATTTGATGATTTAGTAATTCAGTTCAAGAAAAATACATAGGCGATCAAATCTAAACAATTTTGAAACTCGGTTAATATTCGGTGACATTTTCACTTTTCTAAACTCCCAATTGTTTAACTACACGTGTGTAATAACACAATTTTTTCATAATTTTTTTCATTTCATGATAGGCGAAAAAATATTACAGTTTTATCATTTTAGTTTAGTTTTTAAGTTTCTTAGATGGTAAAACTAGATGATTTAGTTATTAATTTTCTTGCATGTTCTCGTTATACATACTACTCTGGATAGAACCTACACACATGTATCGTAATATGTTAAGTTGTTTATAATTGCTTCCATAATATTGATTATCGGATCACAAGACTTGCTACCTTAAAACCAACTAAGAAGTGTTTGATTTTCTAAATGTGAACACTTACATACATATATGAATAAATTTGGACCGATTAATCTTCAATTGTGAGGATGTGGTTCCATCTATGGTTAAGTTATAAATGGATTAAAAAAGAATTAATTATCGAATACATCGATTAGAGTTTTGCTATAATATTTTTTTAACGGCAAATAAATCTTACTTCTACTCCTACTCATATATTACACAAAATTACATTATTATTTAGGTTTGAACTCAAAACATTCTTTTTAAAAGGCAAGGCCTTTATCAAGTAAGGTAGTCCAAAATTTAATTTCGGTGGTAAGTTTTGACTTTAACCCTCAAACTTTGACGCAAGTTTCATTGTTAATCCTTGCATTTTTAAACTTTCAAGTTTACTCCCCATGGTATATATAATATACGTTTTTAACTAGTTAATTTTTTATTGTCCTTAACCTAAAACAAAAACACTATTATGTGGTTGTGTTTATTTTTTTCCCATTACCTTCCTATATATATTTTTGTAAACAGAATTGTATTCGAAATAAGATATTTTCTGGCAATCATAGAATACATTGAATACCCGGTAACGTATTTTCATACGTTTTGTATGTACTTTATCATATTCATGTCGTTGTAGCCATACATGTAAGAAAAAGTTCGTAAACGCAACACACCACGCGGACTTAATTTTTAGTTTATCTCTAAAACCACATAAACCCGGAATTAATTTTGTCTAAACCCTTTTAAGTATTCATTCAAATTTGCTATTGTTTTGTATATATCATCAAAATTAGAGTGAGATTGGATTAAAAGCCTCGAGTTACCAAAGGGAATTTCGAATCTTACTTTTTCCTATGTTAACACTAGTACCCAACATTAGATTCAATTTTTAGCCTATTAGTTAAACCATTTTGAGCAAGTTTTTTGTTACGATAGTAATAATACTTAAAAAGAAGGTTAGGACCATTTTCAAAAATATACGAAAATGACTACATATTTAATATAGATAACTTATAAAATACTTATCACATGAAGAATATTCGATGACAAGTATCATGCCATTGTGGACCGATTAAGCAAACATGTGGCATTTTGGATATGATTCTGCAAAACTATGTGCTAGTATATGGACCGATGCAAACATATTCATTTTTTTAACAGAAAAACATGTATTTTATTCATTCAATTTCTCTAGCAAGATGCTAGAGAGAAGTCCCAAAGAAGCATTACAACAACAAAGATCACCAAATTATTACAATGAGGCCAAACAACAAATACACCATTGCATTTGCATCTAGTTTAGAGATTTTCGTCAAGACCTGTTTTTTACCCACATAAATGATATGCATTTTACAAACTACAAAGTGTAATGTATGCAACGGCTTGAAACATTTTCTTCTTTTCGGCACTAGTGTAAATATGCTTGTGTTGCTCCAAGATGTTCCGAATCGAGAATGCAAAAATTGCTGGGATCTTGCCATATTTTTAACATGTGAAAGAGACCATTGTCCCAAAACGATAATCTACACAAAATCAAAGGGTTTATGTATATCAACTTTTAACAACATAGCAGATGTTTTGATTTTTTTATCCTAGATATAAGTATCAGACTATATTATTATTAGGGTTTAATAATAATCATTACTAAACCTTCATGGGACGATCCAGAATATTTCTTCCTTCCAAGAAAACCGTTTGAACTCCCGAGATCACAGAATCCATAACCCATGTTAGACGGTTTGCGAGCACCTGGTCATCACTCTTTGGAATGAGAGTGATAAAAAGATGATCCACACCCTTGACTAATGGATTCACTTAAATAAAAATGTTCAAGAATCTTCATAAACAGTGACGGATACAAGAATTTTTTCCTATGGAGTTACTATCATTTTAAACTCTCCAAATTTATAGAAGTTGATATAAAAAATTTTGGTTGATTTGGGCGGGGTCAAGTTGGTCATATAATAAAAATACGATACAATAAAAAAACATCATCGTTAGAATGTAAAATGCATATAACACTTCTATAAGATTTTTGAGTTGAAAAAATCTTTAGCGCTACGTATTGTCTCTTTTGTCCATATATCAAATCGTGAATCATCTTTGATTGTAAGTCCAATACTTCAAAGTATTGGGTACGAGAGTATTTTTTTTTTAAGTTTTATCATTATTGAGTATTTAATGGGCATTAAGAGTGAGCTTATTTAATTAAATTAAATTCCGGCTTTTATGGGCATTAGGTATTCACTGGGAGTGCAGTTATTTAGTTATTAACTAATTAACTTGCGGGTTCTTTTAAAGTTTGAGCTTAAATTTTTTTATAGCTAATGGAGTATTGGAGTCGTCATCCTAAAAAACATTGTTATCAGTCAAAAAACTCGTGCACCTATTTTCATACGTGCACAAAAATTCACTATATTCAAGTGACTGGAACTTTATCAAGCCTGTACTCCTAAACCGCTAACTTGATTTCATTTGGCGTGAACGGGGTTGGGTTGTAAGGTGTATATATACCATCAGCATCAGAGAGTTTTTTAATGTTACGATTGAGAAAGCAGGGAAGGGGCTTTGGGTTTGCTTGTAACTTTATTTTTTTCTTGACTGATAATCATATATGCTGTTATAAACTTTCAAGATCCAATGAAGTGCATCATTAGTTTTATATCAAGTTATCTAAATAAATCAAATCTAACTAGTTGGAATCATGGTCGTGCGTTTCGCGAAATTGTACGTGTTAGTGGGGTCTTTGGTATTGGGGTGCTAGTTGAGATTGCATCTGGGTTTATGTTTTCCACTGTGTTAACTGTGCAGCGAACCACGGTTCTCATGATTTTCCTTTGCTTCTTATGTACTATAATACATTCATGACATTTATCTACTAACTAACAACATATCAATATACATTTTGAGATTACAGCTTGATGGTTGTTTTCCCAACATAAGTAAATCATTTTGCTTCCATTATCATTCATAAATAAACAAGACACAAACAATACAAATAAAAAAAGACTACATTGCAAAAACATGCTCCATACTTAACTAATCAATGTCAAATAAATAGGTTTTTAAAAACCATAAAATAACTTAACTAAGCACTAACCTCGCATAGATGGGCCGAAGAAAGTTACCGAAGATTATAGGCGGAATAAATAGAAACAAAAGATGGATATATATGCGCAAAAGACCTTTGATACCTCGAATTTCATGTGATAATTTGCAATTTACAGCTCTCTCAAATAATAACCAAATTAAATTTTGTCCAATAGTTCATATACAATCACAATTGTTTAGGGGTTATAGATGCTCCAATATGATACAGATTTCACATCGTATAGCATGACGATAGTAAGTTTCTGTGTTTATATGCAACTCAAAAAAGCCAACTTGTACCACCCAAAATATCAAAGTGAATCGAATCTGAAGCGATATTAAAAGGTTGTCGGTTCATAACTTGTGAACCCAGTACTAAAACCCTAACTACCCAAATCAAACAATCACCTCACAGAACTCAAATTGGTGAAATATCAAACACAAAAGTTTATGAATTATTAATCATTTAATATCTTATTTATTCAATTAGTTTAGTAAACTTATGTATTACACAAGTTAAATACAAAAATATCAAAAAAATGAAAAATTTTAATATAAGATATGATTAAAATCTTTTTATTCTAAATAGAATAAAAATTTTGTTTCCAAACAAACATTAAAAATGTCATTTTTAAAATTTTTATATTATAACTCTTAATTTTAATTATTTTCAAGTTATAAAAGGAATGCTCTTGAGATAGGGAGATTGACTTGATTTTATAAAAAGATTAGGAAAAGTAGAAAATGCCTTTTAATCCTTTAAAAATGATTTAAAAATAATCCATGTAACCGCTACTCTCACCATAATCATACTATATATTGCCTAATCCCTGGACGTGACGTATGAGGAGACATCAATTATTCGTCTTTGAAGATGAAAAACATGTTTAACATAAAGAGATGCTGCTATAGTGCTATTAATAGCTTGAAACATGGATGAGATCGGTACTCGTATCGTACCAAAAACATACCGAAACCAAATATCATCACTTGTAAACCAAATACCGTATAGGTGATGGGCGATGGCGATCACTAGTAGCAATTGTACCCCAGTTTTAATACCACCACTATATGAGATGGTATTGAACCAAAGCTATGAAAACCAACTCATGGTTGGCTTTGTCTTTAATAACATAACAAGGATGACATAGTACTAAAACCATCTACAAAACAAAATACCAATCCATTACCATTGGTGTTCGGTAGGGAGGGATATGGTACAATACCAGTATGGTATTGATACTCGGTTAGAAAATCTCATCCCTAGCTCAAAGTTGATTGTATTGAACCAAAACAAGAATAGAGATACCAAATGGTGTTCAATGGTGATGCACTTATTACACTCGATATATACCATCCCCACACATCAATGAAACGGGATGACTACACGATACAAGGTTGAAACACATATTCGGTTCAACAGAAAATTAAACGTCTACAGAAGAGCTGTGTGTGTGTATGTGTGTTTCTGTTCACCTATATGATTCGGGCTTCTTAGGTTTGCTCTGGATAACGGCCTCAATCTTCTCCATCACATCCGGTGTAAGCATTGGGATGACATTTATAGCCTTCATGTTCTCTTGGATCTGCAGTTTATGGCAACCCGAAACATGTTATGCAGAGTAGAGATGACAATGAAATGACCGGATTTGTTGACAAGAAAGTTTCTGGTACAGGTTGAAAAGGGACACTGTATTCTAAAAAGTTTCATAAAGAACTAGTGTGTACAAAAATTATGTTATTTCAATAACTAATTTTTAGTAAAAAAAAATAATTTAAGGGGTGATTAAGATTGCTAATTTAATAACTTCTGCATATGAGCAGAAGTCATCTCAAACAGCCCATTAAAAAACAACTTCTTTCAAGAGTAAACTTATCATTTAGAAGCCATCAACTGAGTTTGAAATATGCAATCTTAAACTCCTCAAAAGAAAACAACTTAAAATAATCAGAAAAGTATATGCACTTTTCTTCATCCAAACACTCAAAAATGACAATCTGTTTTCAAAACGCGCAATAAGTAAATAAGATGTTTAAATAAGCAATCCCAAACACTGTTTCAGGTTTCTTGTGCAGTTGTGCGCTAAGAATACACTTTCACCCACTTGACCAAGCAACTTTTTTTCTTTTAACTGTCTCCAATCCAAGTAAACAGGACGAAATTGCATCGTCTAATGTTTATGATTCACAAATGGTTCTTCCTTCTTCGGGTAATCAACCAGGGAGTAAATGCCAAAAAAAATGATGAGTTTGAGACATTACCTGTTGCTCCTTTGTGGCACCAGTAATAACCGATGACACATTAGGGTTTGCTGCACACCAAGCAATTGCAAGCTGAGACAATGGCACATCTAATTCATCAGCAATTGGTTTTAGCTTCTTCACTTTCTTCAGCACATCATCCACCAATGCTCTACTTGCCAGATTCTGCAATGGTTAACATCACAATTTCATAATTTTAAATATGAAGCATATAAACACAGCTATTTTTTATATTCGTTTGACACTAAAAATCAATATGACACATTCAACAAATAACTAATTTAAGCAGAGAACCTAACAATTACATAAGCACGTGTATGAACCGCTAACCAAGAGGGAAAGAGAGGTTGTTTATCTTCTTTACCACCTTATCTTTTTAATGTAAATAACAATTTAATCTACTCCTAATATTAAACCATTGTTCGCTACGCAACTTGAACCCTTGACCTCATAGAGAGAGGCACCACTTTACACATCTAGATACCCCTGGCCAAAGTTTATCTAAGTACAACTAGTTTTCATCTTTATTTGAAAGTTTGAAACTAAAAATCAAAAGCAATATAGTATAGCCGTATTGGGATGTGTTGAATAGATAACCAATTTTAAGTAGAGAACCCACAAAATCCTTGTATGAACTATTATCCAAATATACTAGGAGAGAAAAAGAGAAGTGGTGTGCAATTACGTAACCATGTTATGTATCACATTTAAAGAAATATGTAAAAATGTTCTGCAATACATAACCAGTTAATGCATCACAGTTAAAACAACTACAAATATTTAAAACAATTCTCATAGTTTTCTACTTGGAAAAACCAATACTATATCAAATGAGAAATTTTGGTGTCAAACTTTAGGTTTACGATTTACCTTGTAGTTCTCCAAAGCAAATCTACTATCCGCGGGGATCCCAGAGTTGTATTTTCCAGTCAAAACTCCAGATGCAAGAGGACTCCAAGTAGTAAGCCCAATGCCATAGTTGCTATACAACGGAAGATACTCACTCTCAACCTACAAACACCCCAAAACCATTCTCCAAATCATCAACCACAATTGCATTGCAATGCAAACAAAAACAGAGTGAACAATCAAGAAGAGCAACATCACTAGGATGAGCTTTTAGTACCAAGTTTCGGTACCTTACTGGTACTGGTGTGAACAAGTACTGTCCGAACAAAACATAACTAGCACTACCAGTACCAGAACCAGCCAAAACCAAAAAGTACCGATTCAGTATCGAGTACCAAAACCTAGTTTTTCTTACCATTTCAAAACATGTTTTTTAACATTTTGAATGTTTTATGTTCCAAGTTCAAGATTATAAAACGTTATTTATACAATTTAGAATCTTTTTGGTACTATAGTTCGTAATTCAGTATTCAAGAATCACATAACTTCTTTTTTTAATAAAAAAAATAAACACCAAACAAAACCCTAATCATAACAGATTTCAAAATCAAACTGATTTGGGGATTCTAAATTTCTAATCTACACTCTAGGGTTTACATTTCACAATTCACATCAACCAATTGAAACACAAACCTATACATCAATCATCTGGGGATTCAAATCTACACTCTAGGGTTATGAGTTATCAACCAACTCAAACACAAATCTACATCAATTAGGGTTTAAGAAAACTTCAACAAACCTTATGCCTGTTGATCATATTATACTCCGGCTGCTCAACCACGGTCCGATCAGATCCAACCGGTTCGCCACCGCCCACGCCTCCGTGATCTGCTGCGCCGACCACTCACTCGTCCCCCAATAAAAAGCCCATCCATTATCAATCACATAGTTCATAGCCCTAACAGTCTCCTCAACAGGGGTACTCAAATCAGGCCTATGACAATAAATCACATCAACATACTCCATATCCAACCGCTTCAACGACGCTTTAGTCCCCTCAACGATGTGTTTCCTCGATAGCCCTTTGTCGTTGGGCCCAGATCCTCCCCAGAAGATCTTGGTGGACACTACGACGTCGGATCGCTTCCACCCGAGCTCTCGGATCGCTTGACCCATGATCTCTTCGGCGCGACCGTTGGCGTAGACCTCGGCGTTGTCGAAGAAGTTGACGCCGTTGTCGCGGCAGCATTGGAGGAGGGTTTTGGCTTCTTTGACGTCGAGTTGGTTGCCGAAGCTCACCCATGCGCCGTACGAGAGCTGTGAGACCTTTAGGCCTGAGCGACCGAGGTTTTTGTACTCCATCGGTGATGGTCGCCGGTGATCGGAGTGTTGGTGGTGATCGGAGAAGTGAGAGACGTAATAGGGGACTTGTGGACTATTCGATGATGATATTCTTTTGAGTGTGTGATGATTGTTTTTAGGGAAGATGACTAGATTTTTTTTAACGGGGGAATTACAATGCGGTTTTGGCTGATATGTTATTTATTTTATTAAAGTTTGGATGGTACCCAAAGCCTCTCGTCTAAGGAACTTCTAACTAGAAAAACTATCTCGTTTAATAATAAACTTTTTGTTGATAGTAAAACTTGATATATAAAATATTTATATTTACATATATATATATTACTATAATCATGGTGGAAGATAACTAGATGAGTAATTGAAATATGAAATTGAAAAATTAGTTTTAATTTCTGGAAGGTTTTATATTTTGTTAGTATAAGAAATTTTTTAGGTAATGTTGTAAAAATCGTTAGGCGCTAGTCGGACGGCGAGGTAGGGACTAGCGATTAATCAAGAGTAATCGGGATTAATCTGATTGGGATTTTTATATATAATTTTTAGTTTTATATATAAATACACATATTTTCATATGTAAAATTAATTAAAAAAAAAGTTAAGTTTTATATATAAACTAACATATTTGGCCGGAATTTACAGATTTTAGCCGAAATTTTCATTTTTTTGCCGGAATTTTTGACCTATCCGGCGAAGGTCGCCGGAACCCTACTGGAATTTCGCCGGAATTACAGTTTTTTTGGCCGATTAAGACCGCCTAGGGTCCGCCTAGGTCCGATTTTAACCTCCATTAACCGCCTAGCGATTAATTGGCCGATTAGCCCAAATTTCCTAAGTGATGTGCCAATTACCGATTAATCGCCGATTAATTCCGATTTTTGCAACACTGGTTTTAGGTAAGTGATTCATTACTCACTTGGTAGAGATTCTTGTCTTTTAAATTAAAGGTAGTGGGTTCAAACTCAAACTAATATTTATTAATGTAATTTAAAAGTAGAGTAGATTTGCTATTAAAAAAAGGCAAGTGATTCACTGAATTGGTATCCTCTTGTTTAAACGAATAAAACTTGTGTGCATTATTTTAGATGGAAAAGATATGGATTTTAGAATGCTATTTTAATCAAATAAATGAGATTTTAAAGGTAAAAACACAAAAGCAACAATTAAGAACCGGCGCAACCGTTGATTTCGGTTCAACCGGTAACCAGCCGGTCTAACAGAAAACAATTCATTTAGGTTTAACCAGACTGGTTTTCGATCCGACCAATTTGGTTGGTTTGTTCAATCCTGTTTTGAAAGCAGTGTGCGTTTCTTACCTCAATGATACAGTGTGCATGGTTCTTATATATATTGAAAGGAGTGTGCATTTCTTACCTCAATGATACAATGTGCATAGTTTTTTATCTATACAAACGCTCTATTATGGTTGTCCATTCGTGTCGCGGAACCACATGAGCCTAAACTGGGATCATACACTACCCATTCGTTCATTAGCGTGCATCTAAAAGATAAAAAATCGTAACAAGACATATAGATTGTTTGATGATAACATTGTTGGTTTAATTCCAAAATATAAAAGTCAAAAGTGTCAAATTTGTTGACTTTCATGGGTGATAGTTGTATATGATAAAAGTGTAAGAGTGTTTAGTGTAACTTGTTAGTTGGTTTGTAACTACCGTTTGTTTTGTAATCGTTTGGTATAAAATGTAAGGAGATTTGATTTGGACACAACACATATAGATTCAATAAACAATTTTGAAGTTCTTAATCTTGATTCGTATTTACTCGCCATTAATTGGTATCAGAGCTTGGACGAATCAAGTTTCTCTAGAATTGACTTCTCACGGTTCGAACGATTGAAGTGTGCGAACTCACTCGGTGAATCGACTCAAAGGATCGAGTCGAAGATCACTGGGAACACGAAGGTCTGGAAGCGGATAAACGATTTGGTACTCCATACCGAAGGAAGAAGACGACAATGGTGACTCAAGAGAAATCTAGCTCCCAATCTGGTTCGTCAACAAACAATAATCAAGTAGTCACCATCAAATAAGCAACAATTCCCCTACAATACCCAACTCTCACAGCAACAAACTATTCAATTTGGGCGATCAAATTGAAGGCCATTTTCAATGTTCATGGCCTGTGGGAAGTAATTGAACCTCCACCAGAAACGATGATAGATTTGAGAAAGAATAATCAAGCCATCACTTACATGTACCAAGCAATGCCTGAAGAGATGATATTACAAGTAGGAAGCCTGAAAATAGCCAAAGAAGTATAGGACACAATGAAGACAAGGTTTGTGGGCATTGACAGGTTAAGAAGGCAAGAATGGCCTCCTTAAGGAATGAGTTTGAAAGACTCAGTATGAAAGAGGGAGAAAGCATAGACGAATTTGCTGGAAAACTAAGTGTCATTGCAACAAAGGCCACTCAACTGGGAGAACCCTTCTAAGAAGCAGCCCTTATCAAGAAACAGATGAGTTCAATACCCGATAGGTACATTCAGATAGTTGCATCTATCGAACAATTCTTAGATCTTAACACCATGGGGCTTGCTGAGATGATTGGGAAACTCAAAGCCTTTGAAGAAAGGACAAGTGGCAGGGTAAAAGCCTCCCAAGAAAAGAATGATCAACTCCTCTTGTCTTATTCAGAGTGGCAAACAAGACAAAAAGAATCTGATCAAAGATATAGATCTAGAGGGCCTAAAGAAAAACATGGTGGCCACAACACCAAAGGAAAAGGCTAGTCCAACAAGCCAAAGAACTATAGGTATGATCAAACCATAAAAGACATCAAAGAAGAAAAAAAGATCAAAGATAAATCCAAAATAAAGTGTTTTAGATATGAAGAGTTAGGGCATTATGCATCTGAATGCCCACAGAATAACTCAGCACCAGAAGCCAACCTCACTCACACTCATGATGATGAACCAACCCTCCTGATGGCAGCAACCGACACGTGTCAAAAGGAATTGATATACCTGAATGAGACCAAAGTATTACCCTCTAAATACTCCAAAGGACCAACAAGTGATGATACCTGGTACTTAGATAACAGGGCATCAAATCACATGACAAGTAATATCTATGCTTTCTCCTCCATAAACAAGAATGTTGGAGGGAATGTGAGGTTTGGTGATGGGTCATGTGTGATAATTGAAGGGAGGGGCTCAATCATTTTGGCATGCAAAAATGATGAACAAAGGCTGCTAACAGATGTATATTACATCCCCATGCTTAAGAGTAACATCTTGAGTCTAGGACAAGCCATTGAGGGTGGATGTGAAATAGGAATGAAAGGAGATTTCCTCAGGATGTTTGAGAAAACAAGCAAACTACTGATGAAAGTAAAAAGGTCTCCAAATAGGCTATATAAGATCCAGCTGAAAGTTGGATCACCAATGTTCTTTCAGACACA
The DNA here is from genome assembly GCA_025506515.1 of Flaveria trinervia. Classification (NCBI taxonomy): domain Eukaryota; kingdom Viridiplantae; phylum Streptophyta; class Magnoliopsida; order Asterales; family Asteraceae; genus Flaveria; species Flaveria trinervia. The sequence continues at coordinate 119,340,143 of CM046442.1, read as the reverse complement.
ACTTAATGATGATGTTTGGAAGTGGCATGGGAGGTTAGGCCACATTAGCTTTGACACCATGAAAACTATGGCAAGAAGAGGAGTAGCTAAAGGGCTATCAGCATGTGACAAGCCTACCAAAGTGTGTCAAGCCTACCAAAGTGTGTCAAGCATGTCTGGCAGCCAAACATGCAAGGACAGCCTTCCCTCATCAAGTTGAGCACAAGTCAGCTCTTCCCCTTGACGTACTCAGCATGGACCTGTGTGGACCTATCACACTAGCAACACAAGCAGGAAGCAAGTACTTCATGCTAATAGTTGATGACTGTACAAGGTACATGTGGTTGTACGTGCTAAGATCAAAAGGTGAGGCACTTGACATGTTCAAGAGGTTCAAGAAATTAGTAGAAAATGAATTTGGTCTTAAGATCAAGTGCCTAAGAATGACCAAGGAGGGGAGTTTACCTCAAGTGAATTTGCCCAGTTCTGTAGTAACCAAGGCATCAGAAGACAATTAAACAACCCATACAACCCCTAACAGAATGGGATGGTTGAGAGAAGAAACCGCATTGTGTTAAACATGACCAGAAGTCTACTAAAAGCAATGAATCTCCCTCATAACTTATGGGCAGAGGCAATAAGACACTCGGTCTATCTGCTGAACAAAATACCTACAAAACCACTACAAGGGAAGACCCTTTATAAAGGTCTAAAGGGAGAAAACCAAATATGAAACACCTAAGGGTGTTTGGCTGCACAGCTCATGTCAAAGTGATGCATCCGAATCTCTCAAAACTAGAAGATAGAAGTGTTCCCATGGTGTACTTGGGCCCAGAAGAAGGGACGAAAGGGGAAACATTCTACAACCCAGTCACCAACAAGCTTGTGATAACCATAGATGCTGAGTATGAAGAATCACAACAATGGGATTGGTCTAAATATAAGCCAGCAGGTAAAGATGACAACCCTTACTGGTCATGATTCAATGTTGAAGGTGATGTGATCTATACTCCTTGTCTAGTTGTAACACCCGGTTATTTTCAAAAGTCAAGATATGAAGAATAAAAGCAAGAAAGGCAATAAGGTCCAAGTGTAGGGACTAAAAATGTAAAAAGGACAAAAATCTTTGAAAAGTTGGTGTAAAGGTGGGCATGGCCGCCCACCCTCATTTCACATCATCATCTTCTTCGGTTTTAGAGAGAGAGAGCAGAGGAACTCTCGGTTTTGTAGATAAGAAGAAGAAGAAGAAATTGAATTCAAGGTAAGAATTCGCGGTTTTTATGTGTTATGACGGGTTTTAGCCCGGTTATGTGATTATGTGCTTATGTGTTGTGTTTGTTCTCATGTGTGTGTGGTGTTGTTTTAGGTGTTTGAACTTATTGCAAGCGGGTTAGAAAGAAAGAAAACACCCAAGTTGCACCAGGTGAGTTCTAGACCCCGGTTTTTACATGTTTTAAACTATCTTTGGGGTTGAAAACGTATTAAAATGATTTTACAAAGTTCATATGTGAATACCCGTATGTATTGTGTATGTTGGATGTTGGTTCTTGGATGTCTATAGGTTATTCATGTTTAGAATAGCCACATTATGCTTAGAACCGATGGGTTTGAAGATTAGGATTGAAAATATCCTAGAAGCATGTTTTACAGAATGCTCATGTGCCTAGATAAGTGTTCATACGTCTGAAATTGCCTTAGAAAGAATTAAGTGTAAGCCATGCGCCTGAACAGTGGTCCATGCGCCTAGAAATGATAGTCGGATGGCCAAGTGTAGGGCCATGCGCCTGCATAGTGCCCATGCGCCCAAGTGGCCCATGCGCCTAAGTATTCATGCGCCTGAATAGTACCCATGCGCCCGAAACTGGGCATAATTTGACTAAGTGTTTCCCCATACGCCTGCATAGTGCTCATGCGCCTGAAAGTAGCCTATGCGCCTAAGTGTTCCCCATGCGCCTGAATAGTGTCCATGCACCTGCATAGTGCTCATGCGCCTAGGACTTAGAATATTTTTCTGATTTTTGAGGAAAATGTGTAAGTAGGCTTTGACTTGGGAAATTCCCGGGAGACTATAAAGGTTGACTTTTGGGGTCATAGACAGTATGATGGGCATGTTATAATGATGATGATGATGTTGCATGACTATGCATGATGTATGTTATGTATGTATGATGCCCTGTGATGATGTATGAATGGTATGTTATGTTATGTTCCTATGATGATGAATGTTTATCTTTCCATGGCTTTACGTGTTATGTTAATGAATGAACCGAAAGTATTATGTAACGTAAAGTGAAAGATAATGAAGAGGAACATGATGAATGAATGCATGCATTAACGAATGAATGAACGTAAAAAGTCTTGCAAGCAAATGTATGGAGGTCCACACCCAATGAAGGGTGTTAGCTCAACTGTGTGCGGGTTAGCTACCCCAGAAGGATGCACACTAAGGTCCAATCCTTGTGATTGACCATATGTATGAGATCCTTGCCGCTTGCCCCAGGTACTGGAGTCAGCTTCGTGCACAATGTTCGGGGTCTATGAAAGACCTCAGGCCCAGTAACCAGCTTCGTGCATAATGTTCGGGGTATAGCATATGGCATTGATCCGGAATGAAAAGAAAAGATAAATGGTGAATGTACTTGCCCTAGGTACTAGATTCAGCTTCGTGCACAATGTTCGGGGTCTATGAAAGACCTCAGGCCCAGTAACCAGCTTCGTGCACAATGTTCGGGGTAATGTACATGTCATTAGATGTAATGAATGAACTAAGGTTAACGAACGTAATGGAAGATAATAATGATATTATCTGTATGTAGGTATGATGTATGATCACGAACGAATGAAACGTATAGTATGGACTTTGAAAAGAAATAAATAACGATTTTATGTATGTTTTATTATAAAACTAGAACTCACTCAGCAACGCTGGCTTTTATACGTTTTCAGTTGGCAGGTGAACGTTGCTGAGGGTGGCACGAGGCGGCTACTCAGCTCTTTTGGATGGCATCCGTTTATTTAAAGCTTTTGTGATGTAATACAACAATGTAATTTTGTAACCGACAAACGATGCATTATTTTGCAAAAGTTTTTATGATGAAATGAAATGCCATTTGTTTTATGTTTCTGCTGTAATGTTTTATGAATGATTAAAGGTAAAGTATATGTTTTATGTGCGATGATTTACCAGCTGTGAGCGTCCTGGAAACGAGGCCTTACAAGTTGGTATCAGAGCCAAAGTTTAAGTGAAATGGGTAAATTTTCAAAATAAACCTTAACTTAAACTGAGAATGGGACGGAAGGAATGGGATGCCAATCTGAGTAGCTGCGTGCCATCAGGTATTTTCGTAATGTTAACCGGTTTATGTGCGCTTGGTATGTGGTTATGTGTTGTATGTAGATTTAAATACTGATGTAGTCAGGACAGGTAATGCTCGGGGTATGAAGAGTGAAGTAAGTGGCTAATCACAACTGGCCACTGTAATTAGGGACTTACTATACTTGACATAAACTGAGCTGTTTCTTTGAATGACCGTGTTGGTGTTTGAATCTTTCAGTGTGTTAGTAGATGGCTGGTGGTAGATCTTCGAAGGCCTCTCGTGGTGGAGGTCACGGTGCTGAACCGCAACCCAAGAGGGGGAGACCCAGAGTCGAGAAAGTGGTTCATGAAGAACCAGAAACCCCTCATCCGGAGGGCGGAGATGAGAGTGCGAACCTGAGAGCCTCAATGAAGTAGGCGGTTGTGGAAGAAGTGCACCAAGTCATGGAGACGATCCTACCGTCTGTGGTGACCGAAGTGATAAAGGTAGTTAGAGAGGGAGAGAGAAAGGAAAGGAGTGGACCTACGGGCGAAAGAAGACAGCCCGAGACTGAGACGGTTCCGTCCGATAAGGAGGACTAGGAAGAAGAGCCTGCGCTGGAGGTGATCCGAGGCTGCAACTATGGGGTGTTTATGAGATGCAAACCCCCTACTTTTGATGGGAACGGCAATGCCATTGCTGCTCACGGTGGGTGAGGGAAATGGAGGCGGTACTTGATATTAGCGAGTGTCGAGAAGACCAGAAGGTTAAGTTCGCTACCCACTCATTTGTAGACTCGGTTCTGTGCTGGTGGGACAATATAGTCCAAACCGAGGGTAGTCGAGTGATCGGGAGGATGAGATGGTCAGAGTTGAAGAAGTTAGTGATCGAGGAGTTTTGTCCTCACCGGGAAATGGACAAGGTTGAGAGGGAGCATCTGCAACTGGAGGCGGGAACTATGATGCCTCAAGAGTACACCACAAAGTTCAATGAAATGGCACGACTAGTGCCTGATCAGGTGACAGCACTGTCACGAAAGATTAAGAGATATATCCAGGGGCTGCCGGCGGATATCCGTAGGCATATGATCGCCACCCGGCCAAGCACTTTTAGGTCGGTGGTTGATTTAGCTGGTAGACTATATGATGAGCGTGAGGTGGTAGTGGCTGAAGAGAAGAAGACGAGTAGGGATGGGAGAAATTGGAATGGGAAACGGTTTGGACGTGGTAGAACCGCTCCAAACAATAAGGTGGCGAGGGTAGGTGACCGACGTGTGGTCACAGCTGGTGCTGAGTTGAAGAAGTGCGACAAGTGTCGGAAGGAGCATGGTGGCGAGTGTAGATGGGGGTCGAATATTTGTTTCAAGTGTGGGAAGCCTGGTCATATGGCTGGAGACTATGGAGGTGTGAAGTGTTTCAACTGTGGGGGAAGTGGTCACATGAGTAGGGAGTGTAATAAGCCAAGGGCCGAGAGTTCCGGGGTGAAGAAGGCCGGAGGAGAAGGGCAGAAGGCAAGCGCCCGAGATTTCACGATGACTCGGGAGGAGGCTAGGACAGACCCCGACGTGGTGTCAGGTATGTTTCTAGTAAACCAAACTCTTGCATCTGTGTTGTTTGATTCTGGTGCTAGTAGGAGTTTCATTTCTGTTGCCTTTGGTGCTAAGTTTCCCAATAAGAGTAGATTTATTGGTGAGCCATTTGATGTAGAAACTGCTATTGGTAAGTCCACTAGAATTACTGAGGTGATAGAGGGTTGTGCCATAGAACTAGAAGACCATAGGTTTGCTGCTAGGTTACATGTGATACCCTAGGTGGATTTGATGTAGTACTAGGGATGGACTGGTTAGCGACCTATGAGGCAAACATCGTGTGTCATAAGAAGATGATTCGATTGACAGCACCTGATGGGGATAAGGTGACGGTTTATGGCAATCGAGTCGCGATAATCCCGAAGGTGATTTCGGTGGCAGTGGCGAGGAAGTGCATGAGGCGTGGATGTACTGCCTACTTGGCCTACGTAAAGGATGTAGACGCACCAACACCACAACTATCGGATGTACCAGTTGTGTGTGACTTTCCGGACGTATTCCCGGAAGACTTACCCGGTGTGCCACCAGATCGCGAGGTTGAGTTCCAAATTGATTTGATACCCGGTGCTCAACCCGTTGCCAAGGCACCGTACCGGTTGGCTCCGACTGAGAGGAAAGAGTTAATGGAGTAGTTGCAAGAACTGCTGGATAAGGAGTTCATTAGACCGAGTATCTCTCCATGGGGTTCTCCAGTATTATTTGTGAAGAAGAAAGATAGTAGTATGAGGATGTGTATTGACTACCGAGAGTTGAACAAGTTGACGATGAAAAACCGATACCCCCTACCAAGAATAGACGATCTGTTTGATCAGCTCCAAGGTGCCAGTTGGTTTTCAAGGATAGATCTTTGGTTCGGTTACCATCAGCTGAAAGTGAAGGAGCAGGACATTCCTAAAATAGCTTTTCACACGCGCTACAGTCACTATGAGTTCCTCGTTATGTCGTTTGGTTTGACCAATGCGCCAGCTGCTTTTATGGATCTGATGAATCGAGTGTGTCGGGAAATGTTAGATAAATCAGTGATTGTGTTTATTGATGATATCCTGATTTATTCAAAGAGCAAGGAGGAGCATGTCGATCACATTCGGGAGGTGTTAGAGACCTTAAGAAGGGAGAAGTTGTATGCCAAATTCTCCAAGTGCGCGTTTTGGTTACGCGAAGTTCAGTTCTTGGGTCATGTGGTGAATCCTGATGGGATTATGGTGGACCCAGCTAAGGTAGAGGCAGTGATGCAATGGAAGTCTCCAAAGACGCCATCCGAAATTCGTAGTTTCTTGGGTTTGGCGGGCTACTATAGAAGATTTATCCAGGACTTCTCTAAGATTGCTTCTCCACTGACTAAGCTGACCCGGAAGGATGTAAAGTTGTATGGGGTCAGGCTCAGGAGAAGGCATACGAAGAATTGAAGGCAAGGTTGACTCAAGCTCCTGTCTTGTCGTTACCCGATGGAAGCGAAGATTTGGTGGTGTATTCAGACGCTTCTTACTCGGGGTTGGGGTGTGTGTTAATGCAAAGAGGAAAGCCTACGCATCCCAAAAACTGAAGGTTCATGAGGTCAACTACCCTACTCATGACTTGGAACTAGCGGTCGTGGTCTTTGCACTAAAGATTTGGAGGCACTATCTGTATGGAACGAAGTGCACCATCTTCACCGACCACAAGAGCTTAAAGTACTTCTTTGAGCAGAAGGACCTGAATATGAGGCAGAAGCGATGGTTGGAGCTCATAAAGGATTATGATTGTGAGATCCATTACCATCCGGGCAAAGCTAACGTGGTGGCTGATGCTCTTAGCCGGAAGGAGAGGCCCGAGCCGATTCGGGTGAAAGCATACCAACTAATCATGACCTCTGATGTAATGAAGCAAGTCAAGGAGTTTCAGGATGAGACACTGAAAGAAGATTATCTAAACTCTGAAAGAGTAAGAGTTCTGGTTGGGGAATTGGGTGAAAACACACTCGGTGTTAGAACCCGATTTGGTCGTGTGTGGATCCCTCGTTTTGGGGATCTACGGGTAAAGATTTTGGATGAAGCCCACAAGACTCGATACTCCATTCATCCCGGTGCCACAAAGATGTATCAAGACATGAAGAAAGATTATTGGTGGCCGGGTATGAAGCATGACGTGGTGGAGTATGTGAGTAGGTGCCTTACTTGTTTGCAAGTGAGGCGGAACATCAGAAGCCGTATAGGAAGATCCAACCTTTAGATATACCAGAATGGAAGTGGGAGCACATCACCATGGATTTCATTACGAAACTGCCCCGTACTCCAAAAGGATACGATGCCATATGGGTGATTGTTGACCGTTTGATGAAGAGTGCTCACTTCCTACCGATCCGCGAGACATATTCATCCAAGAGGTTGGCTGAATTGTTCATCAAGGAGATTGTAACCCGTCATGGTGTGCCGGTGTCCATTGTGTTTGATCGCGACACCGGTTACATCTAAATTCTGGAAGAAATTCCACGATGCCATGGGGACGAGGTTACATATTAGCACGGCTTATCATCCCCAAACTGATGGTCAGTCAGAGAGGACCATTCAGACGTTGGAAGACATGCTTCGGGCATGTGTGATTGATTTTGGAGGAAGTTGGGATGACCACTTATCGTTAGCTGAATTCTCGTACAACAATAGTTATCATGCCAGCATTGGTATGCCGCCATACGAGATGCTATACGGTAGAAGATGCAGAACACCCGTATGTTGGGGAGATATTGGTCAAAAGGAATTAGGAAGCGTCGAGGTAATCGAGGCTACGAATGAGAAGCTTGAAAAGATTAAAGCCTTCATGAAGGCAGCTAAAGATAGACAGAAGTCGTATGCCGATAGACGACGCAGACCGATCGAGTTCCAGGTGGGTGACCTGGTGATGTTGAAGGTCTCACCTTGGAAGGGTATCATCCGATTCAGAAAACGAGGTAAGCTAAGCCCGAGATACATAGGACCTTTCTGAATCATTGCTCGAGTAAGGGAGGTGGCCTATAGATTAGAGCTGTCAGATGAGTTAAATGGAATTCACCCGACATTCCATGTATCTCATTTGAGGAAGTGCTTAGCTGATGAAGCCATGATTGTTCCACTGGAGGACATTGAAGTTGATGAAAGGCTCAATTATGTAGAGCAACCAGTGGCAATCATCGATCGTAAAGAGAAGAGGCTGAGAAATAAAGTGGTTCCTCTTGTGCGTGTACAGTGGAGGCACAGGAAGGGATCCGAATCTACGTGGGAGACTAAGCAGGAGATGAGACAGCTTATCCTCGTCTGTTTGAGGAATAACAGGTTTCGGGGACGAAACCTATATAAGGGGGGTGGACTTGTAACACCCGGTTATTTTTAAAAGTCAAGATATGAATAATAAAAGCAAGAAAGGAAATAAGGTCCAAATGGAGGGACTAAAAATGTAAAAAGGACAAAAATCTTTGAAAAGTTGGTGTAAAGGTGGGCATGGCCGCCCACCCTCATTTCACATCATCATCTTCTTCAGTTTTAGAGAGAGAGCAGAGGAACTCTCGGTTTTGTAGAAGAAGAAGAAGAAGAAGAAATCGAATTCAAGGTAAGAATTCGCGGTTTTTATGTGTTATGACGGGTTTTAGCCCGGTTATGTGATTATGTGCTTATGTGTTGTGTTTGTTCTCATGTGTGTGTGGTGTTGTTTTAGGTGTTTGAACTCATTGCAAGCAGGTTAGAAAGAAAGAAAACACCCAAGTTGTACCAGGTGAGTTCTAGACCCTGGTTTTTACATGTTTTAAACTATCTTTGTGGTTGAAAACGTATTAAAATGATTTTACAAAGTTCATATGTGAATACCCGTATGTATTGTGTATGTTGGATGTTGGTTCTTGGATGTCTATAGGTTATTCATGTTTAGAATAGCCATATTATGCTTAGAACCGATGGGTTTGATGATTAGGATTGAAAATATCCTAGAAGCATGTTTTACAGAATGCTCATGCGCCTAGATAAGTGTTCATACGTCTGAAATTGCCTTAGAAAGAATTAAGTGTAAGCCATGCGCCTGAACAGTGGTCCATGCGCCTAGAAATGATAGTCCGATGGCCAAGTGTAGGGCCATACGCCTGCGTAGTGCCCATGCGCCCAAGTGGCCCATGCGCCTGAATAGTACCCATGCGCCCGAAACTGGGCATAATTTGACTAAGTGTTTCCCTATACGCCTGCATAGTGCTCATGCGCCTGAAAGTAGCCCATGCGCCTAAGTGTTCCCCATGCGCCTGAATAGTGTCCATGCGCCTGCATAGTGCTCATGCGCCTAGGACTTAGAATATTTTTCTGATTTTTGAGGAAAATGTGTAAGTAGGCTTTGACTTGGAAATTCCCGGGGGACTATAAAGGTTGACTTTTGGGGTCATAGACAATATGATGGGCATGTTATGATGATGATGATGATGATGTTGCATGACTATGCATGATGTACATTATGTATGTATGATGCCCTGTGATGATGTATGAATGGTATGTTATGTTATGTTCCTATGATGATGAATGTTTATCTTTCCATGGCTTTACGTGTTATGTTAATGAATGAACCGAAAGTATTATGTAACGTAAAGTGAAAGATAATGAAAGAGGAACATGATGAATGAATGCATGCATTAACGAATGAATGAACGTAAAAAGTCTTGCAAGCAAATGTATGAAGGTCCACACCCAATGAAGGGTGTTAGCTCAACTGTGTGCGGGTTAGCTACCCCAGAAGGATGCACACTGGGGTCCAATCCTTGTGATTGATCATATGTATGAGATCCTTGCCGCTTGCCCCAGGTACTGGAGTCAGCTTCGTGCACAATGTTCGGGGTCTATGAAAGATCTCAGGCCCAGTAACCAGCTTCGTGCATAATGTTCGGGGTATAGCATATGGCATTGATCCGGAATGAAAAGAAAAGATAAATGGTGAATGTACTTGCCCTAGGTACTGGATTCAGCTTCGTGCACAATGTTCGGGGTCTATGAAAGACCTCAGGCCCAGTAACCAGCTTCGTGCACAATGTTCGGGGTAATGTACATGTCACTAGATGTAATGAATGAACGAAGGTTAACGAACGTAATGGAAGATAATAATGATATTATCTGTATGTACGTATGATGTAGGATCACGAACGAATGAAACGTATAGTATGGACTTTGAAAAGAAATATATAATGATTTTATGTATGTTTTATTATAAAACCAGAACTCACTCAGCAACGCTGACTTTTATACGTGCTCAGTTGGCAGGTGAACGTTGCTGAGGGTGGCACGAGGCGGCTACTCAGCTCTTTTGGATGGCATCCGTTTATTTAAAGCTTTTGTGATGTAATACAACAATGTAATTTGTAACCGACAAACGATGCATTATTTTGCAAAAGTTTTTATGATGAAATGAATGTCATTTGTTTTATGTTTCCGCTGCAATGTTTTATGAATGATTAAAGGTAAAGTATATGTTTTATGTGCGATGATTTACCAACTGTGAGCGTCCCGGCAACGGGGCCTTACACTAGTTTATTCCACTCAAGTGGACACTAAGGGGTAGCCAGGCCAACCAAATGAGAGTCTGAACTCTCAAGACCCAACACCTCTAATTGATGGCAAATCAAGGGGTAGCTTCAAATGACAACTCACATCAGCAAACTAGTGTGAGAAGGTCAGGAAGGCAGGTAGTTAGACCTGCCAGGTTCAATGACTTTGTCTTACCCGAGTCATTTAAACAAACTACCTGCATACAGGAAGAGTCTAATGAGGAGTTGTTGATGGTGAATGAAGCATCCTTGCTTAAGTTTGAAGAAGTTGTGACTATTGGAGAATGGAGAGAGGCTATGGATGAAGAGGTGAATGCCATTGAAAGGAACAACACTTAGATCTTGGTAGAGTTACCAGTTGGTGTTAAACATATTGGGTTAAAATGGTTATATAAAGTAAAAAAAAGATGCAGCTGGGACTAAACACAAAGTTAGGTTGGATGCAAAAGGCTATGTTCAATAACATGGCATTGACTTTGAAGAAGTGTTTGCCCTATGGCAAGAATGGAGACCATCAGATTGATTCTAGCCATTTCAGCAAAGTTGGGATGGTTTGTGCATCATTAGGATGTCAAGGCAGCATTCCTAAATGGGGTATTAAAGAAGGATGTCTATGTAACTTAACCTTAGGGCTATGAGGTAAAAGGAGCTGAAAAGAAAGTATACAAACTGAAGAAGGCTCTCTATGGCTTGAAGCAAACATCCAGAACATGGAACAAATGCTTAGATGAAATGATGAAAGGGCTGAACTTTGTTAGATGCCAAAGAGAAGCAGCTGTGTACCAAAGAGATTCCTCAACAAAGAAATTGTAGTTGGTGTGTATGTAGATGATATGATAGTTACTGGTAGTGACTTAAAGGAAGTTAAGAATAAGCAAGAGATGAAAACTAAGTTTAAAATGACTTACCTTGGATTACTCGGTTATTATTTGGGAATTGAAGTCAGTCAAAGGAAGGATGTCATATTTGTGAAACAAACTAAGTATGCTCAGAAAATTCTAAGTACAGTTGAAATGGAAGAGTGTAATGAAACTAAGGTCCCTATGGAACCTAGGCTAAAGCTGGGATCTTTAAAGGCTGGAGTTGAAATGGAAGCAACTGAGTATAGAAAGATAATTGGGTCACTAAGGTATCTCACCCATACAAGGCCTGACTTAATATATGTTGTAGGATACTTAAGTAGGTTTATGCAAAATCCTATGGTGGAACACATGAAGGCAGTCAAGAATGTGTTGAGGTATGTTAAAGGGACTATGCATTGTGGCATTTGTTATAACAGGATTGATGGAAGTGGATTGGTTGGGTATAGTGACAACAATTATGGTACTGGAGATGGTGATGGAAAATGCACTTTCGGAAATATGTTATACTATAATGACAGTCATGTTTCTTGGAGTTCATAGAAGCATCAAACAGTTGCACTCTCTAGTTGTGAGGTTGAGTTCATGACAGCTACAACTGCAGCCTGTCAAGCCATTTGGCTACAAGGTCTCATAAATGAAATAATGGGTCAAGAGCAGGATATAGTTGTATTAAAGATGGATAACAAATCAGATTTGGCATTAATGAAGGACCCAGTGTTTCATGGCAGGTCTAAGCATATTGAGCCTAAGTACTATTTCATTAGAGATTGTATTGAAAGAAACAAAATTCAAATGGAGTTTGTTTGTGGAAATCTTCAAAAGGGTGATATTTTTACAAAACCATTATCAAGAATGAAGTTTGCAGATATGAGAAGCTTGATAGGTGTGGAAGATTTGATCCAGAGGTTTTGAAATTAAAGGGGAAGATTGTTGGTTTAATTCCAAAATATAAAAGTCAGAAGTGTCAACTTTGTTGACTTTCATGGGTCATAGTTGTATATGATAAAAGTATAAGGGTATTTAGTGTAACTTGTTAGTTGATTTGTAACTACCGTTTGTTTTGTAATCGTTTGATATAAGATGTAAGGAGATGTGATTTGCAAACAACACATATAGATTCAATAAACAATTTTGAAGTTCCTAATCTTGATTTGTATTTGCTCGCCATTAAACACGACTAATTTTTTTGTTCACATTTAATATCTCGGTAGACAAAATCGTTACTTTATGATTCGAATGCAAGAAACATGTAAGATTCTTGAAAAGTTCACGAGAGCTTATATTATAGATTTAGATTTTGATTGTTTAATTTGTGGTTTGTTATCTTAAACCTGTAAAATGGGTAAAAGAAGAAAATAACTAAAAAGAATATTGGTGACGAGCTTTTCAAGTGTACGTCTAATGCATAGATGTTAAAACATCCTAAATCATTTTATACCCCAAATTAATTTATCATCAAAATAATATGTTGTTTGTATTTATGTTTCTCATCCTAATAATTTCAAAGAAACTAGCATTATTGGGCCGAACTGTTAACCGATAATATCCTTCGATATTATTGGCTCAATTAAATGTGGAATATTTGTTTAATAATTTGTCAATTGTATTAGTCAGAATTGATTGTATTTTTCGTAATTAGTCCCTATAAATCCTCCATGCATTGTATTATATATCAAGTTGTATTTCAATGATAAGAGACAAAAGGAAAATTTCTTGGTCTTTTTTCTACATTCATCTTCATCCCCATGACAGATCCTTCTGACCCAACTAAAATCTGTTCTTTTTAATCGTAATATTATCAAACACCTGATCTCAGTTCTTCAATTTAATATTGATAATTTTACATCTATTACCCGTTTGGATTCTCCGTGAAGGATTTCAAAGATGGCACGATCCTAAGCCGTCACAACAGTTCGAGTGATCTCTATACGCTTACCCCACCTGCTTCCGCCTCTGCTCATTTTGTTACATCTCAAGACTCTCCATCTTGGCACAACCGACTTGGACAGTGGGTCCTACTGTTATGGAGTTTCTTAGATCCAAGAACTTTATTTCATGCAATAAAATAAAAACATCTTTTGTTTGTTGTGCTTGTCAACTATCTAAACATAAACACTTACCTTTTGCGGATTCTATTACTCGTTCTTTATTACCTTTTTCTATTGTACATTGTGATTTGTGGACATCTCCAATAATAAGTCATGCCGGTTATAAATATTATATGGTTCTAACAAATGACTACTCATAATATACATGGGTTTTTCCTCTAAAATTCAAATCACAAACATTTCAAATTTTTACTCAACTCCATCAATTCATCAAAACCCAATTTCAAATGTCAATGGATTTTTAATGTGATATTAGGGTGAATTCGGTAACACAAATTTTAAAGTTTTGCCAACCAACATGTCATCCATTTACGTTTTCTTTGCCCCTACGCATCCCAACAAACGGGAAATCTAAACGTATGATTCATCGCATAAACGACATCATGTTCACACTTCCCACTCATGAATATCTTCCTTCTTCTTTTTGGGTTGAGGCCCTTCACATGGCCTCATACCTTCACAACAATCTCCCCGCCAAACTACAAAACTTTCTCACCCCCATTGCCTTGCCCGCACCACTCCCATACCTGCGCTTTCACCTCAACCAAGCCCACCTCACCCCTTTTCTAATCCGGTCCATCTTCCCTCCCCACAAGAGCCTCAAACAACCACCGGAACACACCACCGCTTCCCTTCTAGCCCTCAAACAACCACCGGCCCTTACCATCACCCCGACCCTCCTAAAAGAATAATTAAAACAACCATTTGGATATACTAGTGGTAAAAATGTATGTCTTTCATTCGAATGAAGTTAATTTAAATATCACCTAAGACATTAAGTAATATCAATTAAAATAGAGTAGAGCAATTAACAAAAATAACACCATATAAAATTTGGCGAATTAATGAAATTATACCGGTTATTGAAATCTGGTACAACCGGTTGGTACCAATATTAAATCTATAGCATCTAAAAAAGCAAGTTTTTTTGTCATTTGTCATTTTCTTAACACATATTTTTGCCACATGTAGTCCTATAAACATCTACACATTAATTTTCCCTATAAATGATATTATAGTAATTTAAACACTTATAAAATTTTCTTTCTTATTAAAATGAATTTTATTAATTGATACATTTCTCTCTCTTATCTAGACTTTTTTAAATCAAATTATCTTTTTTTAAATAGATTTACTAAGGAAAACAACACAAAAATTATATAATATAAAATTTTCTAAAACAGTAAATCTTTTTTAAACAATTTATTTTAAATTAATTTGTTTTAAAAAATTATAAAAATGTAACTTACAAAAAAATAGTCTTATTAAAACAATCATAATAATTACAAACCAGAGTTTTAAAAAAACTGAATTTATATAAAAAATATTTTTTATAAAAATTTCTTAAAACGAATGTTTAAAAATAAATTGTTTAGATAAAAGGGTTTAAAATGGTATAATTATTTTATTTCTTCAACTATTATATATATATATATATATATATATATATAATATATATATATATATATATATATATATATAGTTTTAGTTATATTTTATATTAAAATTTTATATTGTAACTATTTGTGTTTATTATTAATTATAATCCATTTAATGAATGTGTTTTTAGTCTACTGATCGATCGATCTATCTATATATATCTAAAAAAACTAAAATAAACGTGACACAATTGTAAAACTCATCATACTAATTTTCTCATTTCGCTATATCATTAATAGTAATATTGAATACTAATATATAACTTAATAAATTAACAACCTATATTTTTATTAAAAGCACACTTTTAAAAACAATAGTTTTACAAAATACAGAATACAACGAACTATTTTTTAATTCATTTTTCTTAAAAATATTTAAAAATCACAGTTATTTTATAAAATAAAAGTTTAAGAAAAATGCATCAATGTTTGTTTACTTAAAGTAGTTATTTATACATAATTATAATCATATTTTATTTTCAAGCATGATATTGTAATTTATAATTTTTTATTATTAATCATATAATATATTTATACAAAAGGCTTAATGGGTTGAGCCCATTATAGAAATGTTTCGAACTTTCGATCTCATATATTAATGGGCTCATAAGGATCCTGTTTGGAAAGGCAAACTGTATAGATCAAATGTTTTGTGAGTCATAGAAGTTCCTGAAAACTGTATAAATGACCAAGATCATTTACTACAATATAAGAATTATATAAGAATCAAAGATAAATGATTAATAATAATAGAGATAAAGGAACCGAAAGATGTTGTAATAACGATCTAATCTATGTAAAGAAGAAGACATATGACATGTGAATGGTAAATAAACAGAAGTATCATATTGACTACTCTCACGTTCATAGGAAGTGTTCACTATTTGGGTTGTTACTATAATTTCTGAAACAACGTGCGACTAGTAATATTAGGCTCCTAAAATATAAACTTCAATATTTTTTATTAAAATGAAGATAACCATTGAATATATTTGCTTTTATTAAAATGACGATAACCGTTGAATATTTATATTACTTAAAATTAACATTTAAATTTATAAATAAGTAATATCTTACTGAAATACTTAAGTATATAATTACTAATATTTTTATACTTATAATAATAATAATAATAAAATTATTATCATTATTATTATTATTATTATTATTATTATCATCAATGTTTAAATCGGGTGGGAGCAGATCTTTCGTTACACACGTCGCATCGCAATGGTCAACTTACTATCTATACTACCTTATAAAACATAATTTAGGACAAAATAGACATTTCACTTAATTTTAAGACGCTTAATACGGACATTTTGGGTATTTACATTTTGTATTTTTAACTCAAATTGTCTTAAATGACATATTATTTAAATTAAAACCTTAAATATAAACATTAAGAAGTATCACATTAATGTATGTTCTAATTAATATTTAATTTTATAAAGTTTTAGTATTTTATTTTGGTTTTATCTTATATCAATTTAGTCTTTTTAAATATTAGGGTAACAGATGTTTTTATTTTAAAGTATCTTTAAATTATAAATAAACAATGATTTTGTTAAAAAAATTCCTAACATTTGTTTATTTCATAAATGATTAATTGGATTGTTGTATATAAAATGTGCTAAAGAAATGAATGAATTATGTAAACAAAAGAACTTTAGATTAAAGATGGTTAGGTATTTTAGCAATTGATGTAGATTTTTTAACGATAACAAATAGAACTAGTCTAGCATAATATAGTTACCACTAATGCAGAAGAAAGAGAATAGATAACACTTTATATTAAATACAATCCAATATGTTTAATACCATAAACTTTTTAATCTTATTTCTATTATATTTTTTGTTGAAATAATATTATTATTATCATATAAAAGTAAATAATATATAAGTTTGAGGAATATCTTTAATATTGCACTTCAAAATTTCAAGTTTTTGTTTAGATTCTTTACATTACGAGACTGTTTGACAACTTCTGAATGATTAAGTGTGAACCAGGTCTGAACTATTAAATGCTGAATCATTGAGATGTCTTAACCATTAAAAGCTAGTATATCATTTAACTATTCAAAAGCAAATGTCTTACCAATTCAGATAATATATCTTAACCATTCAACATTAGATCTCTTAATCATTCAACATTAGACCTCTTAACCATTCAACATCAGTATTATGCTTAACCATTCAGAAGTAAATGTATTAATCATTCAAATATGTACTCACGAAACAAACAGTCTGAAAAATATTAAACTATTTAAACATCTGAACCATTAAGAGTTTATCAAACAGCCCCTACATAAACTTCAATAACTAACTATGCCCCAGCATGACATTTTAATTTTAATCACTCATTATTTCTTATATATATTTAGTATAAAAATGAAGTAATGTATATTACATAGACTAGAGTTTAAAATATAAATTATATGTATATAAATACAAATAGCTAAAAATACAACTTGAAAAAAAATATTTCAATATGTAAAGTTTTTCAATACTATTATTATTAATATAAACATTTTGTTTAGTTTTCTTTTATGTTAAAAGATTTAATAACTTTAAATTTTGTGATTAGAAGGTAAAACTATAGAAATCATTT
Source organism: Flaveria trinervia (assembly GCA_025506515.1). NCBI lineage: Eukaryota > Viridiplantae > Streptophyta > Magnoliopsida > Asterales > Asteraceae > Flaveria > Flaveria trinervia. The sequence goes on along the minus strand of CM046442.1, from coordinate 119,322,738 downwards.
TTGCATTAAAATAATTTATTGTGTCATATCCAAAACTTAAAAGAAAATATAGATTAGTTTTTAGACAACCCAATCAATAATTATTATTTTTTGAACACATCACTTGGAAAAATAAGCATTAAAACCCAAAAAGTTTGAGTTTGACAAAAGTATCAACATTGTGACTTTTTACAAAGGCATGTGCGTTTCCCTTTTTTAATTTTAAGTGTTTAATAATATGTATTTATATATGCATAAGCGGGTAGAGATCGTATTCCACCGTAAAGCGCGAGTTACCTCCTAGTTATGTGGTGATAGAGGTGTAAAAAAAACTGATTTGAATCAAACATGTTTCTAGCCCGACCTGAACCAGTAGTTTGTATACTGGTTCACGAAATGTTCGCCAAAAATTCAGTTCGTTTGAACCCATTATTTATTTTTGTCATAACATGCTATACGAACAATTAAACAAAAACAAATTAAAAGACACCTGCTGATTTGCTGTGATGATTGCGAGAACCTCATGCGATTGCGCACCAAATAACAATTTTGTGATACAGTTGGGCCACACACTATATTTGGGCCTCCAATAGTCCACCATTTGTTTACGAGAACTATTGGGTTTTAAAGTTATTTAGAAATTTGGGCCCCTATTGTGCACACAGCCCAAGTGTTGGCTCAAGACGGCATAAGTTATTTGAGGTTGTCTCATTATTTGAGATTGTTTCGCTAAAAGCAGATAGCTTAAATGAGCTCGAGCCAAATATTCGAATATTGAGCTTGACTAGGCTAAAATCTTAAACAGACTCATTATTTATATAATTTTACGTAATATATTACATAATTATTATATTTAGAATAATGATAAAAACACTTAAAATTAGTGTTATTGTTATATAGAGAAGTTATAAAAACACATATGAAAAACTACTCATCAGCGCAGCTCGAGATTTAAAAATAGAGCTCTAAACAAGCTTATCTCGAGCTCTTTTAATTCCAACGAGCCAAGCATGAGTGTAAACGATGCTAGGGTCAACTCGCCACGTTTATGTTCATGCTTCAATTTAAGTGACAACCATGGTCTCGAATTGAACATATACCCTAGAAACAAACATTACCAGAAGTTTGTCTTATGCAAACATGACCAGAAAAATTCCTACTAACAATTGTTGTTATTGTAATTATCAAAATAGTAGTGTAACATATTAGAGGATTGATGTGTACTCTTTTTATTTCTATTTAAAGGTACTTTTATTTTTAATTCACTTGGTTATATATGTGTGTTTTTATATTATACAATAAAATTAAAATAAAAAATAAAAGATAAATAATAGAAAAAGCAGATGCACCTTTTAAGATTAGAGGGGTGTGAATAAGAATAGAGGTTGGAAAACCTAACCCTACAATAATTCACAAATCTATAGAAAGAGTCATTCCCATTCACATGGGTTATTAGTCAGTGTCCATTAGGGAACTTTCAAACATATAGGGGTTTTAATAAGTTTTTTTATTATTTTATTTTAATTTTATGATGTGTTATAAAATTCTTTTCATAGATATACATGCATAGCGTGCATCGACTTTCATGCATGATTTTATGATATGTTATAAAATTATTTTCCTATAGTCATGAGTTTCTCTATGTTAGATTCAATAATAGTGATGGTTAGTTCTGTAATAAGTTGGGTTTGTTAGAGTAGTTATTATGATAAAATTGTTTCTCAAAAATTGCATTAAAAGTTATATTTTCCTAAAAATATGTATATGAAATTCGAATTACAATATCGCTTCAATTTGTGTATTTGAATAAAAAAATGATAACAACAGTTTAGTATTTTTCTGTCCCCCAATACGAAATCTTCTTTTGTCAAAATATACTGATCCACGAAACCATACAAATTCAATACTATTTCTTAAAGTTTATGCTTTAGTTTTATCACTTTAAAAATTCAAGTGAACCATCAAACTGATTCGATTTAAAAAATATCATACACACGACTCTCAAATTATCCAACACTTTATTATGAATCGTCTACATATTGTGTTAACAAATCTTCTTCTCCACAGACAGTCGGTAGTCGCAAGCCACACTCTCCCCCTCTCCCGTACAATTATAATCTCTTTTTTTCTCTCCTTTCCACATCCGTCATTTCATTGTTTGTCTTAACCTGTAATTTTCACCCTCTAATCCAACAAAAATAATAAAAATTATTTTTGGCATGAGAATTTCTGATTTGGTTTACAACTTGGCACCGTACAACCCCACATCCACATGTGGATGCTACCTTAGAATTTCTCAATGGATATATTTTTTATTCAAATCAATAGCACATGTCCACCAATCGCTCCGCAACAAGTGTGTGACATTCTAGATAAACGAATGATTAGTGGATACGTAATTAGTCGCCGGTGATTTAGGGGCTAATGCTGCCTTTTCAAGCCACTTCATGTGAAATTGTGAATGTCACATGACAATTCTTTGGGATATATATATATAATATATATATATATATATATATATATATATATATATATAATATATATATATATATATATATATATATTATATATAATATATATATATATATATATATATATATATATATATAAATAAAGGGTGTAAAGGGTGTTTGACAATAGTTGATGCATCAAGATTTCAAGATTAATATAAGTTTGTAGTGAAATTAAGGGTGACAGAAATTTTATTTTTAATTCTAGAGCAAGTAAGAAGTTTTCTTATAGGATTGAGTGGAAGAAGTAATTTTAAATTGAGATATGTTTATTTTTTTATTCTAAGATGTAAATTTGTAAAAGTAACTATTTCAATTAAAACAGAAAATCTATCATTTTTACACCCTAGTATCTTTTCGTTTCAGAATTGTAGTCTGTAGATATATAAATGGTATCATCAAACTCCCAAACTTTGAGTGTACTTTAGTGTAAGGGGTAGAACCGTACATCATAACCAAGTAGACATTGAAGTGACCTACATGTGTTGCACGCATATATGGTATATCAAGATTGCATGCATGACTCTTATCGGATGGATACAGAATACTCTACGCTTCTTCAAATATCCCGTGTAACCAATGTTTTAACTGCTTTGGTGGCACCCCAAGGGAAGCAACGATAGTTCCCCTTGGTTCTCAATAAGAATAATCTTATCACTTTAGTATTGTCTAATTACATAATTCTTACTATAAAAATGATCTTATCATGTTACATCATTCTTTGCTTATTTTTCATCCTCAAAATATTGGTATCAATCACTCACATTGGAGTAATGCTTTTTAAAAAAATAAACTAGTATCACTCTAAAATTAAAAACACAATGATTCATTAATGTGTATATGTCCCTAAGTGATAAATGATGTACTTTACAACTAAAGTTATAGGTTTAAATTATGTGGGGTATAAACGTATAAATTTTAATAGTAGAATGAATGTAGAATAAAAAGTGTGTGTGTGTTTGTCGGTCAAAAATTCAGGTGTAATATTACATATACTTTACAACTTGTCCATTAACTAATCTATTTTTAGTATTTGTTTACAGGCTATGCAGCATTGGACATTTGGACATGTATAAGTTTAGAAAAAAGTTTTTTTCTGTACGTTTCTCTAGACATATTCAATGCAACTTTAATTTTACGTCATCTTAGTGTGTTAAGTTTCATTTGAAAAGTGATGAATTTATGGGTTTAACGTGTTGATCCAACTTTCTTTAATTAGTAAAAGTTTATTAATACTAATCTACAAATACAAAATAAATAGTCCTATAAAAGTTGCTTAATGATTTCTATGGGTCAAATTACATATCAACAAAGGTGTTTGAAATTTTAATATATGGAGGAAAAAGTTCATAGTATGGTAACCAGCTGGTTGATGAATAAAAAATAAAATGTGAGTTGACAAATTGTAACGTTGTTAAATTTTTTTCCCACCTCCTATCGTAACCTTATTGAAACTATTCAAATCTATTCTCTACATCCCCTACTATTTAAAAAATAAAAAAGAAATTATTTTACATTTGAAATCTTACCCTCAACGTTCTCGTAGTTTGGTTTTTCGACAAAGTAATATTTTCATTAGAACTTCATGTACAACTTCACGATCACGAGACACATAATTTTTTTATTATACCTTATCTTCAAGTTCAAATGCAACGACAACCTTGACAAGAACGTCAAAGTTAAAGTTATAACGAGTCATATCACGGGATGAATTAGAGCTAGAGCGAGAGATGAAGAAAATAATGAAAGTGTTTGATTGCGCTTCATTATGTCAATAGTAGCAGATGTTGATTGAGTTGTGTAAACTGAGTTAGTTGTGTCACACCCTTAAAATCCACGTGCGGAGTTTTACCGTGAGGCGTGTGAACAAACCAGGATCACAGTCAATAGTTACTCAGAACGACTCTATATGCCACTATTAAAAATAAAATCAACCAAATTATAAACTTGAAACAGTGCGGAAGCGTTTTGTAAAACAACCCAAAGAAATAAAAGTGCAGACTATGACAAAACATGCGCCAACCCAAAAGAGTAAACATTAACCATTAAATGATAAAAATGTCTTAAAGACCGAGTCTTAGAATGCAAGTGAAACCATGTAGTGCTCCTAATGGCAAGCAAGCTAATGACCTGAGAATAACATACTAAAATGTCAACACAATGGTTGGTGAGTTCAAGAGTGTTATTCAAATATAAACAGTTTAATAACATAGATATAAAAGTAGTGCATTGTAACAGATACCTAGTCCATTAACAATAAATATTAATTCATAGTGATTTCGCAATTGAAGCTGACTGTGTTACATTGTTGCCTCCTGTCACGACTTAACAGGTCGTGACAATGTTCAATAGGACAAATTGCACCCGGTTGACCTCGAGTCACACAGGTGGGGCTCGTCAGACCCAGTAGTACTACCCAAATTTCCCCGCTATTCAATATTAACAATTCGAAAGTGTGAGGACTTTTCCATGATATCAACACTATATTAATATTATACACAACTTGAATATATAAAGCGTTTGTGATTTACCAGTATGTTATCTCCCCCAAAAGAGATTAAATAAAGAGTGGGCATGAACTCACCTGATACGCGTGATAGACACTTAGAGTTTTACTTGACAAACAGAATAGACAGACAACCTTCAGAGGTTACCTAGATCATATAAGTACGTGAGTACGTGTAAATAGAGAACATGTGAAACCCTAAGTACACTACAACCAAGGACTCATGATTTCAGAAAAACAGACACGTTTGACCCAGTTGACCCGTTTGACCTGTTGGTGACTTTATGTGTTGTAAACCATTCAAGCAATTATACACATATATCATACATGGTTTACATTCAAATAGATCATATGTATGCTATATTAACCAGGTGTATCACTTAGATCATCATACAACCAAGTATCATACAAGTCATACGAATCTAGAATATTAACATATCCACTAGTGTAACAACTTGTATTTTTGGTTAACTAATAGTTAACCTCGTTTATTCTTGTATGGACCATTAATACTTTTCATGAAACCTTTGGGCTAATTGTGTTTATCTCCTAGTTAGTCACTAATTCTTTAATGCAAAAAGATTATAATTTATCTATTAAATTGAACATAATAATAATCATAAAAATAATAACAATAATAAATTTTGTAAGAGTAATAATTATGTTATTATTAATACTACTACTACTACTAATAATAATAATTTTATAGAAGTTATTAAAGTTAAAAGATGTTTATAACTTGGGTCTAAGCAAGTTAAGAGGTTAATTTGATAATTTTGAAACTTTAAAAGAAGTTTTGGGCATAAAATAATAGGGATTGAAGGTTGAGGGACCAATGTTGTAAAATTTTGAAACCCAAACCAATACCCCTCCCTTACCCGATTTTCCGGCCGCAACTCCGGCCACCTTCCGGCCGGAGTCCGGCGACCTTAAAATCGTCAAAATACATCGAATTGTAACCCCCAATGCAATCTAAACCATTCGGGAACTCGATTCGAACTCAATAAACTACTATAATTGGGCTCTAACACCGGTTACAAACCCAAACGATGCATAACCGAAATCGTCATTAAACTCATAGTCGTTCGAAGCATTAAACTCAAATAATAACCTAATTAAACGAACCTAATCAATTATCTAGTCATTCCTAAACGATTATTGGTTCCAATTTCTCCTGAAAGCACATAAACAACTCGACCCAAACAACCCTCTCATCGTAAACCTGCAACTATTCGAACCCCATTTTCAGAGCTTCAAAATTCGAAATTAACATAGGGCTTTTCATCCTTGAGGTCATTAGAAACTACCTATACATCGAATTTGATTATCATCATCATTTGAACATCAAACCCGTGCCACGTGGTCGCAATTTGTTCTTCGTCTTGTTCACCATCGGATTCATCCCCAACCAGGTAATTAGAGTCATGTATATACGCGGTTTTGGGAGGGGAATAAAAGCCCTAACAATGGGTTGTTTAAAAACATCATTTGATGCTTCAATTTGGGGGACGATTGAACCTAGGGTTCATGCGATTTGGGGCGATTTGGGGGTTTTTGGTGCTTGGTGTTTTTAGGTTTTAAAACAGGCTTTTAACCGTGGCTGAGAGCCTTGGTTCACTGGTTACCCACTCACATTCTGTACTAGAGGTCCCGGGTTCGAACCCGGCGACCTCCAATATAATTTTTTTTGGCTTTTCAGCCTTTAAAAAAGTATATAAAATTTTCTGAAAATTATAAAAAAAATGTTTTGTAAACTTTGGTTATTTTTAAAGCTATCCTATTATTTTCTATAAATTTATTTCCACAATTACCTTAACAATTTTCTTATAAAATAAAATTTTAACAATATTTTTCCTAGTTTAATCATGTAAAAATAAACTTTATATAGTATTTTCTTTTGAATCATTTAATGATTATTTGGACACTAGATATTTTATATTTATGGATTAATCATGGTTACCATAGAAATTATATATTTTATAAGTTAAATTTACAAAATTGTATAAAGGCTTTTATTTCTTTAAAATTCTTTACATGATATTGTTCTTGGACTAAAATAAGATCTCACTAACTAGCATCATCTAAATATTAAAACCCTCAAATACCAAATTGAAACCCTAGTCTCGTTTAACCATTAAATATATTATTAAATTGTAACCTTGTAAATATATATTTGTTTTAGGTGCATTGTGAAAGACTACGTTGAAACGTTGCTTATTATTATTCATATTAATCATCAAATATATATTATTTGATCATGTGAGTATTTCCATACCCCTTTTTGCTTATTTTCACACTTTGGGGTGGAACATGTTAACTTATTATCATTGCACTTGTAAACTTATTTGAGACTTGTAATCTTTATGGCAATTCATCATGCAAGGTTGAACTTATGTGGTTACCATGTTATGGCATCATATGTACAATCATTAACTATTGCTAGCCCAGTGAAGTCATAGATCTATGGGCAAGACAAGCCTGCTTTGGTTGATCCAAGTAAACTTAGCTGATCGTATAATCTTGTAAACGTTTGAGACTTGTAAAATTTTGTCGAGGTTTGATTGATGCATTGTTCATAACATCCCTAATCACTTTATTCACTAACTTATGACTTGAATTGCCATCTTTTTATAACCTATGTATTTAAACTATGGAATGCTCACCAACATTATTGTTGACCCTTATTTTTAACATGTTTCAGGAAACGCCCAAGTTTGATATCTACTCTTTGAAGCTTGCACATCTAGGAATGGACCTAGATAAATGAATGAAATAGGAATAACTTGTATCTTTTATGTTATGGTTTTATTTCTTTGGTACTTAAGCTTGTAATGTTACAATTGAATTTCATGATTAATTTATATTTGGGTTAATAATAGCGTTATGTGGCTGTGAACGATCTTAACTCTCACTCCTCGACGTTTCCGCCGTCAAGGTTGGGGTGTGACAACTAGTTATAACATAACCAATATACCACATAAAGATCAAATCACGCACCACATGCCATGTGAAGCCACTCACGACTTCACAACCTAAACCCTGCCAATCCTACCAAGTAGGGGCCTCAGATTCGCATACGTGTATGATGATCATAATCATATTCATTAACCATGTTCATTGCATTCAACAAACATCACAACAATCAATTTCCAGTCCCAAACATGATGTCCTAACTATTAATCAACATCAACATCATACATGATTATCCAAGCATCCCATACAACTAATTTAACATGTTCTATCATATTAGAATTCATCCATGAACTTACTAACATGCTTCTAACATCCTAAACATGTTCAAACTATCATCCTTCCAACTTTGTGCAAAAAAAGTTTCCCTTTTGGGAAAGCACATCCCAAAATCTATCAAACATATAATGCATTCATGAATTCATTAATAATATACCAATTCAAGTTCATATCAACATCTAAGCATGATCAACAACATCCAAACATCATAATTCATCAATTCATATCCTAAAAAGTTACTATCTTTAGTAATGTATGAACTATAACATGTGTTATTGAATTCCCAATGATCACAACAACAATCTAACATCTTATCATCACCATGAACACATCCATAACATCAATTCATCAATAATTCAACATTACATGCAAAATAAAGTTACTATTATTAGTAAGCTATGAACACCAACTTCAATTCATCAATTTCTTGCAAGATCAACGTATCCTAACATTCATACAACCTACAAATCATCATACATTTATCAAACAATCATCAACTTCACATAATCATGCTAATTTCGAATTAGGGTTTGCATAAAACCAAAGTTCATGATCAATCCACTAAAAACATACAATTCATGCACAATCAACGTTAAACAACATGTATTCATCCAACTAACATATTAACTTCATCAACAACATCAATTTCGACCCCATGAAGATCCATAAATGATTTAGGTTCGGCCATCATGAAAAACTCACAAAAACTTGAAAATTCTAACCTTTAAACGTGTAATTGCTTGCAATTGATGATTCCAACGTGTTGTAATCCTTGTAATCGAACAAAATCGAGGCTTAAAGGCTTGTTCTTGGTCGAATTCGAAGTGGGAGAGGGTTGAGATGTTGAATCGCGGCCGATGGGGGTGTGGGCTAGGGTTTTTTGTGTTTTGTTTAATCTAATTTTCCATATTTACCCTTTAAGCCCTTGTAATTTGTATTTTATCAAAACTAGACTTTAAACTCTTTGTAAAGTGTTTTTAACTTAATAATATAAAGATATAAACTAATGAAATTCATTATATATTTTATCTTTATAAAAACACAAGGCATATGAATAAATAGGCACGTTTCCGCGTTACGCGATTAATTTTCTAATTAACATTTAAACATGCAAACACATAATCATAACACAATAATCACATAATCAATTAGATTATCAATAATGTAACATTATTAATTATTATTAGGTCACCAACGTTAAACGACAACTAGTGTGTGTTTACGACACGTGTATGCAAGACTTAACGGAACTAACGGAGTTTCATAACGGGAATTTACCAGATGTCATAAGTTGTATATTAATTTAAAGGATTTTTTTACTGTAACGATGTTTCCACAATTACCCGCTAGAACCTGAGGCTTTCGTGTGATACACCCCATTCACCGGTAAAGGTTAAAGCAACCAAAAAGGCCTCAATCATCCAAATCTTTTACGATTTGAAAAAAAAATCAAATCTAGGGTAAACCCATATCTTGATACGGATAAAGATTTAATCTTGATCTCTTTTTTTATTATGATTTTTTCTACTATATTATTTTGTCATAAATCTTAAATAATGTATTTTCAAAGGGTTGATTTGTAATCATCGCAATTATTTGGTTTGCTATATCATGTATGAAATGATTGTTTTATACTATACACGGTACATGATATATAAAAGGGCATTTAAAATAATTTATGTGATGTATAAATCATCTTCATTTGTAAATAGCTTATAGCAATGTAAAAAACAACATACATGATTTTTTCCAAAAAAGTTCATCACATTTTCTTCAACTATACCTTCGGTGTCGCCTAGTTTATTGAATTATAATAGAAAACACTAGAATTATATTATCTTTTGAAGTAGATGTGATGGAATGGTAAGTATGCTGTTAGTACAAGTGTGACACATGGTCTACTAGTGGTGACATAAGGCACTTATTTTTTTTAATATTTTTTCATTTTGTTTCGAATTAAAAAAAAAAAATATTTAGGGGGAGAGAGGTGACAATAGGGGTTATTCTTGTCAGGATGTGACAATAGAGATACCACCCCTGGCAGGGGCGGCTTCTGACCATTGACCGTGTGTGTCGTGTGTGTTGTGGTGGTTTGGTCGGTGATGTGACTGGTCAAAGTGAGACCTCGCCCTTCCTCCCAACCGTCCGATGATGATGATGTAGATTATGATGTGACCTTGCATGGAGACCACGCCCTTGGGAAGGGCGGGTTCTCCTAACCTCCTTTAATCTACGGTCCACATTTCAACTACCTTAAATTTATTAATTATTCGTTTGATCACCTTTCACTATTTATTCGTTTAATCATCGCATATTTTCCTTCGTAATTCGTTCAACTCATTTCTTTATAATTTCTTTAGAATTTCAAACTTCATTTCAAAAATCAAAATGAGCTGGAGAATTACACCAAGTTCACTAAATAACAATTTGTTATTTCTAAGTGGTCAACATAGAGCTGATTATTATTTTTGAGATCCAGAAAGCAATGAATGAATTTACGTGTTAGACGAGATGATAAAGCTTTTTGGGGTTACATTGAGGAAGTGCATATCCTTGAAAATATTATGAGATATATAAGGTTGGCTGGTTTTGCCGGTGTGATTGAGTGTGGTTATTGCAAACTTGATCGTGCTCTTATCTCAGTTTTGGTGGAGAGATGGAGGCCGGAGACACATACATTTCATTTACCGGTTGGCGAAACCACATTAACTCTTCAAGATGTACAAGTTTTATGGGGTTTGCCGGTTGAAGGTGATGTTGTTTCTGGCACTGATTATGCTATAAATGCATCTGAAATTATAATGAGGTTTGAGTATTTAACGGTTGTACACTCGCTACAAACGCTGTAAATGATTATAAGTTAAACCTAAGGTTTATTTTAAATGAAATAATAAAACCATTCCCTGATAATGCCACTGATTTTCAATGCATCCAATAAGCTAGATTAATTTTATTTTTTATTATTGGTGCCATTTTATTTCCTGATACTTCTAGCAACTAGGTACACATAAATTATTAAGTCATATTGAAAACTTAAATAACTACGATAGACTTAGTTGGGGAAGTGCAATTCTTGTCTCTTTGTATAGGCAGTTATGTAAGACAACGAGTGTCACAAATTGAGAAGTTGATGGGCTTTTATTCTTGTTGCAATTATGGGTATGGGAAAGATTACATTTTATGTGTCCTCGGAATACGAGAATTATTGATTTCAGAATACCATATGGTGCATGGTATGTTAAAAAATCATATGCGGTGAAATTAATTTTAAGATTAAATTAAGTTTGTAGTGAAATTAAAGTTACTAGAAATTTTATTTTTCAAATCTAGAGCAAGTAAGAAGTTTTCTTATAGGATTGAGTGTAAGAAGTAATTCTAAACTGAGATATGTCTATCTTTTTTATTTTGAGATGTAAATTTGTAAAAGTAATTATTTCAACTAAAACAAAAATAAAATCTATCATTTTTATACCCTAGTATCTTTTCGTTTCAAAACTGTAGTATGTATATATACTTTACTACTTGTCCATTAACTAATCTATTTTTAGTATTTGTTACAGGCTATGCAGCATTGGATATGTATAGGTTTAGAAAAACAATGGGTTTAAGTTTTTTTTCTGTACGTTTCTCTAGACATATTCAATGCAACTTTAATTTTACGTCATCTTAGTGTGTTAAGTTTCATTTGAAAAGTGATGAATTTATGGGTTTAACGTGTTGATCAAACTTTCTTTAATTAGTAAAAGTTTATTAAGAATAATCTACAAACACAAAATAAATAGTCCTATAAAAGTTGCTTAATGATTTCTATGGGTCAAATTACATATCAACAAAGGTGTTTTAATATATGTAGAAAAAAGTTCATAGTATGGTAACCAGCTGGTTGGTGAATAAAAAAATAATTATCAAATGTGAGTTGACAAATTGTAACGTTGTTAAATTTTTTTTCCCACCTCCTATTGTAACCTTATTGAAACTATTCAAATCTATTCTCTACATCGCTCACTATTTAACAATAAAAAAGAAATTATTTTACATTTGAAATCTTACCCTCAACGTTCTCGTAGTTTGGTTTTTCGACAAAGTAATATTTTCATTAGAACTTCATGTACAACTTCACGATCAAGAGACATATAATTTTTTTTACTATACCTTATCTTCAAGTTCAGATGCAACGACAACCTTGACAAGAACGTCAAAATCAAAGTTATAACGAGTCATATCACGGGATGAATTAGAGCTAGGGCGAGAGATGAAGAAAATAATGAAAGTCTTAGATTGCGCTTCATTGTATCGATAGCAACAGTGTTGCTTGGGTTGTGTAAGCCGAGTTAGTTGTATGTTAATTTTTAAGATTTTTTTTTACTGTTAACGATGTTTCCACAATTACCCACTAAAACCTGAGGCTTTCGTGTAATACACCCCAATCACCGGTAAATGTTAAAACAACCAAGAAGGCCTCAATAATCCAACTCTTTTACGATTAGAAAAAAATCAAATCTAGGGTAAACTCATATCTTGATACGGATAAAGATTTAATCTTGATCTCTTTTTATTATGATTTTTTCTACTATATTATATTTAGTCTTAAATCTTTGATAATGTATTTTCAAAGGGTTGATTTGTAATCATCACAATTATTTGGACTGTTATATCATGTATGAAATGATTGTTTTATACTATACACGGTACATGATATATAAGAGCATTTAAAATAATTTATGTGATGTATAAATCATCTTCATTTGTAAATAGCTTATAGCAATGTAAAAACAACATACATGATTTTTCCAAAAATTTCATTACATTTTCTTCAACTATGCCTCCGGTGTCGCCTAGTTTATTATCTTTTGAATTATAATAAAAAACACTAGAATTATATTATCTTTTGAAGTAGAAGTGATGGAATAGGAAGTACACTGTTAGTAGAAGTGTGACACATTGTCTACTAGTGGTGATATGAGGCAGTTAAAACTTTTTTTTAATATTTTTTCATTTTTGTTTCTTTTATACTATATATAATATACACTTTTATTTATAATAATATTATTTTTTAATAGTTTTCGTTTGTTAACCTAAAATAAAAAAATGTGCGGTTGTTTTTTTTTGTTTTTCTTGTGTGAATGGTTGATATATATATTTTTTTAAATTGAGTTGTATTCAAAATCTAGTTTTTGCGGTGTCGTGACAATCTCAACAGCTTATTAGCAACAGCATTGTTGCTGGTATTTTGGTATTAACAGAATCAGTATCAATGTTCGCTTTTATGGTTTTTAAGGAGCTTAACTGATAGCACTAGGCTCTCACCGTGTTGCGCGGCGAAAAATGACCACACTCCCACCGCGAATCTTAAGAAAAAGTTAATAAATTTCAATTTCTTTTTCTAATCTCTTTCGAAAAAATTATACAATTAAGCGACCCCTAACTACTCATTTAAACTCATTTTAGATCATTCGTAATCCATCTCATCTCTATCACAACACATTTACAATATCTATCTTTATTTAATTGAATAATTATTTATTAAATTTTCAATTATTTTTCTTCTTTCTTCTCATTTACGATATCTATCTTTATTTAATTAAATAATTATTTATTAAATTTTAAATTATTTTTCTTCTTTGTTTTGCTTATATCTACACAAAACATATAAATTAATAAATATGTAAGATAAGTATGTTTTCCCTTAAAAGTATAAGAAAGGAATACAAGATGAGGAATGAAATGAAGTAAAATTTAACGTTTTGTAAAAAGTATGAAAAAGGGTTAGGGATGGGAAATGAATGAAACTAGTTTTTTACCCGTCGCGTGTTGCCATGACACCGTACGTTGCATGATAATGTATAAATTACAATCGAACTGATTTGTTTTCGAACTATATTTACGCCTAGGGCTGCAAATGAACCGAACGAACACGAACAATGCCTTGTTTGTGTTCGTTCGTTAAGAAATAAACTTGTTCATGAACTGTTCACGAACACTTATCGAATCGTGTTCGTTCATTAAGAAAACGAACATGTTCATAAACTGTTCGCGAACACTTACCGAACGCAAATAAACACAAACAAAAGCAAACGAACACAAACAACTGTTCATGAACATGACGAACACAAAAAACTCATAAACACAAACGAATACAAATTATTATAGATTTATTTTAGAATAAAATTTATATTTTTTATTACAAACATTACACAAAATCAATAAAAATAAATAAGTAGTTAATATAAATACCAAAAAATACTTGATATGATAGTCATAAAAATAACTGACACAATAATTAAGAATATAAATGAACACCTTAACGAACATAAACGAACACATTATCGAACGAACATTAACGAACATAAACAAACACATTATCGAACGTTCACGAACATAAATGAACGAACGGGACTTGTGTTCATGTTCGTTCGTTTAACTAAGCGAACGGAATTTCTTGTTCATGTTCGTTCATTTACTAAACGAACGAACATAAACGAACTTTCCGCCGAACGGTTCACGAACTGTTCGTTGAACGTTCAGTTCGTTTGCAGCCCTATAATTACGCCAATATGTAGAGTGACTTGAATTTATACCGTTGAATGAAAACGTATATTAGACCTGACTTTTTTCCAAACAAAACATATGTTGAAACATTCATATTTGACTCGTGTTCGAATTGAGTTTACGTCGAAACGCAGAGTAAATAAAAATATATTATATTTGATTCGGCACGTTCTCAAACAAAACTTACATCGAAATGTTTAAGTTTGACTCGACTAATATCAGAACAAAATTTACATTAAAACGTAGGCGTTTGTCGAAAAATAGTTAAACCGAGTCACATTTGATTAGATCCTAACGATGATGGAATCAAATTTATATTTTACAGGAGTAAATCCGGAACTTTAAAAACTTGAGGGTCAAAATGACATTTCCCAAAGTGATACAAAAAGTTTAAGGGTAAAACGTGTCAAATAAAAAAAGTTGAGGGAGGTTTTTTGGCCGGTGACATATGTCACCGACCTTTTGCAAATAAGTATAGTAACGAGTGCTTTTTACCCGCCGCGCGTTGCGGCGGGTTCATACGCAGCGTGATTTTCAAACTAATTACATCAATACGCGGCTCATTTTCGATTAC
Organism: Flaveria trinervia; assembly: GCA_025506515.1. Lineage (NCBI taxonomy): Eukaryota > Viridiplantae > Streptophyta > Magnoliopsida > Asterales > Asteraceae > Flaveria > Flaveria trinervia. The sequence goes on along the minus strand of CM046442.1, from coordinate 119,307,371 downwards.
GTCCAAACATAAACTTACTCAAAGTTATACAGACACGCATACAAAAATATTAACATAAGAAAGTATTCTTTCAAGTGAATTGTACATGAGTAAATTTAAAACTTTAGAAATATATTTTATAAAGTTTTTAAAAAATGTTAGCATTTAAAAGTTTACAAATTGAAAGTAAGACATGTATAAAAGTAAGCACAAACGTGACTATGTGCTGCATCGCATCTGTAAACTTTGCTACATACATTATGGTATGAACACTAATGAACCTAACTATATAAAGAAAATATTAAATATATAAGATGATATTATGCATCGTACGTTACAACATAAAGATTTGCGCGTTGTCGCGGAATCGTATAATGACATTAACGTGGTTAATAGCACGTTGTAACGTGTATACGAACTCCGTTACGTGTGTATAAAAGTAAAGTATATATGATAATTATTAGAACATAAAAAGAAACAAATTTGTTTTAATAAAAAATAGAAAATAAAAGAAAATTAAAATTTAAATTAGAAATTATAAAATAATGAATCCGCATCTCCTACATATAAGCACTGGACTCCTAGCGCAAGTATTGTATTTGTGTTAGTTTTCAGAAAAACAATATTTAACATTAGTTAAACGCGGACAAAAAAAGTAAGTAGTTTGTGGCCCAATAAGAGGTAAACATGTGGCAAGGCCGGTGGACCACGTTCAAAAATAGTTCGGCACTTGGCCCGACCTTGCTAATTGAGTGATAGCTATTACTTGTACCCGCCACGTGTTGCGGCGGCATCGTACGCAACATGATAAAATATAGAATACAATCGACCCGACTTGTTTACAAACTAAATTTACGTCAATACCTGAGTCGTTTTCAACTACGTCAAACGTAAATAAACGTGATTTTACACCGACGTGTATACAAAAATATAGATGTAAGAAAATTTCTTAAAGTGATATTTTACATAGTTTTTAAAAGGTTTTAGCGGGTGAAAGTGAAAAGATTTATATCAAAATAGACACATAGACGTTTTATATTTAACCGAGTCAATTCTGATTTGAATTTAAAAATATAGACTACTAAAAATATGAAAATTAATGGTTTTAAGTAAGACGTATATAAAAATAGACACATAAAAGTTTTATATTTGATCAGAGCAGTTTTAATTACATTTAAAAATAAACGGGCTCGAAATTATAACGATACACACACAAATACGAACATAAGAAATAATATTTTTAGATAAACTTGAATAGGAGTAAATCGGAACTTTAGAAACTTGGGGGTTTAAAACGACATAATTTATAAATAGTAAAAAAACATATTTTAAAAAGAAGCTTGTTGTAGGTTTTGAACCAAGTATCTCCCATGAAGAAACCGAAACATCTAATCACTACACCAAATATACATTTGATGAAAAAGACCAAGCAAATTATATATTTGCAGGTATAACTAAGGTGATGGTGGTGGTCATGATTGACCACCGATGTTGCTTTTTGAGTTATAATTAATATAAATGAGTTGGCAATGTTTTTACGAATAGATTTGTAATTTCTAACATAAAACTAGTTTATTTGATAGTCACGTTACGTAACTGTTATAAGATTTAGAGTTTAAAATTAAAACATAAACACTACGTAAATTAGTTTAAAGTAATCTAGAATATAATTACGATAGATTTAATGTTAAAAACATGTTTTCATTTAAACATGCGATTGTATGTCTATTTAAGTATTTAGGTATGTATTTATGTTTGATAGTGTGCTAAAATAAGTGATGGACTATTTGATATTTTGATGAAAAAATATATATGTGTCAACAGTTACTTTTTTTAAATCTTTTTATATATTTCTGGGTCTGACCATATTGTTTGACTTGACTGATTTTATCATCTTTAAATAAAGGTAAAAATGAAAAATGACCCGCCAAATTTGTTTGTTACCAACACAACCCTACAAGATCCATGCTTTTCACTTTTCATAATGTAGAAGATGCAATCGAGTACAAGGTACAACATCCTATGCACCAAAGTACAACACAACAATCATGCCCCACTCCTCCCTCTCCGACCAACCAATTGTTGCTTCAATTTAAAGGTACCATAAAAAGATCACTCTCAATCAACTAAACAAAATAATGCAAACTCATGGGTGGTTAACCAAAAGCAAAAGCTTAGGAAGCTTGTAACTTTTCATCAATAGCCACAAACATAATTAGGTTTATTACTATTACTTTGAATAATTAGTTGCAAGTGGTGTTGCAAATTTTCGTGATTAAGAAGATTCAGGTAAAACTTAAACTCGTACGGATTAAAACATGTAAAATTTTAATGATTTGATAACGATATTAGGTTGAAAGCTTGAGTTGCATTGTAGAAAGTCGTTATCCACTTATATGAAAAACAATTATAATATATTTCACAACTATAATCTTATGAATAAACTATCTAAAAGTTTGTAACTATTTCAATACAATCTAAGACTTTAAACAGGTATGTTGTTGACTTAATACTTTCAATTTTAATTATATTGTAAATATAGACAAATAACTGAACATTATTATTTTTTAATTGATAAAGTTGTTTATCTTTATACGCTACCTTTGGTTTTTGACCTAAGTTGTACATTAGTGTCCTTTGTGCATGATAGTTTTTTAACGACAAATGTGTGACTCTGATTTGGAGGATATGTGTTATCTTAATCGGACTTATCTATCCGTTTCTCATTATTGGATAGTTGTGGGTTTAAAACAACTATTTTTTCCACGCATATGTTTTATGTGTTTATGTAATCTTGAACATTAAGACACACAAATGGAATTACGTAACATAATTTCTGAAGTTGAAATTGTGAGTAGTAATAAGGACCAACCAATTGAATCAGGGCTTTTTTACAAGAAACCCTATCCGAATCATTCAAAATGCCAAAATAAAATCTTGATAGAAAACTTAAAGCGCCCCAATTTCCGTTGGATCTCCTTTACACTACCCCAAAATTGATGGCGAGATATGTTTACAATGAGAGGTTAACGAACAAACAATGTGATAACCAATGTTGATGTTCAAAACTCATTGCAAGACGACAATGTTTGAGCATTAGTTATGAGCAGAGACTATGATAATGTTTGATTGAAAACAACACCCATGTAAACTTGTTTAGGTAATGATCTTGATTCAAAATATATAGCTAACTATAAATATACCCATCAAAATATATCTAGTCACCACAAAGAAAAAACATCCCTACCATAAAATTGCACCTAAAAGAGGGTGATACTATCACAATCATTGTATATAGGACCCATATTTATTGTCTTCTACAATGCACACAACATACATGTAAGTTTTTGCTGAAGGACTTCATGACCTAAAAAATGCATTTACAATATATCAATCCTAAAAATCATCATAAAGATTTTGTTAACCATACATTTGACATACACCAGTCATTTGTGCCTTAATTAGGATCTAAAACCAAAAATTTGCCATGTCATGTGTTTTTCCTCTTAATTCTCCACATGAGTCTCAAATAGTTTGAAATAGCATGTTGCAATATAATATAAGAGTTTTAATGTTATGTGTGTTACATCTTTCTATAAAAATACCCTTCTTTCAAACCTCTTTGGTTTCAAATTTTCAAAATAATTTTTATTCGATTAAAAATGATGTTAACGTAATTCTTTGCACTTAGATGAAATGAGAGCTTGTTAATTGGGTGTGAGGGGAGATAGCTTTGTGTCGGGTCAGCAGGTAGCACCCCTGGTAGCGGGATCTAAGGGGCGGTAATATGTGGATGAGGTTGAACTTCATTAAAAATACCTCTAAATTTGAATTCACTAAAATTTCATATGTGAAATTCAGACGAAATTTGTTCCAATTTAATTGTTATTTTAATTCAAAACAAAACTGCTTAAAGACAGTTTTTGAAATAGTTTCCAGTCTTATTCCTAAAACACACAAATTCTCATTTTGGTCACTTCTTTTGGTTTAGAAAATCACACACAGAAACATACTTTATCATGATCGTATACTGAATTTTATTTTATTGATGTATTCAAATTCAACCACTAGATAACTTAAATTTCAAAGTGTAATTTACGACTCTCAGTTTAATCCACACGTTAATTAATCATCTAAAAATATAAATCTCCCACATTAAAAATGAATTTTTCTTTACCCACCGGTAAGAATTTGTTACGGTATCCTCCAATACCTTTGCATACGACGACTTATTCTTAAAGTTTTTGTTGTTGTTTGTTTTTCTAACAGACTGACAAATTGCTAGTCACAATGAAACAATATTAAAACTCCGGAATGATTTTATTACTAAAAAATAGATATTTATAATGAAATACTTGAGAAACTTAATTAATGTTAGCTATAAATTCACTTTTATAAATTAAAATTTTGGCCTAATGTTACTTCTTATGGGCAAACAGTAAATTTAGGGAGTGTGAAATAAAAAAGTGAGCATGAACACCAATCAATGATGGAGACCGATTAATATTTTGCCCAGTTGGCACTTATTACGCATCAAAATCAATTTTAGGAAATCTTTATCTGCTAAAGAAATTTAACAAATAAGGTATTAGTTATATCAAGACTTATCATAGAAGGGTTAGTTTAATTATCGTGTAACATACGTACCTATTTCAGTTAAAACATAGAAACAATATATTGATTTTTTATTTCTAACATATTCATGTCTAAAATAAAATTTATGTAGATGTAAAATGATGTAATAAATCCATGATAAAGTGCGTGTATATTTAAATAACCTTTAGAAATAGAAACATTAAAATATATGTGTTAACTATAACAATTTATGTTATTTTCTTTTAAATAAGATTATAAAAGGTTAAACATTTAAAATACATCAGCTTATGTTATTTGTTTAATAAAATTTACTAAGATATAACTTTTGCTTGCATTGATTTTTATAACATGCTTAGTATCAATACCAACAAATGATTTAGAACATGACATGTCTTAAAACAACTGTTACAAAATAAGTAAAAGAATATATTTTAGTTATCCATAATAAGTTTCTTTTTTTAAATTATAAAGCTTACTTACATAGAACATAATTTAAATGGTGTTGGTAACACCAATGTAATAATTGTTAAAAAGCGCATTTTTTTTTCAAATTATATAATCCAAATATTTAGTTTTAAAGGTATTTTCTCCTAACTAAAAATAACTGCTTTATTATGAAAACATAGGAGTTATAGATTTAGAAAAAAAAAAAAAGAAGACATATCCACTTCTAAGTTCTAAACTTAGGAAATTATATATTATCAAAACACACATCTTTAATCTTTAATACTTTATAATGTTCAATCATGAATATTTTAAGAAATCGCTAATTCTAAGAACTTGGTTTGATTTTCTTCTTATATATTTTCTAGCTTCATGCTAGTTTTTTAAATTATTTGTTACCCCTAAGAAAAATTATAAGGTTTTAAAAGTTAAAAAATGAAGGTATAAAATTCCCCTAAAAAATAAATATACCTGTATTTACAAGAGTGAAAAAAGCAAGCCACGTGGGCGCCGTTGAGTCGTGTTACAATTTACAAATTACACTGTGCGTTAACTAGATTAACCAAACTAACCTAACCATGGTCAACAACTAACGGCCGTTAACGTTTAACCTTAACCTCTTCTTCAGCTTTTAAGTCTATAAATCATGCGGTTACATTGCCACTGCTGCTCTGACTTCCCGCTTCCACCACCCCCACCGGAAACACGCACAAACACACTCACTGCGTGAAACACATTCATCTCCACCGGAGAAGATCGAGTGTTCTGAGTGTGCGTGATGGCAATGGAGGTACTGAAGAAACGGTTCGCTGTATGTTCATCTCTGCTTCTGATGCTCCTGCTTCTCACGGCCGTCGTCGTCGTGCTCGGAGATGATGCTTCAAACCCTAGGTATTGGTTTTACTATGAATAGTTACTTATGTGTTTTCGCTACGTGTGTTTTCGTTTTTTTGTGAGGAAATGCGGTGGAATGAGGTGTTTGTTGTGGAAACTGATGTTTTACGGCGAATGTAGGTTGAGATTAGTGGTTGTTTGTTTTGTGAATGGAAAATTGGTGTAGAATGAAGCTTCGGTTGTGGAAATTGACGTTCTAGAGCTGATTTAGGTTGAAACTAGTGGTTGTTTGTTTTGTGAATGGAAATTTGGTGTAGAATGATTGAATGAAGCGTCTGTTGTGGAATTTGGCATTCTAGGGCTGATTTAGGTTGAGATTAGTGGTTTTTTGTTTTGTGAATGAAAAGTTGTTGCATGTGAAGCATTTGTTGTGGAAATTGACATTGTAGGGCTAATTAAGGCGAAATTACAGATTGTTTGTTGTGTAGATGCGTTCATTAGGCTCAAAGTTCTTGTTTAGATGAATTGGAAGCTTACGTTCGTATGATTTGAATGTGTGTTTCAGAACTGTGGAAACGGAGAAGTTGCAGAACCAGAGCTTCTACAACTCGTCAATGGAAGCAAGGTAAAAACAATCAACATTGACTCACTGAGTCGAGTTATCGCACTTGTGTTTCTTCTAGCTCCGGCGCATTTTAGCGATCTCTGTGTCGTTCATCTTTTACAAAGAGTAATGAACCTCAGATCCATTTCAGTGAAGAACACCGTTAACGAAATGAAATCACAACCGTTGAGATTCTGGATGTAAGATCTGGACGGTTAATTTCAGTTGTTGATCTCTGGATTCCTCTTATTCATTGATTTCTCTTTGTTCAGATTCGAAGAACCGTTTTCTGTTGATTTTTGTTTTCTACTTTTTGACGGTTATAACCGTGTAAAAGCAACACCAATGTATTTCTCTCTCACACATTAAACAGTAAACACACACACACATCCTCATTGTTGACTGTTGCAGAGAGAGTGTACTTTAATGGCGGTGCGTCGTTTGCTTTATTAAAATCGTGTGTTTGTGTTAGCTTTCGTGCTGAAGAAGATCAAAATCCAAGTTTAAATTGTTATTATTTGTTGTTTTCAAAATATAATATAAAGTTTATTGTTGATGCAGAGTGAAGGAGATTGAAGCTTTGAATGAAAATGCAGTTCAAGATCCCGAAGAGATCGTCTCCCATGTTGAAATGTAAGCATCTCTGTATCTCTATATATCTATATATTTACAGACCTGTAGAAATCGAGTGACAATAGTTCTTTCGATTGATTTTGATCGTTTTAAATAAATCTTTAGACACCCGTTATTATACGTTTTTATTCGGGGGTTATATTGAGTAAATAATATAGGTATAGAGGTATATATTACAAGTCTATTTAAAATTATGTAATCGCTACAAATTAGCCCGGATTCACTGGAAATAATCACACCGATGTTCGTGTCAGAATTTGTTTATGAGAAAATGAACAAAGATTAGATTAGAACTCGACATCATTATTAAGAATATTTAAAAGGTTTTAAATGGGTTTTTAGTGACATGGGGATAGCAGACCTAAGCAAATGAATTGAGGAATTGTGTGACATTTTCGGCGTCACACATAACAAGATCTTTTGATTAAATGTATAATTTATTAAGAGAATAATTTTTAAAAGTGTATTTATACAACGTTTTAAGCTAAATTTTGCCTCAAATTTCAGGCGTACATTTTAATGTTTTTGTATGATAAAAAAAATTTTATTCTCTGTATGTAAGCCTAATTTGTTCTATAATTTTATGATAAAAATAAAGTAGATGTGTGAATTCATATGCAAAAGTCTGATTAGAAGAAAATAGACACCAGACAAATAGTTAACCTACGGGTTAAAAAATATTTAAAAAATTGATAGGGTTCATTACATCTCTAAGGATTAAAATTTTAAAACTTGATAAATATTTCACCTATGGATAAAAAACGTAAAGTTAATTAAGTTTTAATACTTTTTAATGATTTATAGAAAATTTCACATTATATTGACATATATTATTTTCTTAAATGTCTTTTATGTGCAGTGATCGGTAGTGGGTATATTGGTTTTACGTTATTTCCTTTAGTGGGTATATAGTTTATACAACCACTACTTTACTCCTTTGTCAAATTTGCCATAACAGAGGAATCAACCCATGTGACCCTACTCTTTATAAACGAGATCAGTCTACTAAACTTTACACATGGTTGTCTGATTGATTTTGACATCTTTACAACCGGAATAATATTACCTTATTCAAGTTAAATTTTTAGTCTGTTAGAAACTTATTTTACTATTATTATTATCAGCATATTCATTTCGTATGCTATAGGCATTTGCCACGTGAAAATGTTTTCTGTTTAGTTGTTCAAAATCTCCCATAATTTTGGTACGAACAACAAGCTTATCTTTGGCATGTGACTTGTGACACACCATCCCCCATGTGCCTTGACAAAATCCTTTGATGACAGTAAATGTAGCAAAATGAGTTGTCAAATCCTCAGTTGACCCGAAATACTTTTTATGTTAATAAACAATTAGTGTGTTAGATATGATTAGGTGAACGGTATTATTTCTAATAATAATGATGTTATCCAGGAGCATGAGAAACTACACAGAGAGGAGGAAACTAGGATATTTCTCATGTGGGACGGGTAACCCTATTGATGACTGCTGGCGGTGTGACCCGAACTGGCATCGCAACCGCAAGCGGCTAGCCGATTGTGGCATTGGTTTTGGGCGGAATGCGATTGGAGGCCGTGACGGTCGGTATTACGTGGTGACAGATTCTCGAGATGATGACCCGGTCAACCCACGACCCGGCACCCTGCGCCATGCTGTCATACAAACACGTCCACTCTGGATCGTGTTCAAACGTGACATGGTGATCCAACTAAAGCAAGAACTTATTATGAACAGCTTCAAAACCATCGATGCCCGTGGATTCAATGTGCATATAGCTAATGGAGCTTGCTTAACTCTTCAGTTCATTACTAATGTTATTATTCATGGTTTACATATTCATGACTGTAAACCCACCGGTAACGCGTTGGTTAGAAGCTCCCCTTCTCACTATGGTTGGAGATCAAGGGCGGATGGTGATGCCATTTCAATTTTTGGCTCCAGCCATATTTGGATCGATCACAACTCTCTTTCTCACTGTGCGGATGGACTTGTGGACGCGGTCATGGGCTCAACAGCCATCACCATTTCGAATAACCACTTTGCTCATCACAACGAGGTGCGTAAATCTTGATATTATGATAAGAGGTAGCAAAATAAACGGATACCTTTTATCTAAAGAGAATTTTTTTCTAATAAATAGTTAGTCTGACAATTTAAAGACTTGTAATAATTTGTTTTGTAAAACAGGTGATGTTGTTGGGCCATAGTGACTCGTACGTAAGAGACAAGATGATGCAAGTGACTATTGCATATAACCATTTTGGTAAAGGTTTAATTCAGAGAATGCCAAGGTATTAATACCAATTTAATTCACTGTTAGCACTAATTTAGAACAAGACTAGACTGGAAAACCAGCTACATAACGGTTAGACTAGTTGTCTTGCCAATTAGACCGGTTTGTTGGACTGGATTTCAAAAAAAAAATTTAATTCTTTTCTACCAAAGATGTATTAACGATTCAGGCATTGGTGATTAAAATTGCAGATGCAGGCATGGGTATTTCCATGTAGTGAACAATGACTACACTCACTGGGAAATGTATGCCATTGGTGGAAGTGCAAACCCCACCATCAACAGCCAAGGAAACAGATATCTTGCTCCTGCCAATCCTTTTGCAAAAGAGGTACTCCACTCCACTGATCACTCTACTTTCCATTTACCATTTGGTTTTTCATGGGTGTTTGGATGTTGATTTTGGAATGCTAATCGGGTGCGGGTATGATTACAGGTTACAAAGAGGGTGAATACTGCTGCAGGTAAATGGCATGGATGGAACTGGAGATCGGAAGGTGATTTACTTCTTAATGGGGCTTATTTCACCCCATCCGGGGCTGGTGCCTCAGCAAGCTATGCTAGAGCCTCTAGTTTAGGTGCTAAATCATCTAGCATGGTTGCTTCCATTACCGCTAATGCTGGTGTTCTTGGCTGCCGTAGGGGTCACCGATGCTAGCCCTCTTCTCACCATTTTATTTTTATTTTCATTGTCTTTTAGTGTGTCCGTTTCACTTTTCACATATTCGTCTGTTTTGATCCATTCTCTTGCCGCGTTCTGGGCGAGTGTGTCTCTGTGTGGGTTTTATTCACACACTCCTTTTGTCACCATGTTGTTGTGTGTCGTGCAACCTCGGCCAAGATCGAAGTGTTGTTCACATTGTGGTTTGTGTTTTAGATCTAACTAGGTATATTGGTTTTAGGTCATGAAATTGGTTTTCTTCGGCCTTTTTTTCCTCTAATTTCTCAAGTGTAATTTTGGTTTCTTAAGTCGATACAAGTTTGTAATGTCGAACCTACTCGGATCATGAAATGAAATACAAGTTTTATTTTTTTATTATTTTTTTCTTTCTTTATGATGCTACAAGTATTATTAAAAGATGTAAACAATGTAACTGGATGACTCATAAGTCATAAAATTCTCTTCTCTACGGGCTAAACTTGTGGGTTGACTCGAGTTTTTCATAAAAAGACTTTGAATCTTATAAACCGAGTTTTGTGGTCCCGACGAACCTTTTAACCCCCTTGATTTCGCACAAAAAAATAAACAAGAAATAAAAACACAAGCATTACAAAATGATGGAAGCGTAGGTTTGTCATGTGCCAAGACAACAATCATCTTGTTCCAGCTTTTCATCTTTTATATTTTGGTGTTGAAGAGGTTGGTGTGGTCATGATTTTGGTTTCTTTAATAATCATGTTTTCTTTACTACCACCAAAAGGTTTCAGGAGACTTTTTATATATATTTATTTTATTATTGTTATTTTGTCAAAGCTTGCAATGATCTTGTCTCGAAAACATTAAAGAGCATTGGATCCTTCCTCACCAATTGTTTACTTTATAAAAGTGCACTTTATGAAATGCTTTTTCCCTCCAAATTTCTTAGTGGGTCAACAAAGATTTTGACCAAAATTATTGGGATGTTATTCTACTAGCAGGTCAAACTCACCGATCACGTATTTAGCAATTTCTCTATGTAGATTTTTGAAACGACAACTCACACACATATCTACGTTTACTTCTAAACTTTATCAATGGCCAATGCCTAGATGATTAAAATTTCTACCCTCAAAACTTAAACCACATCCTTTGGTTGGTGTTGCAAACAATTGATCTTGTACAAATGTCAAAAGGAAACTAAACCATGATTTGCATTGGATTTGATTCGGGAGCATAGAAGTTGGATGTAGATATGGTTGTAATGAATCGTGAAGGGAATAGATAAAAACTCAAACCTAATAGCATAAATGATCATTTAAAGGATATTAAATGCTATTTAGCGAACAACCATATGCTATTAGGATCATTTATGCTCCCGAATCAAATTTAGCTAACAAGTATGCTCCCGAACAAATTTAGCGAACAACCATAGCGAACAACTAATCCTTTAAGTGGATATCAACTAATCCTTTAATCATTTAAAGTAATTAAACTCCCTTAAAATTCTAAACAATGATCTCGACACTAGTTAGTGAACAAGTATCCAACATGCACCGAGACATTTTGATAACACCAACACCAAAACACGTCCCTAAATTGGAGAGTAAGGAAGACCCCAATCCCCTTTCTCATACAAATTCCTATATACATCCATAGTCATTCTTGCCATCAAACCAAACACCATATAAATAGCATGCTCACATGCGTTTATGGTGATGTGTTACATCAATGAAATGAAGGGTGGCCCTCCATGTGAGCTTTTCTCTTGAACACACATGATTTAGGCCTTTCGACTTTCGGGTGCCTACATTTGACATATAAACAGTCCACTGTCCAGTGCACACTTTGATCTTATTATTGTACAACTCACTCCTGCACATGGTACTACTCAAAGTGACCACAAATCTGACTCAAGGATTAGGCATCTTCAGTACAACACAGTTAATGTTAGTCCTATTGGGTGCCTACATTTCTATACAAGATTAGAATATGACAATAGGCAGTTACAACTTTGTCCTGCCAATGTACAACTCACCAATGATAAGGTGCCAGTATACGTAATGTGTCGGCAAAGTTGACACACAGCGAGTCCTGGTAGCAAATTTGCCTAAATCTGATCTAGAAACCCAACCCAAGTCCTTTATTAGATCTCGTTTCCTGACATTCTTCTAGTAGCTCGTGAGTTGGTTGAAAATAGCTTGTTACAAGCTCGGTTTTCTTTTAAATACTCATCTCACAAGAATAGGAACGACTTTAAGTAGAGAATAAGTCTTTTCTTATAGCCATTTTCAAATATTCTTCTAGCTGCTCGTGAGTTATTTGAAAATAGCTTGTTAAAAGCTCGGTTGTAATTAACTAATTTGAGCCGAACTTCATACACCAAGCTTGATTAGGCCCAGCTAACTATGTTACTTTTATAAATGATAATATATTTTAACAATAAATATACTATGAGATTGAATATAATTATGATAAAAAAAACTAAAGGAGCATATATTGTAAATGTGTGTATGTAAATAACATATATACACATAAAAATAAATAAAAATAAGCCGATCTCAACTTTGTAAATTTGTAAATTATTCACGAGCCAAGCTCGAACTTAGTCGAGCTTTAGGATAGGCTAGGCTCGTCTTGTTACAATCCTACCTTTGAGTACAAATGCCAATTTCAGCCCGTTTATGTGTAAACGTGTTTAACTTATGTTATCATTCGACTCTAACCGGTAAATAGGTCAAATCCAAAAAATTAGCCAAAACGAAAACACTTTTAAAAGTCATCCAAAGTATATTCAGACACGTGATTTATATTATAATAATATGGTTAGTTTTATTAGGGGGGAACTTTATAAAATGGTAATCAAGTTTCAGGATTGTTCTAATTAGGTCACTGATAATGTTTTTTGTTTCAATCAGGTCACTCGTAAATTTTTTGTCCCAATCAAATCACAAAAGTTTCAGGATTGTTCTAGTTAGGTCATTCATAAGTTGCAAAAAAAAGTTAAAACCTTGAAATTTTTAAAAAAAATTAACAATATTAAAAAAACTAAATTTTTTAAAATAATTTGTGAATTATTTAAACAATTAATAAAATACAAATGACCTAATTATAACACTCTTTAAAGTTAATGACCTGATTGGAATAAATAAAAATATTCATGACCTAATTGGAACACTCTTAAAATGACCTAATTGGAACACTCTTAAAATGACCTAATTGGAACAAATAAAAATATAAAAGATCTAATTGGAACACTACTAAAACTTGCCTACTATTTTGTAAAGTTTTCCCTTTTAGTATATATAAACATCAATTTTCATGAAACTCCAGAAAAGGGAAGGCAAAACTAGCAATTTCCACATTAAAACTTTTAATCATGCCACCAAGTAATACACATTGAGAAAAAATGCCCACAATCTACTATCTAGAGTTACCTTAAAAGAGGTACAATATGAGTCTAAAATACACCAGTAGAAATAATTTCTGACTTATGTATCGAATACATACCCGGCCTCTGCAAAGTGGGATTTCACCAATGCGAGAGCCCTTGAGCGATGAGAAATCTTGTTCTTTTCTTCCTTGGGCATTTCAGCATACCTGTAGTCGCAATGGAGATTTGAGGTGGCAAGATGAGGTAAAAAGAGTTGGCTAACTGATCATAACATATTCTGATTCAAGCAGGCATTTTTTTTAGTTGTCCAGTTTTTAAAAACTTGTAAATAATTTAGGTTGATTATTGCAAAGAATGTTATCACAATTATTATTTCAAGTTTTAAACAAAAACAATTTAGGAGGTTGTATGCATTACAAATAGATTCTAGCTGATTTTCAATTTGCTTGACATGTTCCCCTTTCAACTTATTTTTATTTGACATGTTTGAGAAAACAAAAAAAAAACAAATTTGACCCGTTCATAAGCAAATTGGTCAAAATCTCCACCTCCAATAATGATGATTATTTAGAAAGAAAAGCGAAAATGAGATTACGTTTGTTCATAGCCATCAGGTTGGAAGACTGGATCCCATCCAAAGTCCTTTGGTCCTCTTGCAGGAACAATCTTCCCCTACAAGAGTAAATTTTGTGTAGAATTATTTAAAACCTATCAAGTGACGACGCCTACTATGACCACTAAGATATTACACGCAAATACCATTTCAAACTACAAAAGATCAATTAAAACAGTCTGATGAGCAAGAAGCAACATGAATATAACAAAGCATACCGGTGTCTTTCCCACAAATGTAATGGGTTCGGAGTTTGGCCCAATAGCAAGAGAGAATATACACAGAGCATAGGCAGATTTATCCTCATAAGCCATCAACATATTGTTTAGACCTACAAAAGTGATTCAAGTTCTTAACAAACATGATATTAATAGAGTTCAGCAACAAGGTTAAATTTGGATAGAAGTTAATTCAAGTACCTTCATGACCAAGCTTTTGGAGAAACCACTTGCTATGGATCGGCAGTAACACCAGCAACAAAGTATAAACATTAATGTAAGAATGGTGCAAATTTGACCAAACTACAGATTTTTGTTCAAGCACATCGAAAAATCACTTATCATCTTAACAAAATTCTTTACATTTGCTGTAACTAATTTAATGTATTCATGACTTAGGTATTTGTCATTATTGACGTTAAATAAAGGCATTTGCCATTATTATCATTTATAGAGTAGGGTAGGGTTTTTGGATTTTTAATTATTACAACTCTACCTCCCTCAAGAGACATCCCACCCTCAAAATTGCAACTACTGAATACCGAAGAAACTACTGATATAACAACTTACGGGACGAATAATTCAAAGCTCAAAATTCAAACATATGGAGATTGAATAAATGTCTGATAAATAAGACATATGGATGTTAAAAATTGTTTAAGCTATGAATTATTATATAATGAACCAAGAAAAAATCGATCTGGCCTACGTACTTTGGTTTTCCTCGGGTAAACAAGCAACTAATGTGCATAGGGGACGCCTCTGTCTGAGGCACACACTACCTACCAGATCTTGCCTCACCTCTTCAAGCACACACATCCCTCATCTAAGGTTGCCCCACGTGCAGGCTGCCTAAGGCACACTTTTTACAACACAGACACCGTCAAACATAGAAAACTCTCAACTACATAATCTATAGAATTACGCTTTATCTCTTACTTTTGTGATAGACCGATAGTATCTGGTTGAGATGTTATACCCAAGGTATTAGAGCCCGTCTACAAGAAAGATACTAGTCATAAGGAATGTCTGACCTCAGATACCATCAATGCAGTTTGGGACATCTGTCATGGATGAGAGAAACTCCACAATTTAGCAGGCTTAGGTAAGAAAAATTTCAAGATGGATAACGTCGTGAGAAGCCTCTAATCGGGGAACCAAAGAAAGGTTGTGACTTTAGATGGACAATAGGAGTATAGGACAACATTGATTGGTAACTTGGTATAAGAGAGATCAAATGAGTCACTCATCTTCTGTTTAGAATAGAAGGGCAAACCTTGTTGAGAACGATTAGTCCGTAAGGGGGATGGTGGTATCACCTTGGACAAATCCTACATCGTCCCTTACGGGAGATATACTAGATCGTAACTCGTAAGGAATATCAAGTGACCTCGTGAGAAATGTCAACTCAGGTAACCAAAAATACAGTCATGAACTCCTAATGAGCAAAGCTGATAACATTGTTGCTATGGAGGGTGGGATGATAGAGAGACATAAGTAGTTGTTGCAACAAAACTTGTGTTTTAAAGTGAATTTAAAACTACATAACTTTAACAGCTTTATTTTGGCAAACAGCAGTTGAATATCATAACACTTGCATCGAAAAGGCACATCCTATCACCCCTAATAGATCTAAGTGTATAAGAAAACTCATATAAACAGAAATGAATTTTGAAGAGTTTAACTTGTGAGAAGTGCTTTTATAAAAGAAAGGAAGCCATAAAACATCACCTTAAGAAGAAGCAAAAAGAAAAAAGAAGTGCAGCCAATGGAGACTTACATGTAAGGTCCTGCAAACAAAACAATGGATGATGTTTACATAAAACAATAAAGATATGATGAAAAACAGTAGAACTAACAAATATATTTTGTTAAGTTGTGCATGACATCATATATCTACCTTAATCATCTTCTCCATCAAAATGTATGATGTAAAACAAAAGAATTTGAGTGTAACTAACCAGGGAGTCCCTTCAGAGCATTAAAACAGAGACAAGTGTCTTCAACCAGCACAGGACCTTTCACCTACAAACAAAAACACATCCCACTTCAAAGAGCTACAACTCTAAAAGATCATCAGTGGCGTCTTTTTTACCGGCAAAAACACACTTTCGGTTATCCACCTACTCTACTCCTAAAATCACCACACTTGCACCGCCAAACACACTTTCTTCTATACATATACTCCACTCCTAAAATCACCACACCTGCACTACAAACACACACACACACATTCTACTATACACCTGCTCTACTTCTAAAATCACAAACATTCATGCACTGCGTATAATTTAAACCCGCAACCATTTGATTAAAAATTACACCACTTTACCACCACGATGTCCTCTCAGGGTCATCAATGACGGCTATACTATTAGAAAACACATAGACTATATTATTGTTAGGGAGCGTTTGGTTGGAAGATTGGAATGAAATGAAATGAAATTGAGAAACTAGTATAGTTTTCAAGTAAAATTATGTTTGAGTGGGTAATGAAATGTAAAACTCAAGGGAATGTTTCACCTAAATTTCCTTGGTTGTGGGATTTCAAAATCCTTCCACCTAGAGCTGGAATTTGAAATCCCACAATCAAGGAAAATGAGGTGAAACATTCACCTTGAGTTTACATTTCATTATTCACTCAAACGTAATTTTACTTGAAAATTATACTAGTTTCTCAATTCTATTCCATTCCATTCCATTATTCCAACCAAGAGTTCATTATCATTACTAAAGTTAAGCACAAGGGCCTGTTTAGGTTTCAGGGTTCGCTATTAAACTCTATATAATGTAACCACATCTATCGATAATATTCATTCGGTCTTTTACTATCTTACTTAATAAACGTACCTGGTTAGCTGCCAAACGAGCTTTCTCTTTGGCAATATCTTCCGGATCCCCTTGCAGCTCCGGCACTATTAATCAAACACCCATAAACATCACAAAAACAATATCTATAACAATTATTAAAGCATTACAACTGAACAATATACTATACATACAATCGAGCTTAAGGGACTTAAAGGGGATCGATTGCCCTAATATCACTTTAACTTCTTCAAGCTTCTTCGCGTTTCCCGTCACGAACGTCACCGGAGGTAGCTTCACCGGCCCACTTCCGGCCACCAGCCGCGTCGCCGCCATCATCGCCGCCGTTCTCCGATAACCAGCTTTACGATCAACGATTTCCCCTACTTTGATCGAAGATTATGGGCCTCAAGTTGTTGTTTGGGCTAAAGCCTGTATAATGTGTTTGAGTCAAGCCCTTAATGGACGTTATCACATTACCCAAGGCCCAAGTCCAAATTGTCTTGTTGCTAATAAAGGTGCGCGGCATGAACGGTGGAACGGGTTCTGGGTTGAAGCCGGTTCGGGTTGAAACTGATTTGTCTGGTTGTTGTCGAGGTTAAGTTTAAGTCACACATTTTCTTTTAAATAATTAGGTATAAAGTATTATATTTAGGGGTTAGTTTTGTAAAATAGTAATCAAGTTTTAAAAGTGTTACAATTAGATAATTTAAGTTTAAAAAAGTATTCTAATTAGGTAACTTGTCTTTTATATTTTATTTAAATTATAAGTTTTTAACATGTTTTTCTTTTTGTTTAATTAGAAAATATGTTTTTTCTATTTTTATGTTAATATTTAGGGGTTAACTTTGTAAAATAGAATCAAGATTGACTTAAACATCATAGCAAAAAGCCCTGGCACCCGTTATAACACTATTGTTTTCTTTTTTATATCTTGTAGTCGCTTATGATCCTTGTTATATTAATTTACGATCATTTACTATATGCTTAAACAACAAAGTTGATGGCGAATGATATTGTGCCTCACGACTAAGTTTTTGAATATAGTTAAAGCGAGTGACAATACAACACACTAAATGCTATGGTTTAGTGGCTAAAGTTCTTAATCAACCCGAGTTTAATTCTTACGGATGTTAATAAAAGTTACTTTCATTGTTTACAGATTTGCCTTTTTTTTACTTATTTCATGTTCTTATTTACTAATTTATTAACAAATTTGTCATTTCACTGTACTTTTTTAACGGCTTGTATTTTTAATATAAATTTTACCAATGTTAAAATTTATTTTGGTGTTTGTTTTCTTGACAGTTTTAATTTTTTTTGGCGTTTCGATGCTAATGTAGTAAATAATATTGTAGTATAATTTTTTTAAATTTTATTATCATAAATTCATGATTTTACACATTATTTTTATTTTATTTAGAATTTTATTTAAAACGAAGTCATGTTACATAACAACGCACGAGAAAACCGAGTCATGTTTAAATCGCCAAGTGTGAAGCAAGCTGTGATGCATGGTGAATCAACATTCTTATTTTTCTAAATGTTTTGACGTGTGATACCGGTCTTCACCCCCAACCCCCACCAAACATTCTTTCTTTATGTTTTCATGTACAATTTTACGTAAAAATTAATTTGTTATGTTCATTATTTATATGACATGTCTATATAAATTCGAGTCTATTTATATTTGTACGTAGATTTTGATCTTCAACAACTTGGGTCAAATATAAAACATCCCCATGCTTATTTTATATATGCTTAAAAATGGTCTACGTTTCAATATTCGTGTACGTTTTGACGTAGATTTTGTTCAAAAAATGAGTTGGATAAAATATGATGTACGTTTCGTTCAAAAATGCGCCAGGTCAAATATAACAAGGATCATAAGCGACTACAAGATATACAAGTCGAACGATTGTAAGTCTATGTTTTGATACAATTTTGTTCGAAAAAGGTCCGGTTAAATATAATATGTTTTCATTCAACGATATAAATTTGAGTTATTGTACGTGTTAACGTAAGTTTAGTTTGGAAATAAGTCGGGCGATTGTAGTCTATATTAATTACGTCGTGTACGATGCCACGACAACATACGCCGAGTAAAATAACTAGTTTAAAGACAAAATCCTTCACGATAAAAAAAATCAAACATTTTATCATCAAAATTGTTCTCCATGCTTTGAGTTATTACACAAATTCAGGAACACTACCAATGTATTTTCAGAAGGATTATCTTAGCCTAGATTAACCCAAGTAAAATGAAGATAGTAAACTTCATACAAAATAGATTTTTGGGCGTTTAATTATAAGAGTAGAATTATAACACAAGGGTATTTACTTCAAAAAAAAATATAGAAATAATTATTGACTTTGACACATATCCTTCGATTATTTAAGAAAAGAATACATTTTGATTATTGTGTCAAATATCTTAATTTATTGTGTCTAATTCATTTATTTAGTTTTTTATATCATATATATTTTATCATTTTTATATGTATTTATTATTCTGATTTACTTTTTAAATAATTTTATGTTATTTGTTTTTATAAACTATATAATTCGTTCATTCAGTTTATTGTGTCATATATCTTTTATCATTGTTGTATGTGTTTATTATTGTGATTTAGTTTTTAAGTAATATTATGTTATTTGTATTTATAGATTATAGAAATTTATTATTTATAACTATATTTTATAAATAGAAGTACACGGTGGTGTTATTTCAACAATGTATTTTTTAAAACTTATATTGTTTAAGATGACACAATATAATATGTTAGTTTTGTCATTATTTTTATAGATTATATAAATTTGTTATTATATATTATTATGTTTTACAACTACAAGTACAATACAATCATGCTATTTATCAATAAATTTTTTAAACCCATAGTGTTTAAAACTACAAAAGAATAATACAAAACACAATGATTATGTTTATATCATTTTTATGTTATTTTATCATTATCTTTATATATCAAATTAATTAGTTGTTACATTATTATTGTGTTTTTACGCAAACACATTATAAATGGAACCCAAACTATTGATCTCGTTGAACCCAAATTATTAGTCACTGCCCACTTTGATGTTTATTATTCTATATAAGAATTGAATGACGTTTTCGAATCTTTGACATATTTGGGTGGTGAGTTTATTTTTTTATACATTACTTTTATTTTAATATTAAAATTATAAAAATAAATATATTTTTAGAAAATAAAAATATTCGAAAGTGGGTTAGGGATTTTTGGTCCCAAGAAGACGACCCTTAAAATTCGGGCTATGCCTTGTCGTGCTCCGCCGTTGCCTTTTCTCTTTTTTCAAATTTAGCCCCACTAGTTTATATTTTTTTATTATATGCCCCCTTACTTTCTTCACCAATTATTTGTTTACAATACCTTTATTGTTTATGTTCTCCTCGTGAATTCAAAAACAATATTATCAATTATATAAGAACAAAAGTTCTGATGTGTAAGACAACATGATTTTGGATTGACATAAGTATTATGTTTAGTTTTTTAAATAAAATATGGAGAAGGAAAAACACATGAAAAGATGTGAACATCTCTTATGATCCGGTTAAGAATTTATAAGAAACATGGTATTACAATTATAGGATGTTTAAGAGAATCAAACTGTTTGGTAAAATATTTAAACTTGATGTAGTGGATGAATCTAATTACTCCTTTACCTTGTTTGAATTTGTGATTCGATTCTTGGGTTTGATCATGGGGGTTATCGTACATTGTAAATTGTTTAGATTGAAATGTTGTCGATGAAGATGAGTCTAGGCTCATTTGAGAGCTTATACAATTTGTCTTCTATTGTTGATTATTATAATATGTATTCTTTTATAATTTGGAGATAGCTGGGGATTTCAAGAACATTTCTGGTCTAGCTGGTGTTTATTAATTGTTAGCTTGATGTTTTGAGCATATGCTCATCCAAAAGATGTGTGAATTTGTTACCTAGTTCACCCGAGTGTAAAATCATAGGTTTTTCTTTAGTTGTTGTTGTTGTTGTTGCTCTATGTTATGAGTCTACGCTCACCTAAGAGCTTATTGAGCGAGTAATCTCATACTGGTAGTTGTAAAACCTGAACTTCTTAGGTCTTGCAACCAATCTTGATCAATAAAAGTATTTTGACACGTAAACACTGTCCCCTTTTAGGCAGTTGATACTTAAATATTAATAGGCAAAAATAATGTAAAACAAAATGTTACGTTTGTATTATGCTGTGGTATACGTTTTACAGCCACAATAAACTATCATTTCAAATCCTTTTAATTTGAAGTATATGGCTTTACAACGAATGATCGGCGTTATGAAGCTAAGAAAAAAATAAGAAAAAAGTAACAATGTATTTGTATATAGAGCAAAATATAGTAGTTTATAATTAATAACAACAAAAAGGACAACGTATTCTGTTATTGTCACATTTTTGAGGTACCAAGTTCATTGTAAACCCCCATGTTTCTTATTAATAATCTTAGTTATAAAAAAAGAGAGTTAAATGACAATGTGCGAGTGACAAAAACAAGATTTTTATCTTTCTGTACACAAACAATTATTTCTTTGTGTTGTAACTATACAACTTAATCGTGTCGATATCAATTGAAACCAACTTAATTGTGTAGATATCTATTGAAACTCATCGCGAAGAGCTAGAGATCTTCTAGTTTTTATTAAAAAGGATAACGAGACTGACAAAAAGTTAGCTTGAAACATATCTATTGTTAAAAATTGTGGAAGAAGAAACAACGTATTTGAGACGATAAAATAACATATTTTTATTAATTAATTAACTATTTTTACAATCTATCTCTTACCCTATACAATTTGTCTTTTCTTAAAAGGTTAAAAACACATTCTTAAAGCTATAACTTATTTTACACTCTAATTGTTTAAATATAACCCACATTTATTTGTTTATTACACGTTTGTATTTCTATTCTATAAACTCTTTAGTAATTCTATAAAGAAAAGTAATTTTTGTTAGGTATTTTAGTATAATTGGATTGACAAACAAGTATAACCAATATGATCATACTATTAATCAAATAAGTCAAAGGATGTATAGTGCACGCTTGTTTAGTTTTATTATGATCTTCAATATTGAAAACATACTTAGGGTCGAAACCCCTAAGCAATAGAGGTTTCAAGAGAGCAACGACCTTGGAAGTGAGGTCCAAAGGGCGGTAGCCCTAGCGGGGTCCAAGGGGTAGAGCTCCAATTAGAGTCATGCTGAAATTTTGATTTTCTGAATATTCACATGTGAAACTTAGGGGTAAATATAGTCATATTTGAAGACAGTAACTACCGTTGGCGGTTCCCCAATCCTTGAAAAATATTGCATTTGAACACAATTTTGGTCCGACTTTCTTTTTCTTCATGTTCGGCATTGGTTTGCGTATTTGTACACACATATCATATTCAATTTATAGTTGAGTATTATCCGATTATAAATTTGATGTAAACCAAAATAGTTTCACTCTGATAGCGTTTCGTGACTCTCAATTTATCCATGTTGTTAATTTAAAATCTTAATGGAAATATTTTAACGTCCATTGTAGGCAGAGACGGATGTGCAAAGTTTTAAACCTTTAAACCAAACATGTAATTTTTGAAGAACTCAATACGAAATTTAAGTAAACTATAATAACCATCTATGTTATACACTAAAACATGTAATAAACGTACATAAATTGCTAAAACTACAACTTAAACTTTTAAGGCCCACCTGACATTTTTTTCATGTTACAGTTAATGTTTACTGTTATATGTTTGATCGGCTAATGTTAACCATGAGTTCGTGTCAATGTTGTAATCAAGTTGTGTATATATAGACTATAGTGTCATATTAAATGTATCAACGTGCTTTTTATCTATGTATAGTGTATACTAAAGTTGAGCACTTGAGTTTTAGATATAGTTTCATATACTCAACTAATTAAATACTGGTTTTTTGTTGGTTTTCATTGATGATCAAAATTACAGATGTTTTAAAAAATACTGAATTACATACAACACTTGATCAGTAAACTATAGTTTACAAGCAGCTTACGATAAAATTAAATGCATAATCAGTGATTCACAAATTAACAACCCGAATAGTATCTAATTGCAAACAGAGTTCGATAAACTTGACTCGTAGAAATTCAGATATTTGTTAACATTGGTAAAATCTACGTTGTATTTTTCTTATTATAATACGTAAGTATGCAATGATAATGCAATATTGATGTCACGAAATTAATTGTTATATCAAGAATTAAATAATAATAATAATAATAAAAATTTAGTTTTCATTCTATCAAGTCAAAAGTCAAAATAAAGTTCACAAAAAGTTGTTGCAACCCAATCCACCAATTTCAAATATAAAAAAGTCATTATTCTTTAACAACAATTTCTACTTTTTCTCAAGATAAATAAACTACAACTTATAAATTGAAAAAACTTTATGTAATAAATTTTAATTGGAACACAAATCATCCAATCATCAGAATGGTCCTTTAAAGATATTAGTAAGTATTTTGACTCATTATTCACCTTGTTTATAATTCTTCATAACAAGATGATGCAATTTTTTTCTTATTTTTTCTTATTTGTTATTTACCACAAGGATAGAAGGAACTAATTTACAAAAATAATATTTAATTCGAGTTTTCTAATTTGTACCCTGGAAGTTTTTTAAAACTTAAAAATACAAATTTAAAAAAATGCCATTTTAGTTGATAATTTAATTATTTAATTTCCATTTTAAATATAGTTTAAAATATTGCTATAATCAATTTAAATACGTATGCACAATTGCACAAAGAATCAATGATCCCCACATTAACCTTATTTTTAGAATTCCTTCACATTGATGACAAAGATGTCTTGTCGTGTATATTGTTGGGTGGGATCAAGAACCAAGTGACATGCTCATTTTAAGGAAATGATGGACAACCTTTATTTTGGCACATTCCTACTATTCAAAATCAATTATCATTATCATATCTTTATATATTTACATACACACAAACAAGGGTTTTTGTAGGAAGTAAAAAAAAAAGTGTGAAGCTTATGAGGTTTCCCCAACCCTCGATCTCACTTCATCGATCGATGGAGACATAAGCGGTGAAAGTTTTTCAAATAACGGGGGAAAAAATCTAACTGTGGGATGTGATTATATTTCTATAGATAGTTTTTTGTAGTGTACTCTAAGATAAGGATCCATCTTTATATATATGCAACATTTTATAGTAGATTCAAATGTAAAGAAACGTACAACTACAAAAAATGTTATTATGCTAAAATAGTTTTAAATGAACATACAATTCGGGTATTCGTGTCTAGTGTTCACCCCCACAATATTAATTGCTTCAGCTGTTATACCTTGAGAAACAAACAAGATCTTTTAAAATACTCGAAATTTGTTTTTAGGGGATCTGATATATCCTAAGCCACTCTTTTCTTAATCATCACAACATCTACTTCTTCAACATCTTGTATTTTATATATTTCAAAGTTGCAATCGTATTGTAGTTTTATAGTTTTTCATTTATTATATTTTATTTTCAATACAGTTCTCCTACGGTTAAAAACTCTAGAAAAATAGATAAATTTGAGTATGGCTCACTTTCACGTGCAACACAGAAGAAGAGACATCAAATCCTACTTTTCCAAGGAAGCCTAAGGTTTAACCCAAAAGGTGTTAAACAATTTAAGCAATTGCCCTATGAAGATCTAAATGAGTTAGAGACTTATACCATTCATATCCGGTTTTTATGATTATAATCTTTATATTATATGGTATGATTATGAGTGGATAAAAGAGAGATAATTATTGTACATCTTTAAATCAAGGAAATAATACTAAAGCGTTATAATTTTTTTAAATATTTGAAAAGTGCAGTAGTTGCAAGTAGAGGACAAAGAAAAATTAATAATAAATGTAAAAAAGTATTATTTATATGTAAAAGAAAGAGAAAAATAATGATTTTTAATGTAATAATATTAATGAAGATAGTGAATGAGTCGTAAACTGTGAATGCTTTTAGTTGAATTAACAATGTCAAATTTATTCATCAAATGATACGGTTGGGAAATCGATGGAGTTAATGTAAAGTCTTACAACAAGATATGTAATAAGAAGTAGGTTTTGATATCATCGGTCCACATGTGACTATAGGGGTGAATTTATTGACCGATATTACAAAACTTATAAAATATAACTCTTATATATATAAAAAATTTAGCTCCTACCAAGGATTGTTTGTAACAAAGGGTTCTTATTGAACATTACAAAGGTTGCTGCCTAGGGGTGTTGTTACCAATCAAGAAGAATGTTATTGAAGCATATTGTTATAAGTATTGATACCACAGAACGTTCCTACCAAACACAAGAACATGAATCATACTTGTAGAAGAATGCTACTAAAATATATTGCTACAAGGCCAAGTATGCTATTATGGCTCAGTATTCCGGCATTTATATTTATATGTAATGTAATTATCCATTATTATTCTATATCGAACTAGACTAAAAACTCGTGTAATACACGGGTTCAATTATTAAAATTTGCTTTTAATTAAAAATATTTGTAAGTCATAATATTCTTTTTAATTATGTTTAATTTTTTAAATCGTTTATCAATGCTTATAAGTTTAAATAGTATATAATATAAAATTAAATTAACTTATAAATAAGAAACTAGGTAATAATCAAATTATTGAACATTAGAACATCTATAAAAATCTAAAAACTTCTTTGTATACAAAATTTGATGTTATGTTTATAATTTTACCATCATTGTCTAATATTAATAATTATAATTCATGTTTACTTGTAACTCGAGATAATGCAACATAGAGATTGAATCGGTGTCTAGGACCAAACATGCAATAATTACATAAAAGTTTGGACTATCTTTGTGATATTTAAAGTTTGGGCGCCAAATATGCAATTTGTTGAACAAAAACATAAATTAATTTCATGCTTACATCAACTAAAACTAAATCAAAGTTTCATGCATTCATAAACAAAATATAAATTAGTCAAACTGATGTTAAAAAACCAAAATTCTAAAATTTATATTGAAACCAAAATCAAATCCTTAAATCGTACGGACTGCTACTATTATTGCAATCGAGATTTGTATATATGAGCATTATATTGAGACTCTGCATAAGAGTTTTTGTGATTTAAAAGTTGGGATGTGAATGATATTAAATAGATTAATGAAGGTGTAAAAGGATCGGTGAATTGAACTTGAAACATAACGTGATTTGAGGTAAATAAAAATCATGATATGCTTGTAAATTGAAAACGATATGAAATGGTTCATCTTTTCATTTCAAAATCGATATCATGATTTGATAAAAATCGAAATCTTGAATTGATTGCATAGGACGGGTGAATTATTCCACCCTTTAACTATTGTTTGAATAAGAAAGAATCCAACACATTTCAATTCATAATTTTAGTGTAATACGACATGTAAAAACTCATTATATTATCTGTTGTTGGGATAGAGTCAACTTGCTTTTGGGTGAGAAAAAACAGTCAACTATAACTTACAATCTTTTTTAGGGTTTTATTTTGAAACCATCACAATGTCTTTTGTAATAGGATTTTTCAAAATAGGATTTATAGAAAATCAATTTAATAAAATGACTGTTTTAAAAAATATTTACCAAAATGTTTTTTTATTAAAAAGTTGATGTTCTTATTCATAATATAATTAGATAAAATTATTTCTGTTTTTACTAATGTTATTTAAACAAAATTAAAAGGATAAAGTTTCAATAAAATAAAAACTAATTTAGCATCTCTGATGATTTTGAAAAATGTTTTATAGTAGTTTTTATGAATGTTTTTCTTTTTAGTAACTTTTCTTATAAAAAAAATATTAATACTCTGTCATCAGTTTTTTTAACTGTCTATTTATAGAATACTTATTCTTATATAGAAAAATCATTTTTATAAAACTGAATGGTTTATGTAACTTTTTTAAAATAACGATATATATTAGATAAATGTTTTAAACATAAATTCATATATAGTAATAATCATTTATATAAGTATATACATAAAAGATAAAATAAACAACATATACATACAACGTTAGTTTCACCATGTGAGCCAACTTGATCTCGACATATGAAGCTCGGGCTTAAAACCATTTATTAAATGAGTCGTAAAATGAGTTCGAGCTTGTTTAAGCTAAGTTTAAGTAGAGTTTTTAGCGAGTTGGTCTCGATTGCCTCACGAGATGGTGGGACTCGTTTCTCTCCTAATTTGTCACACCCCAACCTTGATGGCGAAAATGTCGAGATGTGATGGTTAAAATCATTCACAACCACATAACGCTATTAATAACTCAAATATATTATTCATAAGTTTCAAAGGTAACATTACAAACATAAGTCTCAAATAAAGAAATTAACATGCATAAAAGAAATATTTCAAGTCCATCCATTTAGTTATCTAGGTCCATTCCTAGGTGTGAGTAAGCTTCAAAAGTGGCAATCAAACTTGCGCGTTTCCTGAAACATGTTAAAAATAAAAGGTTAACATAAAGTTGGTGAGATTTCCATAGTTTTCAATACATAAGTATATAAAGATGACAATTCATGTCATAGATTAGAGAACAAAGTAACTAGGGATGTAAGACAGATGCACAATCAAACCTTGACAGTTTACAAGTCTCAATGTTTACAAGTTTATACGATTAGCTAAGTGTACTTGGATTAACCAAGCAGACTTGTCAAGCCCATAGATCTATGACGTCGCCAGGCTAGCAATAGTTAATGATTGTACATATAATCGTCAATACATGGTAATTACTAAGATCAACTAACCATAACATACAAGTGAATTTCCATAAGTTTACAAGAATCAAACTTTTTACAAGTGCAACGATTATAAGGTAACATGTTTCACCCCAAAGTGTGAAAATATGAAAAATGGGTATAGAAATACTCACATGATCAATAAGTATATAAATGACGGTTAATAGAAATATTAATAGGCGTCGTTCCAACGTAAACCGTCACTAGGTACTTAAAATATATAATTACATGACTTAAGTTTATAAATAAGATTAACGTTTAACACGAACTAGGGTTTCGATAAGAATTTGGGGCTTATTAAGTAATTATATTTAATAAATAGAATTCATCATATTCTCTTGAAAATATATATATATATATATACATATATATATATATATATATATATATATATATATATATATATATATATATATACATACATATATATATTATATATATTATAAAAAAAGGTGAAAAGGAACACTTATAATAAAGGTTCCTAAAGTTTGGATAAATTTTATAAAAAAACATTTAGCACTAACTAACAATATTTATTGAAAGAACATTTGTACCAATAATAATTTTAGTGGTTTAAATCATTATTTACAATTTATTTAATAAAAATGAACTAAATGAAATCTTTGTTTTATAAAGGAATATTATGGTATTTAAAGAAATAAAATTTTTAGAAATTGATTAAGTGCCTTAAAATAATTTAAGTTCACAAAATTGATTTTTAATAATTTTCAGTAATTTTTATCATTTTTTAGCAGTTTAAAAAGCCCTAAAAAATATAATAGAGGTCGCCGAGTTCGAACCCGGGACCTCCAGTATGGGATGTGAGTGCAGAACTAGTAAACCAAGGCCTCAGCCGTGGTATATCTTGGTTTCGAAAGTTTAAAAACATAAACATAAGAAACCCCTAAATTTCCTATGAACCCTAGTTTGATCCGCACCAAAATTGAGGATCAAATCGATAATGTTTACGAGAATAAACATGGGGTTGATTCCCCATGTAAATACGCGTATGTTAATGTATCTAATTACCCGGTTGATGATAGATTGAAGGTATTCAACACGAAGAACAGGTAGCGGTTGTCTTGAATCCAATCGATGAACAAATACAGATGATAATTGAATTAAACTCAAGGGCAGCTTCGAACGATGATCCAGATGAGAAGCCCCTTGTGAATTTAGGTTAAATTTGTTCGGAGATTGGGTTCGATAGAGTTGCAGGTCGCGAAAAAGGTGAGAGTCAGAGATGTAACTTTTGTGTGTTTCAGGTGAAATTAAGGGATGTAAACGATTATGTTTGGCTAGATGATTGAGTATGTTCGATTTATTTAAGGTCCCCTCCCCCGGACGCTTACAGCTGGTAAATCATTACACAAAAACATACATTTTTATTTCTCTTACATAAATATTGCAGCGGAAACATTCAAAAATGACATCTCATTTCATCATAAAAACATTTGCAAAATAATACATCGTTAATCAGTTACAAAATACATTGTTGCATTACATCACAAAAGTATTATATAAATGGATGCCATCCCAAAAGAGCTGAGTAGCCACCTCGTGCCATCCTCAGCAATCATTATCTGCCAACTGGAAACACATCAAAGTCAGTGTTGCTGAGTGAGTTCTAGTTTTATAATAAAACATACTTTTTTTTTCGTTAAAGACCATTCTTTACTTTCGTGTGATCATACAACGTACATACACATAGATAATATCATTATTATCTTCTTCATTCGTTCATTCATCTTTACATCTTTTCTTGCGCATCTGATATCTTCCGTACCAATACCATGTGCTACACCCCAAACTATATGGCTACTGGGCCGAAGTCTATAAAAAGACAGCTAAACATGGTGCCGTAGTACTAGGGGTAAGCAATAGAGGTTCTATACAAATGGTCGATCACAAAGAAAGACCCCGATGTGCATCCTCCCAGGGTAGCGAACCTGCACACCGTTGGGCTAACACCTTATAATTGGCGTGTCCCGATATCCAATGCTTGCAAGACTTTCATTACTTTCATCATTCATTAATACACGCATTCATCATGTTCCACTTTTCATTATCTTCCACTTTACGTTACATAATACTTTCATTTCATTCATTAACATTCATCATAACAAGGAACACAACATATACAGGCATCACATCATATAGAGCAACATCAAACATAACATGCATCATGCATAAACATGCAACACCATCATCATGCCCAACATAACCTCTAAGGCCTCTACCATCACCTTACATGAACTTACGGGAACTTCCATATCAATGCTTACATCTGCACTTTCCCTCGAAATTCAGAAGTCAAACTACGCTTCTCCTTCGGTGCAACAGCCCTATTCGGGCATATGGACACTCTTCAGTCGCATGACCCCCATGCGACTGAACATCATGCGAATGGACCAATGTGGATGAACACCAATCATGCGAATGGACTAATGCAGATGAGTCCTATGCGAATGGAACTAATGCAGATGAGTACTTATACGAATGGACCCTCAGTCGCATGACTCCCCATGCGACTGACCCTCAGTCGCACGAATGAACCCTCATTCGTGCGAATGAACCCCAATCGTGTGAATGAACCTCAATCGCACCTCATTCGACCGTATGGCCTCCATTCTGTCGCATAGCCCAAGCTGATGCAGAATGTAGTTCATCCCGAACCCAATATGCCATTTTCGACCTCCAAGCTCATCCAAACTCATTCTAAGCCCAAATCAACCATCCTAAACCTTAGGAATGCATACTAAAACACCATTCAAGCATACACAAGCTCAAACACAAGACCCAATCGAATCATACACACACATACACATACACAAACGGGTCAAACACGCACACACACAAAAACCCAATTTTTCAGATGTGCTCCAGCCCCAAATCATTCAAAAACATGTAAAAGAGGGGTCCTAGAACTCACACAAATGACCACAATGAGAAGAGCTTCTATTTGACTCGCTACACGATGATTTTCGAGCTTGAATCTACCCGAACCAACCTTTTTCTCTCATTTTCTCTTCTTTCTCTCTTTTGGCTGATTTGTGGGTGTGGGGAGAGGGTAAGGGCTGCCCTCTCCCTTTAAATACCCCCACTCACCCAACTTTCTCTCATTGGCGAGTTGGTCCCTCGACTTTGGACTTTATTTATTTTTCTTCATTCGTCGGCTTCAAAATAATAAATAACTGGGTGTTACAAGTCCCCCCTCTTAAATAGGTTTCATCCCCGAAACTTGTTTTTCCTCGAACAAACATGGGTAATGCTGCCTTATTTCTTCCTCAGTTTCCCACGTTGACTCGGATCCCTTCCTGTGCTTCCACTGTACGCGCACAAGAGGAACCACTTTATTCTCAGCTTCTTCTCTCTTCGATCGATGATTGCCACCGGTTGCTCCACATAATTGAGCTGTTCATCTACTTTGATATCTTCCAATGGAACAATCATATCTTCATCTGCCAAGCACTTCCTTAGATGAGATACGTGGAATGTCGGGTGAATTCCACTTAGCTCATCCGGTAATTCCAGTCTATAGGCCACCTTTCCTACTCGAGCAACGATTCGGAAAGGGCCTATGTACCTTGGGCTCAACTTGCCTTCTTTTAGAAAACAATAATACCCTTCCAAGGTGAGACCTTCAACATAACTCGGTCACCCACCTGGAACTCAATCTGTCTGCGTCGTTATCGGCATACGAATTCTGTCTATTTGGTTGCCTTCATGAAGGCTTTGATCCTTTCAAGATTCTCAGTCGTAGCCTCGATCACCTCGATGCTCCCTAGTTCATTTTGACCAATATCACCCCAACAGACGAGTGTTCTACATCTCCTACCGTATAGCATCTCATAAGGTGGCATACCGATGCTGGCATGGTAAGTGTTGTTGTATGAGAATTCGGCTAACAGTAGGTGGTCATCCCAACTTCCCCCAAAATCAATCACACATGCCCGAATCATGTCTTCTAGTGTCTGAATGGTCCTTTCTGACTGACCATCAGTTTGGGGATGATAAGCTGTGCTAATATGTAACCTCGTCCCCATGGCGTCGTGGAATTTCTTCCAAAATTTGGAGGTAAACCGGGTGTCACGATCAGATACAATAGACACCGGTACATGGTGACGAGTTACAATCTTCTTAATGAACAGGTCAGCCAACCTCTCAGATGAATATGTCTCGCGGATTAGTAGGAAGTGAGCACTCTTCGTCAGACGGTCCACAATCACCCATATAGCATCATACCCTTTCGGAGTATGCGGCAACTTTGTAATGTAATCCATGGTGATGTTCTCCCACTTCCATTCCGGTATATCCAAAGGTTGGATCTTCCCATACGGATTTTGATGCTCGGCCTTCACCTGTAAGAAAGTAAGGCACTTACTCACATATTCCACCACA
This sequence comes from Flaveria trinervia, assembly GCA_025506515.1. Lineage (NCBI taxonomy): Eukaryota > Viridiplantae > Streptophyta > Magnoliopsida > Asterales > Asteraceae > Flaveria > Flaveria trinervia. The sequence goes on along the minus strand of CM046442.1, from coordinate 119,275,070 downwards.
TCGCGCTTCATACCCGACCACCAATAATCTTTCTTCATATCTTGATACATTTTCATGGCACCGGGGTGAATAGAGTATCGAGTCTTGTGAGCTTCATCCATAATCTTCACCCGTAGATCCTCAAAATGAGGAATCCACACCCGTCTAAATCGGGTTTTAACACAAGTGTGTTTTCACCCAATTCCCCAACCAAACCTCTCATCCTTTCCGAGTTATGATGATCTTCCTTCAATGCCTCATCTTGAAACTCTTTAACTTGCTTCATCACTTCAGAGGTCATGATTAGTGGTAGGCTTACACCCGAATTGGCTCGGGCCTCTCCTTTCGGCTAAGGGCATCAGCCACCACGTTGGCTTTGCCCGGATGGTAATAGATCTCACAATCATAATCCTTTATAAGTTCTAACCACCGTCTCTGCCTCATGTTCAGATCTTTCTGCTCAAATAAGTACTTCAAGCTCTTGTGGTTAGTGAAAATGATGCACTTCGTCCCGTAAAGATAGTGCCTCCAAATCCTTAGTGCAAGACCACGTGTCACACCCTCGCTAAAAGCGGAAACACGAGGATGTAACGAGACGGGATCGTCATAACACATGGTAAGCGATAGAGATGCAATATAATAAATGATGACAAGCGTGTCATGATGACACCCGACAACAAGGGGACTTGTGTCGTGTTTAGTCAATATTCACGACAACATAACCATAAGCATAACATCATACATGATTCACATAAACAAAGATGATAACATTGTATGCAAATCCCAAAACCCGGAAACAAGTTACAAAAGTATAAAGTTGTTTAAGACAAACTACAACACTTGTTTTCCAAAAGACAATGTTTAGCCACAAAATACATCATAGGGTCTCCACTAAGGCAGCACACCTAGATCTTCAATTAGCATGATCAACTGAAAAGATATGCTCAAAATGGTCAACAAAATTGTTGGTGAGCTCACAAGTTTAAATGTAAATAAGTAATTGATGTTGTATAATAGTTGTAGTGGAATACCATGAATACAGTTATAAGTAAGCAAAATCACATGACATGAGCTTTACAACCAAACCTAACGACGTACACAAAGAATCTTGTCGGAATATATTCACCCAATGCCCGTTCCTGGCGACTGTTGGTACTAACTAGTATACCAACAACGAGAGTGGGGGTGTCAACCCGTAGTACTACCAATACCTATCCGTCGTTCCCACACTAGAATTAAATGGTTGTAAAGAAGAACCACACAGCAGACTCAAGCATGTATCAATAAGTACTCACAAAACAGTATCACGTTGATTCCAAGTATGTAAATTGTATGTAAGTTGTATAGCATAGAAAACGAGTGAGCATACTTTTCCCCCATGTTTGTAAATGATTGAAAAGTTGTATAAGCATAAAAAGGGGCCACGAAACTCACTTGTTAAGTGGTAAGTATGAATGATCAAAGTGTCCCAAGTGTTGTATGCAAGAACGGTCAAACACCTATTGACAGGTTATCGTTAAACATTAATGATATGTATGAAACAAATAGTAATGTTCAGTCGGTTCGGCTTGTTTCAGTTCGGTCGTGCGTAACACACACAAGCTGACACACTCATTAGATCTTATGTAGATCCAAGTACTAGAAACCGTCGCCATTGCCGGTGATATTGTGTAAAAGATCCATTATTATAAGAGAAGTATTTATAAATATTAATAGTCACAAATCGGTTGTTGATATTTGTAAAATGTTAGGTTGATTTGACTTGGAATAGTATTTGTGGCCTTGATAGCGTTGACTTTAATCTTTGTGGTCGAGCAATGACATTTGTGTTGATGTTACCTTATCATCACATGACATTCAAGAAGGAAATTCACACACACAGCATCATCAATCACACGATAGGACCAGGCGCTCGACTCAACACTCCATTCGTACGAATCAACCCTCAATCATACGAATCAGCTTCATTCGTACGATTGAACCTTCATTCGTACGACTGGCATTCAATCGTACCACACAGCACCCAATCGCACGACTCAACCTCCATACGCATGAATCAACCTTCATTAGTACGTATCAGCTTCATTCGTACGACTAAATCTCCATTCGTGCGACCGGCACTCAGTCGTGCGATACATGCACAATCGCACACATTCATCCGCATTGACTCAATCGCATACCTCATTCATCCGCATTGACTCAATGGCACGCATCACTCATCTGCATTGACTCAATCGCACACCTCATTCATCCGCATTGACTCAATCGCACACATCACTCATCCGCATTGACTCAATCGCACGCATCACTCATCCGCATGACTCAATCGCACACACACACACACAGTTGCTTGACTCAGTCGCATGACTCACACAGTCGCACGGCTCAGTCGCATGATCGACCCAGTCGCCTAACAGCAGAATCGCGACTGCTTAAGTGCAGAGCAGCCTCCGGCTGCTCCGTGCACGAGTTTTACAGAACAAAAACTTCCAGAAACATACTACAAACACATACAAACAAGAAGAACATGCAGAAAGACATCACACGCACCCACGCGACCACATGTGTTCCGGTTTGGCCCGAACACCTGAAACCCTAGAAATGGACAGTAGTAAAACGAGCAAGAAAGGGACAACCAAGGTCGTCTACCTGCAAGGATGGAGTAGACTAGGTTGTAGATGAAGTCTAGACGATGAAAACGAGACGAAACGGGGGGGGGGGGTTGGTGCAAGGAAGAAGATGTATGGTGAAGAAGTGAAGAAGATGAAGAATGGAGAATGGATGGGAATGGGGTATATATACCCAGCCCAAGTTTGAAAAATGTCAATTTTAGTCCCTACACTTAGCCCCCGAGTTCCTAAAGTTTGTTTCGGTTGAAAACAACTTTAAAAGTGTCTGTTATATTAATGTAAAAATGTATTAATGATAATTGGCACAAGAAATGGTTTTATTAATGACAATAATTTTATATAAAATGATATATTTAGTGATAATGGTGATGAAATTTGTAAAAGTTTTAAGCATAGCACACGTTCACGAAAGAAACACAAGTACAAAGATATTAAGCAAGTTGGATATCCACACAAGGAGTTAATACAAAGAGGAAAGGAATGATCAAGGAAAAGTTAACGAAAACCGCGTTAATTGACGGACCTTGTGTTGATGGATGTCATAGTATCCCCCAGTTGAGAGAATTTCATCCCGAAATTTAGCTGGAGTTAGGTCAAAGAGTGTCATCCTCGAATAGATGTGGATATCTAAGTTTCATCTGATCTTCCCGTTCCCATGTAAACTATGGCCCTCGTTTTGAATTCCATCTCACGCGAACAATTGGTATTCTACTGCACTTCAATTGCTTGACCTTTCGATCAATGATCTCAATGGGTTTCTTAACAAATGAAGCTTTTGTCAACTTTGATGTCCTCAATTGGCACGTGAAGGGATTCGTTAGCCAAACACTTCTTGAGGTTCGACACGTGGAAAGTATCATGTATGCCGCTGAGCTCTTGTGGTAACCTTAATCGGTAAGCCATTGGACCGATCCTTTCTGTAATCTCGAATGGTCCAGTATCTTGGGGCTAACTTCCCTTTCTTTCCAAATCAAACGATTCCCTTCCAAGGAGAGACTTTGAGTAAAATGTGATCCACAACGTTGAATTCTAGCAGCTTCCGACGATTGTCGGCATAGCTCTTTTGGTGATCTCTAGCAGCTTTTAGTCTGTCTTTGATTTGGAAAATCTTGTCGGTTGTTTTTTGAATGATCTCTGGGCCTGTTAACTGACTTTCACCAGTCTCGGCCCAACAGACGGGAGATCTGCATTTTCTTCCATACAACGCTTCGAACGGAGCACACCCAATGCTGGTATGGTAGCTGTTGTTGTAAGAGAACTCAATCAACGGTAAATGAGTGTACCAACTACCACCAAAGTCAATTACACATGCCCTCAACATGTCTTCTAGCGTTTGTATAGTTCGTTCACTTTGGTCGTCTGTCTGAGGGTGATAAGCTGTGCTCATATCTAATCGAGTGCCCATCGCTTTCTGCAATGTCTGCCAAAATCGTGAAGTAAATCGGCTGTCACGGTCGGATATGATCGACACCGGTACTCCGTGTCTTGTCACGACCTTTTTTGTGTACAATCTCACCAATTTATCCATTTTGTAGTCTTCTCGGATCGGCAAGAAATAAGCTGACTTGTCATTCGATCCACTACAACCCATATCAAATCATGCCCATTGCTCGTTCTTGGGAGTTTGGTAATAAAATCCATAGCTATGTTCTCCATTTCCACTCGGTATTTCAGTTTGCTGTAATAATCTCGATGGTTTCTGATGTTCAGCTTTAACTTTCGAGCATGTCATGCATCTGCTTATGTACATGGCAATGTCTTTCTTCATGCCTGGCCACCAGTACAGATCCTTAAGATCGTGGTACATCTTGTCTACACCAGGATGAATAGAATATTGTGTCTTGTGTGCTTCATCCATGACCAAGTTACGTACACCTCCCCATCTGGGTACCCATATACGATCTATGAAGTACTATACACCATCATCCTTGCAAATCATTTGTTTATCCAACCCTCGGAACTCTTCTCCCGCAAGGTTTTCTTCTCTCAACGCCTCACTTTGTGCAATATGGATCTGTGTTTTCAAATTCGTTTGGATAGTCAATCCCAACGCTCGAGCACGTAGTGGTTTCACGCGTTCTTTGCGGCTTAAAGCATCAGCCACCACGTTGGCTTTCCCTGGATGATACCAGATTTCGCAATCGTAGTCACTAAGAAGCTCTACCCAACGTCGTTGACACATATTAAGCTCTTTCTAATCCAGGATATGTTGCAGGCTCTTATGATCAGTGTAGATGATGCATTTGGTTCCATACAGGTAATGCCTCCATATCTTAAGTGTAAATACCACAGCGCCCAACTCCAAATCATGGGTTGTATAGTTCTTTTCGTGCACCTTAAGTTGTCGCGAAGCGTAGGCAATCACCTTATCCTTTTGCATTAGTACACATCCCAATCCTTGATGTGATGCATCACAGTATACCACAAAATCATCAGTTTCGTCTGGGAGGGACAATATCGGTGCATTGCACAACTTCTCTTTCAACGTTTGGAATGCTTGTTCTTGTGCCTGTCCCCAATCAAACTTCTTGTCTTTCTGAGTCAACAGTGTTAATGGTTGAGCGATCTTTGAAAAATTCGCGATGAAACGACGGTAGTATCCAGCCAATCCTAAGAATTGTCGTATCTCTAAAGGCGTCTGGTGTGTATCCCATTTCTTCACCGCTTCGATCTTGCCGGGATCTACATGAATCCCATCCTCGTTAACCACATGATCCAAAAACTTCACTTCCCGCAACCAGAATTCACACTTCGAGAACTTGGTGAAAAGTTTCTCTTCACGTAATAGTTCCAGAATTGCCCAAAGGTGTTCTTCGTGATCCTTTTTCGATCGGAAGTAGATAAGTATATCGTCTATGAACACGATCACAAACTTATCCAGATAAGGTTTACACATCCGATTCATTAGGTCCATAAACACAGCTAGTGCGTTAGTCAGCCCAAATGGCATGACCAAGAACTCATAGTGCCCATAACGGGTTCTGAACGTTGTTTTCGGTATGTCCTCCTCGAAAACCCTTAGTTGATGATATCTAGAATGAAGGTCGACCTTGGAGAAATATGAAGCTCCTTGCAGCTGGTCAAACAGATCGTCGATCCTGGGGAGAGGATACCGATTCTTCACAGTTAACTTGTTCAACTCACGATAATCGATACACATTCGGAACGACCCATCTTTCTTTTTGACAAATAACACTGGTGCTCCCTATGGTGAGTGACTCGGACGAATGAAACCCTTCTCCAGTAGTTCCTGTAACTGACTAAATAATTTCTGCATTTCCGACGGTGCTAACCGGTATGGCGTCTTTGCTACCGGTGTAGCTCTAGGTCCCAACTCTATACGAAATTCCACCTGTCGTGGAGGAGGCAAACCAGGCAAGTCATCAGGAAATACATCTGGGTAGTCCCGTACCACCTAAATATCTACCAATTTCCTCTCTTCTTCCTTCTTTTAAACCACATGAGCCAGAAAAGCGTAGCACTGTTTTCGTAAACTTCGGCGTGCTTTCATGCAGGAGATAAGCTTTAAGTTTCTTCCTGGTCGTTCTCCTTGAATTCTGAGTACCTCCCCGTTTGGCATGGGGATTCGTACCACTTTATCCCGACAGACAATCTTAGCTCCGTGTTTCGATAACCAATCCATTCCCACAATCACATCGAAACTTCCTAACTCAAAGGGTATCAAGTCTATATCGAAGGCATGGTCCTCCAATATCATCGAGCACTTTTTAATGATTTCATCAACCTAAACAATCCTACCATTGGCCATTTCTACAGAGTAGCTAGTTTCTAGCCTACTAGGACTCAAATCAAGCAATTGCACAAACTCAGAAGATATAAAACTATTGTTTGCTCCAGTATCAAACAATATAGATGCGAAGTGATTATTGAGTAAGTGCGTACTCGTGACAACGTTCGGGTCTTGATGGGCATCGTTGGCTCCAATGACGAATGCACGTCCCCGAGCCGTATTCCCTTGATTTCCCGGGCCTTGATTTCCACTATGGCCATCACCGGTTGCTGGTTGTTCCCTTGTTGAACTGGCGCCTAATTCAGTCTGGGGCACATGTTTCTGTAGTGATCAGGGCTTCCACACTCATAACAGCCCCTGGCTTTCCCAGCGGGGTTATCCGCGTTAACTAAATTGGTGCCACCAGGTTCGGCGCCGTTCTACAGTCTTTCGCTAGATGCCCCGAGCGTCTACATTTCGTGCACACCCGACACAACATTGCTGGGGGATGATGGAAATTGCACCTATCACATTTGGGGTGCGGCCCAACATACTCTCTCCTGCCTTGTGTCACGGCCACAAAATTCCTGGTTGTCTTGGCCCTTTTATCAAATTTCCCGGCACTCGACCGACTCGTTTCCCCAACATCTTTCCTCTTCTCCGCTCCCCTTCCCAATACCCCTATTCTTACCATCTCGTCAGTTAGAGCGCCAGCCTTCAAAATTGCGCTCTGAATCGTGGGAGGAGCAGCTGCTGTTACCATTGCCCGGATTTGAGGCGCAAGTCCCCAAATGTACCTCACGATCCTCTTTGATTCCGGAGTGACCAGATGTGGAACCAATCTTTCCAACTCATGAAAACGATCAGTGTAAGCGGCGTGTCCAGCCCCCACCATAGCATGATTCCAGAATTCATGCTCTAGTTTCTGCATCTCGTTGAGGGGACGGTATTCCTCAGTGATTAAGGCCTTAAACTCATGCCATGACATCTGCATCGTTGATTCTCTTCCCCTAGCCTGTATCTGAGTGTTCCACCAAGTTAGTGCCTTGCCCTGTAGTGAGCACGCGACATCCTTGATTTTTTGGCTGTCAAGGCATTCGCTGATATCGATCACTGCCTCCATCTTCTCAAGCCATCTGGTCAGGGCTATAGCTCCACCCTTTCCATCAAACTCTTTCGGTTTGCAGGCCACAAACTCCTTGTACGAACACCCCCTTCTAGCATTAACAACCCCAGTCTCATTAACAACCCCAGTCTCATTAACAACCCCAGTCTCATTAACAACCCCAGTCTCATTACCGGTTGTACCACCATTCCCGGTCTCCTGGTCACTCTCGTTCCCAGTCGGGTTCCCATTATCTTCATTATCATTGCCTCCAACCCCGTGGGGGTGGTGATTTTGAAGAGCATCGCTCACTTGGGCCACAATAGTCGGGATCAGTGCGGCCAGCTATTGAGAGATCAGAGCTGCCACGTCAGTGTTTCCTGTCTCCTGATTGTTGCTGGCAGGGCCATCATTTGTTCTTGGTGCTTTACCTCTGCCTCTGCGCCTCGGGGCTTCACTTCCGCCACTGTTGCTTCGGGTAACTCTTCGAGGCGACATTTTCTAATCATAGAAGTAGTAAACACATAAGCTTTAACCATTTCAAAGCATATTAACCATACTACTCATCAAAGTCCAGCATTCCAAGTTAATATCACACTTGTGGTTACCACACATCACATACAAGTCATGTAATTCTCACACCATGAATTAAAAACGTTCCAACAGTAATCCATCATAATAGTTGCAACCCATGCATATAATCACGTTAGTCTAGCGAAGGGTGTCCATTTCCTCCTCTTTCGAGGTTTCAGACATAACCTCCTCAAGGTAATTCTCAATGTCCAAGGTCAAGTGCAATAGCATGATCTGTGGAGATCTCTTCGGGTTTAATATCGAGTTTGATAAACCAACTCGGCGCGCAGAGGGAATGGAAGAACCAATAGAAGCATCCCAAAAAGAGTGAGCACAAGGGCTCTCTCATAGGGTGAAAAGATCACGAAACAGATAGATAAATGAATCAAGCAAAGAGGAACACATACACGAGATATAAAATGCACACAACCCTAGCATGCAATCTACATGAAGGTCCTTAAGCTATAGTCTAGGTCAAGTGAATTGTCTAATTCTCTATAACCAATGGCTTTGATACCAGTCTGTCACACCCCCGCTGAAAGCGGAAACACGGGGATGTAACGAGACGAGAGCGTCATAACACATGGTAAGCGATAGAGATGCAATATAATAAATGATGACAAGCGTGTCATGACGACACCCGACAACAAGGGGACTTGTGTCGTGTTTAGTCAATATTCACACAACATAGCCATAAGCATAACATGATACATGATTCACATAAACAAAGATGATAACATTGTATGCAAATCCCACAACCCGGGAACAAGTTACAAAAGTATAATGTTGTTTAAGACAAACAACACAATGTTTTCCAAAAGACAATGTCTAGCCATAAAATGCATCATAGGGTCTCCACTAAGGCAGCACACCTAGATCTTCAATTAGCATGATCAACTGAAAAGATATGCTCAAAATGGTCAACAAAATTGTTGGTGAGCTCACAGGTTTAAATGTAAATAAGTAATTGATGTTGTATAATAGTTGTTGTGGAATACCATGAATACAGTTATAAGTAAGCAAAATCACATGACATGAGCTTTACAACCAAACCTAACGATGTACACAAAGAATCTTGTCGGAATATATTCACCCAATGCCCGTTCCTGGCGACTGTTGGTACTAACTAGTATACCAACAACGAGGGTGGGGGTGTCAACCCGGTAGTACTACCAATACCTATCCGTCGGTTCCCACACTAGAATTAAATGGTTGTAAAGAAAGAACCACACAACAGACTCAAGCATGTATCAAATAAGTACTCACAAAACAGTATCACGTTGATTCCAAGTATGTAAATTGTATGTAAGTTGTATAGCATAGAAAACGAGTGAGCATACTTTTCCCCCATGTTTGTAAATGATTGAAAAGTTGTATAAGCATAAAAAGGGGCCACGAAACTCACTTTTTAAGTGGTAAGTATGAATGATCAAAGTGTCCCAAGTGTTGTATGCAAGGAACGGTCAAACACCTATTGACAGTTATCGTTAAGCATTAATGATATGTATGAAGCAAATAGTAATGTTCAGTCGGTTCGGGTTGTTTCGGTTCGGTCGCGCGTAACACACACAAGCTGACACACGTATTAGATCTTATGTAGATCCAAGTACTAGAAACCGCCGCCATTGCCGGTGATATTGTGTAAAAGATCCATTATTATAAGAGAAGTATTTATAAATATTAGTAGTCACAAATCGGTTGTTGATAATTTTTAAAATGTTAGGTTGATTTGACTTGGAATAGTATTTGTGGCCTTGATAGCGTTGACTTTAATCTTTGTGGTCGAGCAATGACATTTGTGTTGATGTTACCTTATCATCACATGACATTCAAGAAGGAAATTCACACACACCCAATCGCACGACTCAACCTCCATACGCATGAATCAACCTTCATTAGTACGTATCAGCTTCATTCGTACGATTGAACCTCCATTCGTGTGACTGGCACTCAGTCATGCGATACACGCACAATCGCACACATTTATCCGCATTGACTCAATCGCACACCCCATTCATCCACATTGACTCAATCGCACGCATCACTCATCCGCATTGACTCAATCGCACTCATCACTCATCCGCATTGACTCAATCACACGCATCACTCATCCGTATGACTCAATCGCACACACACAGTCGCACGACTCAATCACATGAGTCACCCAGTCGCACGGCTCAGTCGCATGATCGACCCAGTCGCCCAAACAGCAGAATTGCGACTACAGAAGTGCAGAGCAGCCTCTGGCTGCTCCGTGCATTAGTTTTACACAACAAGAACTTCCAGAAACACACTACAAACACACACAAAGAAGAAGAACATGCAGAAAGACATCACACGCACCACACGACCACATGTGTTCAGGTTGGGCCCGAACACCCGAAACCCTAGAAATGGACAGTAGTAAAACAAGCAAAAAAGGGACAACCAAGGTCGTCTACCTGCAAGGATAGAGTAGGCTAGGTTGTAGATGAAGTCTTGACGACGAAAACGAGACGAAACGGGGCGGTTTTGGTGGAAGGAAGAAGATGTATGGTGAAGAAGAATGAAGAAGAATGAAGAAGAAGTGAAGAAGATGAAGAAAGGAGAATGGCGGGAATGGGGTATATATACCCAACCCAAGTTTGCAAAATGTCAATTTTAATCCCTGCACTTAGCCCCTGAGTTCCCAAGTTTGTTTTGGTTGAAAACGACTTTAAGAGTGTCTGTTATATTAATGTTAAAAATGTATTTAATGATAATTGGCACAAAACATGGTTTTATTTAATGACAATAGTTTTATATAAAATGATATATTTAGTGATAATGGTGATGAAATTTGTAAAAGTTTTAAGCATAGCACACGTTCACGAAAGAAACACAAGCACAAAGATATTAAAGCAAGTTAGATATCCACACAAGGAGTTAATAAACACGAGGAAAGGAATGATCAAGGAAAAGTTAACGAAAACCCCGTTAATTGACGGACCTTGTGGTGACGGATGTCACATCACAGCTGCTAGCTCCAAGTCATGAGTTGGGTAATTGACCTCATGAACCTTCAACTGTCGGGATGCATAGGCTATAACCTTCCCTCTCTACATTAACACGCACCCCAACCCCAAGTAGGAAGCATCAGAATAGACCACCAGATATTCACTTCCATCGGGTAATGACAGAACAAGAGCTTAAGTCAACCTCGCCTTCAGTTCCTCTAACACCTTCTCTTGAGCTTGACCCCATAAAAACTTCAGATCTTTACGGTCAACTTGGTTAGTGGAGAAGCGATCTTGGAAAAGTCTTGGATGAATCTTCTGTAGTAGCCCGCCAAACCCAAGAACTACGAATCTCGGATGGCGTCTTTGGAGACTTCCATTGCATCACTGCCTCCACCTTAGCCGGGTCCACCATAATCCCGTTGGGATTTACCACATGACCCAAGAACTGAACTTCACGCAACCAGAACGTGCACTTGGAGAATTTAGCATACAACTTCTCCCTCCTCAACGTCTCCAGAACCTCCCGAATGTGACCAGCATGCTCAATCTCACTCTTCAAATAATCAGGATATCATCAATAAACACGATCACTGATTTATCCAACATCGGCCGACACACTCGATTCATCAAGTCCATAAAAGCAGCCGGCGCATTGGTCAAACCAAAAGACATAACGAGGAACTCGTAGTGACCATACCGCATGCGGAAAGCTATTTCAGGGATATCTTGCTCCTTCACCTTCAACTGATGGTAGCCTGATCGAAGATCTATCCTTGAGAACCAACTGGCATCTTGAAGCTGATAAAACAAATCATTAATCCTTAGTAACGGGTATCGATTCTTCACTGTCAACTTGTTCAGCTCTTGGTAGTCAATACACATTCTCATGCTACCGTCCTTCTTCTTCACAAATAAGACCGGAGCACCCCAAGGAGAGATACTCGGCCTAATAAACCCATTGTCGAGCAACTCATGTAGTTGTTCCATCAACTCCTTCATCTCTGTCGGAGCTAACCGATACGGTCAGGTGGGACTCCTGGTAAGTCTTCTGGGAACACGTCTGGAAAGTCACACATAACCGGTACATCAGATAGTTGTGGTGTTGGCATATCAATATCCTTTACATAGGCCAAGTAGGCACTACATCCACGCCTCATACACTTTCCCGCCACCGCCATCGAAATCACCTTCGGAATCGTAGTAACCTGATCAACATAAACCGTCACCGAACTACCATCGGGCGCTGTAAAATGAATCATCTTCTTGCGACACACAATGTTCGCCTCGGAGTCCGCCAACCAATCCATCCCAAGAACCAAATCAAAACCACCCAAGGTCATCACAAATGGTATCACAGGAAACTTATGACCTTCTAGTTCCACATCACAGTTCTCTATCATCTCTGAAATCCTGGTAGACTTACCTATGGCAGTTTCTACCTCAAAGGGCGCATCAACACGTCTACTACTAATAGGCAGCTTAGCACAGAAAGCAGTAGAAATAAAACTTTTACTAGCACCAGAATCGAACAACATAGAAGCTAAAGTTTGGTTCACTAGAAACGTACCGGACACACATCGGGGTCCGTCCTAGCTTCCTCCTGTGTCATAGTGAATGACCTGGCGCTCGCCCTCGGTCCTTCACCTCCTGCTTCTTCGCCCCGGAACCCTTAGCCCTCGGCTTCTTACATTCTTTACTCATATGACCACTTTCCCCACAGTTAAAACATCTGCCCGCAAGGTAATCCTTGCGATGTGCCCCGTCTTCCCATATTTGAAGCACACGTTTAATCCCATCCTACATTCCCCCGCATGCTCCCTTCCACACTTGCCACACCTCCTTGACCCCGCACTCGATGTGGTCACACGGCGGTCATCCACTCGTGCCTTTTTGTTAACCGTCAAGGTATCACCCCGACCAAACCTTTTCCCGTTCCAGTTCCGATCACCACCACCCTTCTTGTTCGCTTCAGTCACTACCACCTCCGACTCATCATATAGCCTCCCTGCCAAATCGACCGCCGACCTAAACGTGCTTGGCCGGGCGGCGATCATATGCCTACGAACATCCACCGGTATGCCCTGAATGTACTTCTTGATCTTCCGAGACAGAGGCGTCACCTGATCCAGCACGAGCCGTGCCATTTCATTGAATTTGGTGGTGTACTGTTGGTGTGTCATGGTTCCCGCCTCTAGCTGCAGGAACGCTCTCTCTATCTTATCCATCTCCCTATGAGGGCAGAACTCCTCAATCACCATCTTCTTAAACTCCTCCCACCTCATCTTTCTTATTGCCCGGCTACCCTCGGCTTGGAATATGTTGTCCCACCAGCACAGAGCCAAGTCCACAAAAGAGTGGGTAGCGAACTTCACTTTCTGGTCCTCCGACACTCGCTGATATCAAGAACAGCCTCCATTTCCCTCACCCATCGGTGAGCAGCAACAACAATGCCGTTATCGTCAAAAGTATGGGGCTTGCATCTCATAAACGCCCCATAGTTACAACCTCATTCCGCCTCCTGCACAGGCTCTTCTTCTTTCTCCTCATCATCAGTTAGAACCGTTTCAGGCTCTGAATGTTCCCGTTCTCCCGAGGACCTATTCCTTTCTTTCCTTTCCCCTTCCCATATTGCCTTAATCACTTCGGTCACCACAGACGGTAAGATTGTCTGCATGATCTGATGCACCTCTTCAACCACCGCCTCTTTAACCGAGGCCCTCAGGTTTGCACTCTCATCACCACCCTCCGGATGAGGGGTCTCGGGTTCCTCATGAACCACCTTTTCAACTCTAGGTCTCCCTCTCTTGGTTGCGGTTCAGCACCGTGACCTCCACCACGTGAAGCTTTTGAAGATCTACCATCGACCATTCACACGCACACTGAAAGATTCAAACACCAACACGGTCATTCAAGGGAACAACTCAGTTTATGTCAAGTATAGTAAGTCCCTAATTACAGTGGCCAGTTGTGATTAGCCACTTACTTTACTCTTTATACCCCAAGCATTACCTGTCCTTACTACATCAGTATTTAAAGCTAGATACAACACATAACCACATACCATGCGCACATAATACCGGTTAACATTACGAAAATACCTGATGGCTCGCAGCTACTCAGATTGGCATCCCATCCCCTTTTCAGTTTAAGTTAAGGTTTATTTTGAAAATTACCCGTTTCACTTAAACTTTGGCTCTGATACCAACTTGTAAGGCCTCGTCCCCGGAACGCTTACAGCTGGTAAATCATTGCACAAAAACATACATTTTCATTTCTCTTACATAAATATTACAGCAGAAACATTCAAAAATGACATCTCATTTCATCATAAAAACTTTTGCACAATAATACATCGTTAATCAGTTACAAAATACATCGTTGCATTACATCACGAAAGTATTATATAAATGGATGTCATCCCAAAAGAGCTGAGTAGCCACCTCGTGCCATCCTCAGCAATCATTACTTGCCAACTGGAAACACATCAAAGTCAGCGTTGCTGAGTGAGTTCTAGTTTTATAATAAAACATACTTTTCTTTCGTTAAAAACCATTCTTTACTTTCATGTGATCATACAACATACGTACACATAGATAATATCATTATTATCTTCTTCGTTCGTTCATTCATCTTTACATCTTTTCTTGCGCATCTGATATCTTCCGTACCAATACCATATGCTACACCCCAAACTATATGGCTACTGGGCCGAAGTCTATAAATAGACAGCTAAACATGGTGCTGCAGTACTTGGGGTAAGCATTAGAGGTTCTATACAAATGGTCGATCACAAAGAAAGACCCCGATGTGCATCCTCCCGGGGTTGCGAACCCACACACCGTTGGGCTAACACCTTATAATTGGCGTGTCCCGATATCCAATGCTTGCAAGACTTTTATTACTTTCATCATTCATTAATGCACATATTCATCATATTTCACTTTTTATTATCTTCCAATTTACGTTACATAATACTTTCATTTCATTCATAACATTCATCATAACAAGGAACACAACATATACAGGCATCACATCATACAGGGCAACATCAAACATAACATGCATCATGCATAAACATGCAACACCATCATCATGTCCAACATAACCTCTGAGGCCTCTACCATCACCTTACATGAACTTACGGGAACTTCCACGTCAATGCTTACATATGCACTTTCCCTCGAAAGTCAGAAGTCAAACTACGCTTCTCGTTTGGTGCAACAGTCCTATTCGGGCGTATGGACACCCTTCAGTCGTGTAACATCCGTCATTTTTCAAATATTAAATCCAAATCCGAACTCATTTTAAGTTTCCATTATTAAATTATTTTAATAGTTTTAATTGATTAAATGCAACCTACATTGTGAATAATTTATTTACTAATTATTTAAAACAACTTGTAATCATTTATTGATTTAAAAATAAATCTTCACATAAAGTTATAAAGGTTTATTAATCAGTTTACGATAAATAACTAAATGAAAAAGTTTTATGATAATTATTTAGTTATAAAATAACTTTAATAAACTTATAAGGTTATAATAATAATTATGATAATATGAATAATAATAATAATAATAATAATAATAAGAGTAATAAGTCATAAATAATTGATAAGTTTAAAAATGGTTAAATCTTAAAGTTAAATTAAGTCCAGGGGCTTAATTGTAAATCTAGAAACTTAAGTCATGAAGTTTTGTGCATAAAATGTTAATACTAAAGACCACATAGACTAAATGTGTAAAATTCGAAAACCCAAACCAACCCTCCCTCATTTACCCCATGTTTCCGGCCAAATTTCCGGCCACTCTTCGGTCGGACTCCGGCGACACCAAAACCACTAATTTTTGATCGATTTGTGATCCCAAATCGCTCCCCATCCTTCCTAGCATGTGTTTCGAACTTGTATACATCAAATAATCACATTAAACGCCGGTTACAAAGTCCAATCGAGAGGATAACCGTAGCCTTAAACCCCATAGCCTTTCGGGCATTAAATCTCAATAATAACCCAATTAATTGAACCTAAACAATCTTTTAACTACCTCTAATCGATTACCATTACCAATTTCACCTAAAAACATACAAACCTTCTCATTCGATTCCCCTTCCATCGCGACCTGCAATCCACTTGTAGACCCTATTTCGAGCGCTTTTAACTTCAATTGACAGAGGGTTTTCATCCATCAAGATCCTTGGAAGCTTTATGTGCAAGGAATTTGGATAACATTAACGATTGCAACTCGAACCACTTCCACCACAGTCGTGACTTGTTCTTCAAAGACTCGAAATTACATGGGGAAAATAAGCCCTATGATTACAGGCTCCTACATAATCGAATTAAGGTTCAATTTTGGAATTTTCGAATTAGGGTTCATAAGAAATTTGGGGTTTTCTTTCTATTCATGTTTTAAGATTTCAAAACCAAGTTAAACCACGGCTACGGCCCTGGTTCACTGGTTAGTTACTTGCAGCCCCACCTTGAGGTCCCGGGTTCGAACCCGGGCACCCTCAAACATTTTTTTAGGCTTTTTAGCCCTTAAATTAATTATAGAAAATGTCTAATAAATAAAAAAATGATTTTGTAAAATTTAAATATTTTCTAAAGACACCAATAATTTTCTGTAATTTTTTTAAATTTAAATAACTAAAAATATTTTTAATAAAATATTTTAAATATTATTCTTGGGTTATTAATATTAAAATAGATTTTAATAATTATAAATTATTAGTGGTCTAAATATTTCCTTTAAACATTCATCGTTTAAATCACATTATTTTAAATGGAGATTATTTTAAAACATTATAAATCTATATGTTAAATGTACAATTATTCAAATAGTTAATTAAATAATTATTTAAATAATTAATTATTCATTTATTCATTTAATTATGTTATATATAATTAGTTAATAATGTTATTTCTTAAACTTTATTTAAGTTTTTGGAACTTATAAAACAATATAATTTTCTATTATTTTCTTATTATTGTCTTAAAGTTTTGATATTATAAGATTTTTACAAAGATCATTTATAACATTTAAAAACCTTATAAAATGATAGTTTTAAGGTCATTTACAATAAATATTAATTATTTTACCTTTATCAAATTCAAAACAATTAATTATTGAATTATTTATCTCTTTTCACATATCATATTTAATCATTATTAATTCAATAAGTTAAATCATTGAATTCTTATTTTTAATTGATTGATTCCAACATTATGAACCCAAAACATAAACGATTGCTTTATTTTATTTTGTTTGATTTATTATTAAAAATCCCTAAATTCCAATTGGAACCCTAGTTCATGTCCAATTGATAATCTTATTATCAAACATAATCTTGGAACATATACATTTAGGCATATTGTAAGAAAAATCTTTGGAGCCTCGTTTACTTTCTTATCATCATCTTATTTATTTCAAATGAGTATTTCTATACCCTTTTTTTATATTTTCACACTTTGGGGTGAAACATGTTACCTTATAATCTTGCACTTGTAAATCTTTGATTCTTGTAAACTTATAGCAATTCACTTGTATGTTATGGTTAGTTGATCTTTGTAGCTACCATGTAATGTCGAATATATGTACAATCATTAACTATTGCTAGCCTGGCGACGTCATAGATCTATGGGCCAGACAAGCCTGCTTGGTTGATCCAAGTACACTTAGCTAATCGTATATACTTGTAAACGCTTGAGACTTGTAAAACTTTGTCAATGTTTGATTGTGCATTCTGTCTTACATCCCTAGTTACTTTGCTCTCTAACTTATAACATGAATTACCATCTTTTATATACTTATGTATTGCAAACTACGGAAATCTCACCAACTTTCAAAGTTGACCTTTTATTTTTAACATGTTTCAGGTTTCGTACTTGAAGATCTTCTTGTGCTCATATAGGACTTCCGCCTAGACTAATTGAAAGACTTATGTTTTTGGTTGTATATGATTGTTATGTTATTATTTTATTTGTCTTGTAATGTTTAATGATTAATGATATTTAATATTATTTCAACTTAATTAGTTCCATGTGTTATGAACAATCGTCTCTCATTCGTCCGCCCCGATTATTCCGCCGTCGGTCGGGGTGTGACAAGTCGCATGACCCCATGCGACCGAACATCATGCGAATGGACCAATGCGGATGAACACCCAATCGTGCGAATGGACCAATACGGATGAACACCCAATCGTGCGAATGGACCAATGCGGATGAGTCCTATGCGAATGGAACTAATGCGGATGAGCACTTATGCGAATGGACCCTCAATCGCATGACTCCCCATGCGACTGGCCTTCGGTCGCACGAATGAACCCTCATTCGTGCGAATGAACCCTAATTATGCGAATGAACCTCAATCGCACCTTATTCGGCCGTATGGCCTCCATTCGGTCGCATAACCCTAGCTGATGCAGAATGCAGTTCATCCCGAACCCAATCTACCATTTTCGATCTTCAAGCTCATCCAAACTCATTTTAAGCCTAAATCAACCATCTTAAACCTTAGGAATGCATACCACAACACCATTCAAGCATACACAAGCTCAAACACAAGGCCCAATCGAATCATAACACACATACACATACACATACACAAACGGATCAAACACGCACACACATAAAAACCCAATTTTTCAGATGTGCTCCAGCCCCAAATCATTCAAAAACGTGTAAAAGAGGGGTCCTAGAACTCACAAAACGACCACAACGAGAAGAGCTTCGATTTGACTCGCTACACGATGATTTTCGAGTTTGAATCTACCCGAACCAACCTTTTTCTCTCCTTTTCTCTTCTTCTCTCTTTTGGCTGATTTGTGGGTGTGGGGAGAGGGTAAGGGCTGCCCTCTCCCTTTAAATACCCCCACTCACCCAACTTTCTCTCGTTGGCGAGTTTGGTCCCTCGACTTTGGACTTTATTTCTTTTTCTTCATTCGTCGGCTTCAAAATAAATAAATAACCGAGTGTTACAATTAATTAGATTATTATAACGATTTAGTGCCCGAACGGCTAAGAAATTGAAATGTTTCGGTTATGCATACGATTCACTTAGTAACCGATGATTAAACGTGTTTAATTAGCACATTCAAGTTCAAAATGAGTTCTAGAAAGATTGGGGAACGGTTTTGGGTCTCGAATCAACCAATTTCAACAGTTTTTAGCCCCGCCGGAGTTGGCCGGAGATGGCCGGAAGTTTGGCCGGAAAATCGGGGATAAGAGAGAGGAGGTGTAGAAGTTTCGGTTAATTACACAAATGGTCCCTCAACTTTGAAATTCTATTATTTCATATTAAAACTTCTATTGAAAGTTTATTAATTCGACAAATCAACCCCCTTAACTTCTTTAATTTAAGTTTTAAGTAGTTTCAAGTTTAACAACTTTATAGGTTGATATTATTAATAACAATATTATTATTATTGTTATTATTCCTAGTTATTATTATTATTGTTATAATTTTATTATTATTATTATTATTATCTTTATTATCAGTAACATTATCATTATGTATTATTGTATTTAGTTATAATAGACTATTAACCTTCTAACAAATAAAATGAACATAAGCAATCCATAAGTTTCATATATGGCAATAATGGCCCCTTACAAGAATTAACAAAGTTAACTTTCAATTAAAAAAGAAAATACAAGATGTTACATAATTGTTTCCGGAAGTCTATTAACAACATACATGTCATCGGTAATTGAGGATTACATTTATAATTCGTAGAATAAAATAAAAAATATACCATTAACTTGTTTTGTTTTGTCATGATATTTATATAATATATTTTTAAAGAATGCATTTTTTTGTTAATAATAGTTATTCTTATTATATCTTTTAAACTACTTAAAAATATTTTTAAAAATACATATTTTTAAAAAATAATAAAAAAATGTGCCTACTTTTGTGTGAAATTGAAACAAAGTTATATTAAAAAAGAAATTCAACTTTTCAATGTAAAAATACGATTTAAAATTAAGTATGAGTAAATTAAGATAAACCAAAATGTTTTAAAAAAACTTTATGTTCTTAATTACGACATATGAACCAAATTATAATTTTTTTAATCTTTGTACTTGACTATTTTTAAATAATATTATTTTAAAGTGAAATAATTTTAATCAATAACATTATATTGAGAAAAAAACACTCCTTAAACACCCATTATGGTAAATAAATATTCTATATACATTATTTAAGGAAAAAAACTTACTTTGTAAATATAGTAATAGTTAAGTTTATTCAAATGAATTATGACTAATAATAATAATAGATATATTTTTAGGCGGGAAACTAAAATAATGAAGGCGTAAGAAAATAACGTGTGACACTAAAGATATTGTTTTATTAATAAGTATAAATGTAAATATCATATTAACTTAAAAGAAAGGGATAATTAGCTATAAGTATATAAAGTAGGAAGTTGTAAGTATGATTCCATTGGTAAATTAAGAATTATAATTCTCATAACAACATTTAGAGTAGCATCTTCCTTTTCATATTTGTAATTTAACTAAAAATTACATTTTCTAGATTTTATTAAAAATTTTACATCTCATTCGTCATCTTTATCTTTATCACATTCACAATATTTCATACGAATACTTCATCTCCATCTCCATCTCCATTTTCGTCTACATTGTCTAAATATTTATTGTATTTTTCATCTTTGATTTTTCCATTGGCTCGCTCAAATAATACTTCATTCTTGATTTTAATATCATATCGTCACTATGATACTTTATTGTCAACAATTGTGTGATGTGAGTTTATTGCTTTCTTGTTATTTAAGAACTATATAAATAACATAAAAATTCATCAAAATTAAACTAACCATGTCAAACTCCCCAAAATACCAAATCATAAGTTCACTTGAGTTGACTACGAGTCATCTTACTTGAATTCTCAACTTGGATTGTTATGAGCTAAAACTTTAGTCAATGTTAGGATTCACTACACTCCTTTTTTTTACAGTCTTATAAGAGTTTAGGTCTAGGTAGAGGGTTTAATAAGCCAATGAGGTATAACTAGGATTCTAGAAACATGTAGTAAATCCTAGTTAGAGCTTCTGTAATAGACGACTCTCAAGCCAGTTATATGGTGGTCATGCCCTTGTGACGTTTAGATGACCTGAGGAGGTAACGAAACTATTTTTCAGGATGTCCATGGCTATGGATTGCCACAAAAGAAAAAAAAATCTAAGAGTGGAGAAGGTGTGAGGGGGAGAAAAGTTCATGGTGATAAAGTCTGTAGCCGACCTAGAAAGAGACACGAGGGTATTCAATTCTCGTACTCTTAAAAGTTAATAAAGGGGTGTTGTGTTTCATACATCATTGATTTGACTAGTCACTATAAACGGCTGTTTACCAGGTCATAAACGGTCTTTTAACATGCCATAAACAAACGTTTACAGTTAAATAAACAACATTTTAGCTTTTCCAGAATTGAAATCTCAAGGTCTTCTTTTGCAGGTAAATCTCGATAAGCGATAGTTTCCTTTATTACAAATGGTTGTTTATTTTAAACCAAACGACCGTTTACTAATTTACAAACAGGTCTTCTTTTGCAGGTAAATCTCGATAAGCGATAGTTTCCTTTATTACAAATGGTTGTTTATTTTAAACCAAACGACCGTTTACTAATTTACAAACGATCGTTTTATACTCTTCTTTCCATTAATACTGTATCCATCCACCACCACATTTACTTACCACCCACCCACCATCCTCTTATTATACCTTATTTTACCACCACATTTTACCATCAAATTAATCTTTATATCAAACAATCAACCATCCATTCATCTCATTATATCTACATTTCATCCCTTTCTTCTTCTTGTTAAAATTTTAAAGTTCTTAATATTAACAAAGGTTATATTATTATTATTATATTATTATTATTATTATTATTAGTATAAATTATAGTGAAATACTTTTGTTTTGTTACTCATTGTAATTGTTTCAGGTAATGGCTCAAAGCTCATGTCAAGATAAAACTTCAATTCGCGTTTCAAATCATCCTTGGCTTCAGTTTTGTTGATAATCAAATGAATATAAAAGGCTTCAAAAACTTTTAGATAAAGAATTCGAGCCTTCACGTTCGATATCTTGGAACTTGTTACGGGACGTCGGGGAATTAACTTGTGCTCGTAACATGATGAATGAGCCGTGGAGAAGTTTTTTTGCCATTAGTGGCCCGCAATATAAAGAGTTTTGTTTGGAGTTTTTCTTCACTTTTGATTCGACTCGAACAACCATAACTACAGGTATGCTAATCTAATTGGATTATATATATTAATGTTATTGAACATATATTTTTGGATTTTTAACAATGATGAAGATGCTATAAGTTTCGTGCTCAGGGGGTGCCACATAATTTTTCTATGACCCAGTTTCGTGTTTTGATAGGTTTATATACAGTTCAAGATTCCAATCAATTTGATTTTTTGAATAGTTTTACGTAATTTTCTGAAGATTATAATGATGCAATATTTTGATAAGAAATTGGTGAGGGTCAGTGTCGAATCTCTTGTTGCTTTCATTTTATTATTATGCACATTGACCCTCATCAATTTCTTGTCAAAACATTATATCATTATAATATTCAAGAATTGCGTAAGACCATTTAAAAAATCAGATTGATGGGTCTCGTGAACTGTATATAAACCTATCAAAACACCAAACTGGGCCATCGAAAATTACGTGGCACCCCCCGAGCACGAAACTTGTAGCATCT
Organism: Flaveria trinervia; assembly: GCA_025506515.1. Classification (NCBI taxonomy): domain Eukaryota; kingdom Viridiplantae; phylum Streptophyta; class Magnoliopsida; order Asterales; family Asteraceae; genus Flaveria; species Flaveria trinervia. The sequence goes on along the minus strand of CM046442.1, from coordinate 119,252,325 downwards.
TCGTCACTGTTAAAAAAACAAAAAATATAAGCTCAATGACATTAATATATAAAATGCAATTAGATTAACATACATATAGTTATGGTTGTTTGAATCGAAATCAAAATTGAAAAAAAACTCCAAACAAAACTATTTATATTGCGGGCCACTAATGACAAAAAAAACTTCTCCACGATTCATTCATCATGTTACGAGCAAGGGTAAATTCCTCGACGTCTCGTAACAAGCTCCAAAATATCGAACGTGAAGGCTCAAATTCTTTATCTAAAAGCTTTTGAAGCCTTTTATATTCATCTGATCATCGACGAAACTGAAGCCAATGATAATTTGAAACACGAACCGGCGCCGTATCTTGACGTGAGATTAAAGCCATTACTTGAAATAGTTACAATCAGTAACAAAACAAATATATATAACTAAAATTTATACTGGTAATAACAATATAACCTTTGTTAATACTAAGAACTTTAAAAATTTTAACAAAAGAAGAAGAGATGAAATGTTTATGAAATGAGATGAATGGATGGTTGATTGTTTGATTGTTGGTAAAATGTAATGAATGTAGTGGTAAAATGTGGTAAGTAAATGTTGTGGTGAGTGGATATGGTATTTATGGAAAGAAAAGTATAAAACGACCGTTTGTAAAGTAGTAAACGACCGTTTGTAAAGTAATAAACCACCGTTTGGTTTAAAATAAACTACCGTTTGAAATAAAGGAATCTATCATTTATCGAAAATTACCTCCAAAGGAAAACCTCGAAATTCCAATTCTGAAAAAGCTAAACTATCGTTTGTTTAACCGTAAACGATCGTTTATGACCTGATAAACAAACGTTTATAAACTAATCAAATTACTAGAAACACGGTACTCTAATCAAATTATCTGAATTCTGAACATTGACTTGACCCGTCAATATATGTCTACATGTTGAGTGGACCCTGTTAATTGGTTACAGCAGAAATTCGTTATACACTATGCCCCTTCATTCATTTAAAATAAATTAATTAAATTGTACTTTTGTAACTCATTTTGGCCAACACTAAGAAGAACACGTTTAATTTAGTCTATAGTTTAGATCACTTTTTTAAATTAATAATATTTTATAAACAAAACAAAATGAAAGTAACGGTGGATTACCCCTATTTTTATAGATATATTATATTGCTCTCGTGAATATAAACTTCAGCTATTTTGAATCAAAAGTTAACATAAATGACAATTTTGTCATTTTGAACAACCCGTACGATTTTAACTGCAAAATTCAAGAGGTTTGACAAATCTTACTCTAAGCATGCCCTAACTCCTGCTTCAAGTGTTAAAAGGGCAAATTAAAGGCCAGATGTACTCGCGTCTATCTGTATCGTTAGGTATCTAACAGGATCACCGTCCTGGAGTGTTTGATACCGAGGAAAAACTACTCATGAATGCCACGTTTGGCTTGTCTTCCTAAAGCCTATCTGGTGCTCAAAATTTTGAGGGTGGAGAGTCACTCTTTTTTTTTTCTTAAACTTCCCTAGCTGACTACCAATCAATTGTGTCATGTTATATTTTATTTGAATTTCTCTAGAGGGGTGAGATAGTTATCTTTCTTTCCTGAGCTTCTCTAGATGGTTTTTGTTTAGTGAGTAGTACATAGTTTAATTTGTAACTAGAACTGAAGCCCGCGTGATGCAGTGTGTTTACGGACTTCGTTATTTGCGTGTCAACAGTAAGATTAATAAGGTTTGTACATAAAAAAACATACAAAATTGTGACAGCTCAGTTACAAAGATCGAAGCATAGATAAAAGAGTATTATATCTTGTAAATTACAATGCAAACATAAGTAATATAGAAGTGACAAATACGTTAAAGAAGTTAATAAGAAATTTTTTTAAAAAAGAATGTGAAATAGTAATTTTAAGAAACAAATACAAAAGCAAGATTAAAAAAAATACAGCTTTTATAAATACCAAGATACTAACATATGAAAATACCAAGGTTCGAACATGTGACATGACGGTTAACAAAAGTTAAATGTAACCGGTGGACTAAGAATAAACTTAAGAATTAATTAAGAAATAATTATATGTCCATTGTGAAGAAGAATTAAAAAAGAAAAAATAGCCACCCACTAATTACAACATATACAATATAAAATAATAACTTTTATTATTTTCAAATGAACCACATTAACAGTTAAAAAAACTTAAATTCCACTAATTTCAAAACATGATGTAAGCTAGTCATCCGAATTTTGGTATGTTTTTGCTATGATCTATATATCCATCTTGCAACTTCAAAAAGAGTTATCATCAACCACTTCACTGGTTGGAGGATTGATCTTGTACTCTTGTTATCACATTCCACTTATCTTTTAAATTCATTTGTGTAATAGAATACATACGTAAATTATATTCCTAATTTTGTTGCGATGCCGGTGGTTGAATAATCCACCTTTAGCTTTTAACCATCCAAATGTTTGTTCAAGTACGATAGTTGGTACTAGAGATCAATTCTCATGTGTTGTCCTCACAAACTTGTTGGAAAAATCCTTCAAACTGAATATATTCAATCGATATTGAACATCCCAAGAAAACCGTGTTTATTTTCATGTGCCCACACACAGAATATGTTGACACTAGTAGCTTCACACAAAACTTGTTACCATATAATATAACAATCGCATTACACAAGCATTGTAGACTTTCACATGAGGTTCCTTCAAACCTAACAAAAGATTTAACATAAACATCACGAACGGTATCGTATGCAAATCTACCGATCGTCTATGTGCACTTCTATACTCTTTTTCCACCTTCAGTCATAACCTTCTTGAAAGCATTCATGGTTGTTTTCTATCGCTAACTAATTTTAAATCAGTTCTTTTGAAATTCGAAATCTCATCTTGAACATATCATCATCGAATATTGGATGTTCAACAAAGGACTCATTAGACGTTTATGTGTAGCTTCATGATCATGACACATGATGGTTTTTGCTAAAAGTAACCAATGATCATTAATCCAACTGGTTAAAATAAGGTACCATGACATGTAAATAAAGAGATGATCGGGGTTTAAGTTTCATTCTAAGCAAAAATGCTTATAATTGAGCCAGGGAGTTTTCTCAACAATGAGTTTTCTCAGCAATGAGTTTTCTCATAAGGGGATTGGGGGTGCGGTTCCGGCTGGGAAACGGATAGGAGGACCCGATTAAGATAACATTTGTCCTCCCAAACAGAGTCGTATATTTGTTGTTAAAAAACAAGTTAACTAGAGAAGTTTAAAGAAAAATTATTAGTACAAGTCCACCCTAATACAAATTTCAAAACTCCTATTTAAATAGCATAAACATTCTATTATGCAATTGCCCCTGAAGTTACATAGAACTCACAATAGCCAATTGTTCAGTGTATAAAAGTCTGTGAACTACAGCTAGCAATATTACATTCAAACTAGAGTAAAGTTCCAACTACCATCATTTGTTACTGCAATGCTTCACTTGTACCCATGCTGCAAAAACTTGTACCTGAAATCATGAGACAAAGGAAAGAGATGAAATAATATAAAAATAGCAATGAAGAAAAACAGAGTGACTTCAAATTGATACCTAACTGCTCCTACACTCACTCTGTCTTGTGTTTTACTGATAGAGTCAAGAACAAGCTTAATCAAAGCACCATTAAACTAATAAACTATATACAAACCTCACAAGTTACATTGAGAGGCGGGGGGGGGGGGGGGGGGGGGGGGGTAGGGGGTGGTGGGTGCCTGCTAATTTTGCAAATCTCCATGTATTCTTTAATGTTTCTTTAATCTTCGTGTAAGTTTTTTAAACAATATTCGCCATGAAACCTGTGCTATTTCTTGATCACCACACCAGTGTTTAAACCCATCAAGAAAACCAAGAGGTTTTAGAGAGAGAAAGAGTGTAGAAACCAAAAACACAAAGATTAAGAAAACAAACAGCAAACCAAAACCTCAAATTACACAAACCCAATAAAAGTTTGCAATTTGAGGCAGATGTCGATGCTGTCGTGCTCTAAACCCCATAACCATTACCATATTAATCTTCTTTGGTTCTTGAAATCGACCCTTTTCTTCATTCTTTCTTCCGCCGCCGTCTCCGGCGGCGCCGGTGGCCCTAACGGCGAAGCTGCGGTGCTTTCTACCTGGGTTCACGGCGGAGGTGGCGGTGGCGGTGGTTCTTTCTTCCAAAGTTGGAAACTTTCCGGTGACATCAAGACTCCATGCAAATGGGATTACATTACATGTGATTCAGAGGGTTTTGTCTCAGAGATTAATATTAAGTCAATCCCATTACAGCTCCCATTGCCTGCTAATCTTTCTTCATTATCACACCTCACAAGACTCACAATCTCCGATGCTAACCTCACCGGAGCTCTCTCCGGCGACCTCGGTGGCTGCCGGAATCTCATCGCCATTGATTTGAGTTCAAACAATCTTGTGGGTCCTATCCCATCTTCCATTGGCAACCTTGAAAAGCTTCAAGATTTGATACTCAACTCCAACAAACTCACCGGAAAAATCCCACCGGAGATCGGAAGCTGCCGGAGCCTCAAGAATCTTTATCTTTTTGACAACAGAATCTCCGGCGAAATCCCGCCGGAGATTGGCAAATTGGGGAATCTTGAAGTCATTCGTGCCGGAGGAAACAATGATCTCGCCGGAGAAATCCCAGAGGAGATCGGAAACTGCAGTAATCTCACGCTTATTGGTCTTGCTGACACAAGAATATTAGGGTCAATCCCTAAATCAATAGGTAATCTCAGTAAACTTCAAACATTATCAATCTACACCGCCATGCTCTCCGGCGAGTTGCCGCCGGAGATTGGTAACTGTACGGAGCTTGTAGAGTTGTTCTTGTATGAAAACAGTCTTTCTGGCCCCATTGTTCCACAAATTGGAAAGCTTAAAAAGCTTGAAAAGTTGCTGTTATGGCAGAACAATTTTGTTGGATCAATACCTCAAGAGATAGGAAACTGTACTAAATTGAAGATGTTTGATGTTTCATTGAATTCATTATCTGGGATTCTTCCATCTTCCATTGGTGATCTTGTTGAGTTGGTGGAGTTTATGATCAGTAACAACAATGTCTCTGGTTCAATCCCTGCTGTTGTTGCAAATGCCATTAATCTTCAACAGTTGCAGCTTGATACCAACCAAATTTCAGGGTTGATTCCTTCTGAGATTGGAAGATTAGCGAATCTTGAAGTGTTTTTCGCGTGGGATAATAATCTTGAAGGAAGTATTCCTGCAAGTTTAGGAAGTTGTAGTAGTCTTCAAGCATTAGATTTGTCACATAACTCACTCACTGGTAGTATTCCTGCAGGGTTGTTCCAACTGCAAAACCTCACCAAATTGCTTCTGATTTCCAACGACATCTCGGGTTCCATACCACGAGAGATTGGGAATTCGACGTCTTTGGTGAGGTTAAGGTTGGGTAATAATCGAATCACAGGTGAAATCCCTAAGGAAATTTCGGGTTTGAAAAGCATTAACTTCCTTGATTTGTCTGGAAATCGCATTTCAGGGGTGGTTCCTGATGAGATTTCTAGTTGTACCGAGTTAGAGATGATAGACCTTAGCAATAACATGTTAGAAGGCCCGTTACCCGACTCTTTATCGTCATTATCAGGTCTCCAGGTTTTGGATGTTTCAAGAAATCACCTTTATGGTCCATACCGGCTAGTTAGGGCGGTTAGTGTCATTAAACAAACTCGTTATGAGCCAAAATGAGTTTTCTGGAGCGATTCCTAGATCACTCCAGCTCTGCTTAGGTCTACAGTTTCTAGACCTAAGCAGTAACAAATTATCTGGCGAGATCCCGCCAGAGTTAGGGAATATCCAGACGCTCGAGATTGCATTGAACCTGAGCTGCAATGGGCTAACCGGGCCTATCCCACCTCAGATTGGTGCCCTTAGCAAGCTTTCGGTTCTTGACATGTCATACAACAAGCTAGAGGGAAACTTGAGCCCCCTTTCACACCTTGACAACCTTGTATCGTTAAACATCTCGTATAACAACTTTACAGGATATTTACCGGACAACAAGCTTTTTAGGCAGTTATCTGAGGCGGATTTAGCTGGGAATCAAGGGTTATGTTCTTTCGGTAAAGATTCTTGCTTTTTAAGCAACGTAGCCGCATCAGGAAATGGGAAAGATGAGTATAAGTCTAGCAATGCTAAAAGGCTAAGACTTGCACTTGCATTGCTCATCACTTTGACCATAGCTATGATGATCATGGGTGTGGCTGCAGTTCTACGCGCGAGGAGGAGGATTATTAAGGGTGATGATGAATCAGAGTTAGGCGAGTCATGGCCATGGCAGTTCACTCCATTTCAAAAGCTTAACATTTCCGTTGATCGAATCTTGAAATGTCTAGTGGACACAAATGTGATTGGAAAAGGGTGTTCTGGTGTGGTGTATCGAGCCGATATGGACAATGGTGAAACCATAGCTGTGAAGAAACTATGGCCCTCAATAACAGTTGATGGTGCTTATGAAGACGAGAAGTCTGCAGTACGCGACTCATTCTCAGCAGAAGTGAAAACTTTGGGTTCAGTTAGACACAAGAACATCGTTCGGTTTCTGGGTTGTTGCTGGAACAAGAGGACGCGATTGCTTATGTACGACTACATGCCAAATGGGAGTCTTGGTACCCTACTCCACGAACGAATGCGCAGCTCATTGGAATGGGAGTTAAGGTACCGAATCTTGCTAGGCGCTGCAGAAGGACTCGCGTATCTGCACCATGACTGTGTCCCCCCAATAGTTCATCGTGATATCAAAGCCAACAACATCCTCATCGGTCTGGAATTCGAGCCTTACATTGCAGATTTCGGGCTCGCAAAGCTAGTCAACGACGGCGATTTCGCACGATCCTCCAACACCATCGCGGGTTCCTACGGGTACATTGCACCCGGTATGCAGTTCCTTCATTCACTTGATCATAATTCACAAGTTCAATTTTTTTTTCTTGTAGGCATTTTCACAAACACTTGGTGTGCACTAACTTTTACTTAATGTTGTCCCATTAGAATACGGGTACTCGATGAAAATCACCGAAAAGAGTGATGTTTACAGCTACGGAGTGGTAATGCTCGAGGTGTTAACGGGTAAACAACCGATCGATCCCACGATCCCCGACGGGTTACACGTTGTCGATTGGGTGAAACAGCGAAAAGAATGGACCCAAGTACTCGACCCGAGCTTATTATCCCGACCCGAATCCGATATCGAAGAGATGATGCAAACATTAGGCATCGCGCTACTATGCGTCTACTCGATGCCCGAAGAAAGACCAACAATGAAAGATGTTGCAGCGATGTTGAAGGAAATCAAGCACGAAAGAGAAGAGTATGCAAAAGTCGATGCTCTTTTGAAGGGGTCGCCGGAAAAGCCCATCTCCGGCGGTCGGAACGGCGGCGGTGGAGAAACTCCGGCGACATCGTCGTCGTCGGCGGTGGCTGCTTGCAGTGGTGTGGTGAGAAGTGAACCGAATAGCTTTTCTGCAGAATATGGGTTTAATTTTCCCGCGCGTTTTTAAAAAAAGTGTGATTTTTATATTTATTTTGGTGTGGAGTTTAGTTTAAGATTTTAATGTGTTTAGTTGTTTGTATATTATTATTATTATATTATATTTAAGAGAGTTGTGCAAGTAGAAGAACACTTGAAGCCAATTTTGGCTTGTCATTAGCCTTCTTCGTTTACTAAAATAAAATAGTGATTATGAATATATGATTACTTGTTTGATATTATTTTGTGTATTTTTATGTAATATGGTAATATCATGAGAATGTATGTGTTACAAATAAATTTTAACTAAAGTAGTTTATTTACATATATCGTAAAAAAGTAATACCCCACCCTAGTGATGATTGTATGAGACCTTCATCGATGTGTTGAAGATAATCCTATGAGTCATACATATTATTGTAGAGATGGATAACATGATGTTTGATTGTTGATTGATATGATTCATAGAAGATCACACTAAATATGATATGATTCATAGAAGATGACACTAAATAAGTAGGTGGTGTGGTCTGTGATGGTTGATCTGATAAGTTTCTGGCCGTTATTTTTTTATGTTTTTAACTCTTTTTCTCTTATTTTATTTTTTTCTATTTTTTTGCTTTTTAGATTTAGGGTTTATATCTTTAAGATAATTAATTTATTTGATTAAATAAATATGTTTTTATATTTTACATTTATGATCATTTACTTATATTATTTATATCAAATTTATTACTTGTAATTTTTAATCCAATGCAAAAGTTAACCAATAACTTGTGATGTGCACTTACCACATTGGTCATCTTAATTGTTATCAACTTATCAGAGACCTTTGGCAAGTCTGTTTTTGCCTACACCTGCTTTTAAAATAGATTAAGCCGGTCCTCGATTAAATCGAAATTTATTAGAATGGTAACAAATAAATCATATGGTTTTAAGTGAAACAGATAAAACCAAAATCCAGCCAAAAAACACATCATTGTTTGTCTCTTCCTTAGTCCCTTTATCGACTCTGCATTCTTTTAAGATCATATCAACCTGCTTTTTATAACGATGATTCACAAATTAATCTAGTTATAATTCTAAACTACAAAAAATTTTAAACTATTACTAGCCGGTACTTAAACAACGGTATTTTCTTCAAAATAGTTTTAACTATTAACACTATACTAACGAATATCAAATCAATCACAAACAAGCAATTTCTGCAAGCCACATTTTAGTAATATGATTGACAACTTAAAACTCATCAAAACATTTGTCTAAACTATGTGTATAATTATATCTGTATGTATTTATATTATGAAATATAACATCAAAAATCCATATACAGATTTATTTACCGTAATAAATGGAGTCTCATGATTGAAGTTCGTTTGTATCAAATAATTAATTTCTAAACTGCAACCTTTTCCTTGACTACATTACTCTCTTTTTTTGTTGGTTTTATCTGACATTTTTCATTTTCCAATGACATAGTACACATTTATGTGAAAGGGTACAACTCGGTTATGCTATCCATTACAAATATGGAAAGTTTATGTGTACTTTTGGCTATGATGATGGTGGGGTGTGAATTACATAAAGTAAATGCAGGAATCTTTTTAAAGATGGGCTTCTGAATCTAATTTTACCTTGAGATTCACATATTTTCGTCATTTAATTATTTAGGTATTTAATTAATTAATTATTTATAATAATAATAATATAATAATAATAATAATAATAATATTATTATTATTATATTATTATTATATTATTGTTATTATTATTACTATTACTGTTATTGTTATTATTTTCACTATCACTACTATACATATTTTTGAATGTGTATTTTAGTGAACATGTTTTAGTTGATCTGTTGATATCTAATACCGATGATGATTGTTAAATAATTTATTAAAAGTATCATGACTATTAAAGTCTAAAATGATCTTTTAAGAACGTATGATCTACTATTAATCATTATTATCTAGTACAACTTACTACAATAAATATAACACTCTAAGCTGTATATATTAATACTTGGTTGTAAGTTGTTTTTTTGTTGTCTTATTGGTGTTTGTAATTAATCTGCTAGCTCCTTGCTAGTTGAAAAGAAACTAGTAATTATCCAGTCGTTGCTTCGCGGCAGAAAGCGACCAATGTAAAAACCCTACAACTATACAATAACACGTTAGATGAAAGTTGGCGCATAACCATTCTATACTCAACTTACCACTTTATCATGATTCTTATTTAATTACTCTTCACAAATCTTTAGTGTTCTCAAAGTACCTTGGAAAACTCATACAAAATAAGGCAATCCAAAATGTACATATAGGGATTCAAAGCTTGTAGATGGTCAAACATAACCTAATTAGAAAATGAAAGCACTAAATAGGATTCTAATAAACCTATGTTTTAAATTACAGGCAAAAAAATCATAAGCAAGAAAGAGTGTTATAGGTTTTGCAAAATAAAACAGTTAGGAATAAGTGATTAGAATCTATAAACAATTGAAAATAGCCTATACATTGCAAAATTTACAGTGCCGAAAAATGAGCGTAGCTGCCAACGTTGTAGCGGTCGTTGTTTGCTAACTTTTGTCTGAACACAAAAAGGGAAACCCTAGAGCCACTTAGCCTCTTAGCCTCATAAGCCTCTTAAGCCACAAACCACCCAACGTCATCGCCTTCATCGATTACCGATGTGCACCATTGTTTTCTGCAGGACCGGTGAAGGGGGTCACTTACAACACAACAACACAAAGAGGAGATTAACCAAACTTAATCAAACAATAAAACTGGATTGATCACAAGTATGACACTAAGGACACAAGTAATAAGCAAGAGACAAAATAAGAGAACACAAGTGTTTAGTTTTCAAGGATGCAGTATATTGCTTTCTCAAGTTCTATTACAAGTGTTACAAAGCATAAAGAAAAGATACAAGAACAAGGAATCCTTATACTACATCCTACAACCGGCTATACTTTAAAAGCCAGCTGGATACAATTGATTAGACACAAACAAATCATTGTAAAGTCAAAAGGCAGATTGCCTTTTGACTAGTGACTATGACATGCCATAGCTCACATCCTTATCTATTACAAAAAAGGATAAAGTACATGAAGTAGAAAGTTACAGACTCAAGACTTCAATGTACAGTTACCAAAAGCATGGACCTTTTCACCAACTCATGTAAGTTTGTGACTTTACAGAGATGCAGCAGAAAGGTGTCCAGCTTTATGGAACAGTACATCAGATAAAGCATGTGTCAAAAGTCTTCGGAAGAAATCTGTCTTCATGAGTTGAAGCTTCGAAAGACTGTCTCTAAGGCTTCGGAAGATATTGGTCTTGGCTTCGGAAGATTTCACACTTAGAATATTTCAGTTGCATGTGTGAAACTTCCTAAGCATTCTTCTTCAATGCACTTGTGCAGCATGCAGGATAGACTTTGGATGTTTGGGTTGCATCAGCCTCTTCATACATTCTCTAGAAACTCTCCCTAGGCTGATGCTACCAAAACACTTAGTAGACTTCAGATATCAACAGTCCTTATTAGGATGATCACCATTCCTTTCTTCATAAGGTGACCAGGATCCTTCAGACTATCAAAATGTCTTCTCATGTCAAAAAGATCATGTAGAGGCAACTAAAACATGTCTTTCCAGGTGTAAGTGTCTTCAGTGCCTTGTTCTTTAATGACATGCCATCTTTCTGGATTTCTGGTGTATGTCCAAGACAAGATGAGTCTTCCTGATGCTAGAGAAGTTGTTTGAATTGGATTTGGTGTAGCATCCTCTGGCTGCACATCCTCAGGATGTTCTGACTCATCCTAGGGTTTAGAAGAGGGTGCAGTCTTCTTCTTCTTTGGCTTTGGGTTAGAAGCCATCCTCTTTTTTCTCTTTATAGGTTTTAACTAAGAAGACTAGCTTGTAGTACCAGATTGATTTTCATTATCTTTCTCAGTTGGGACTTCTCTCTCTCAGGCTTAGAAGGAGAGGGAGGTTGACCCTTCTGAGGATCAGAAGATGAAGCTTGCTGAGATTCAGCAGAAGGTTTAGGCTGTGTTATCTCTGGTTGTTCAACCTTAACCTCCACTTCAGGTGGGGCTTGACTTAGAAGGGAGTGTAAGTCAGTGAGCTCTCCACTTTTGATCTTCTTCTTGATCACCTTGATATGCTCATCCATAATGGATAGAGACATGGGGCCAAGTCTCCTTCCGAAGAATCCATACAGCTTCAAGAAGCTCATCATCCTCTTTTGGATGATGGCTCTTGATTTAGTAGCTTCTTCCCTTAGCTTTTTCTTAGTTGTCTTTCTGTCCTTGACTATCTCAAGTTCAAGTTGTTTTAAGTACTCAAACTAAACATAGTCATAAGACAAGGGAAGAAGTGTTTCTGCCTGATAAAGACCTGTGGCACTTAGGTAGTTGATCATCTTGATCTTATCTTCTTCTTTGTCTACCTGAGGTTCTTGTTGAACCACATCCTCTTGTACAGGACTTTCTTGAACTGGGGAAAGGGTAGGCATATGTTTGTACAGTCTTTTCTTTCTTCTCTTTTCTTTGACTTGTACTAGAAGCTCTACATCTTCTGCCTCCTTCTTCTCCCTTGACCTTTCCAGATCAACCAGTTCATTTAACTCTTCTAAGGGGAGAGAAATGACACTGTCTATGTCATAGTTCTTTGTCTGCACATAATTTATTCTGACTGCCCTTAACTTATCATTCTGAGTATCTGGTCTGGGGGCAGCCCTGATAGCAGACTTCATGAGTCTTGAAGACCCAGCAGAGAAACTTTCTCCCCTCAGCCTCATTTTCCTTTCTCTCTCCACCTCCTCAATCTCCCTAGATGTCATCTTTCTTTTCCTTTGTCACTCATAGACCTCTATGACTCGGTGGAGATAGCTTTGCCTTCATTGCTTGATGCAACTTCTAAGCTCTGGCCAGAGAGAGGTTGAGAATCACCTTCACCAGCAGGTGTCTTAAAAAGGGCATTGATCACAGCAGCAGTTGTTGGTGATAAGACTGGGCTCTCAAGTTCTATCACTGGGCCTTCAGTCAAGGTTTCCCCTATAAAGCTAATCTTAGGGTCTGCCTCAACATCTAGTTGACCGATGACATTGCCTGATTCCCACAGTCTCCTTCTAATGCTGAACTCTGCAGGATCCTGTATTGGATTCTTTGAGCCAACTTGTCAGCTTGTCTTGATTTGCTTAGATTGACAAGTGACAAACTGACTAGATCCAGGCTGTCATAATAGTTCAAGGTCTGAAAATTGAAGATCTGTTGCTGCCCTTGAACTTTCATGATGATTAGGGCTCTCCTGTTGCTGTCATACCTCCATCCAATGATATGATTGGAAGTTGATGGAGATGACATTGCCCTTGGTATCCCTTCCTCTAACAGACTCTGTAACAAGTAGCCTATAGAGTTCACATTGATGTGAACTTGAGAAAGTTGTTGAGTAGGCACAATTGCAAGTAAGGATGGTGAGTCCTCAGTGTCCATACTCCCTGAGAGAACCTAGGTTCTGTGGTGATAATGACTTTTCCCCCTTTTTGGTAGCATCACCCACTTGCATAGGTGAGCCAGGAGTTAGGTCAATCACCCCATAGGTTCTTGTGTTCCTGGTTGAGGTCGTCTTAAAGGTCTCCCAGCTAGTTGTTCCTTAAGATATGAAATCTCAAGTTGCTGATCATTGATCCTGTTTTACAAGGTAGTCACTTGAGATTCAAGGTGACTAACCTTGGATACTAAATAGGTGTATGTTGAAGACAGTTGTTGCACCTTTAGTCTTAAATTCCCCTCATCTTCATCAGAATACTCATTGGGGGATGAGATGATTGGACCAAAGTCCTCACTCTCACCACCAGCTTTAGGTTCTTGGCTGCTGGCTTCTCAGCTCACTGGCAATCTGAGTTGATGTGTGACATCCGTCACCTAAAGGTCCGTCAATTAACTTGGTTTCTGTTAACTTTTCTCGAACGTTCATTCCTCATCCTTATAAACTATTCGTGTGGATATCATTCTTGCTTTATCATCTTTATGTTGTGCTCTCATCATAAACATATGCTATCTTTAAAACTTTTACAATTTTCATCATCGTTATCACTAAATATACCATTTTTATATAATATTATTGTCATTAATAAAACCATGTTTAAGTTACCAATATCATTAATTACATTTTTATCATTAATATAACTAGCCTATTAAAGTTGTTTTCAACCGAAACAAATTTAGGAACTCGGGGGCTAAGTGCAGGGACTAAATGTGACATTTTGCCAATCTAGGGCTGGGTATAAATACCCATATTCCAGCCCTAGCCTCCATTACTCCATTTTCTTCTTCATCTTCTTCTTCTCCACTTTTCTCTTCCTCCTTGCACCAAAACCGCCCCATTTCTTCGCGTTTTCACCGTCAAGACCTCGGCTACAGCTGAGTCTACTCCATTCTTGCAGGTAGACGACCTTGGTCGTCCCTTTTCTTGCTTGATTATTGTTGTCCTTTTAGGGTTTCGGGTGCTCGGGGCCAACCCGAGCACATGAGGTCGTGTGGGTGCATGTGATGTCTTTCTGCGTGTTCTTCTTGTGTGGTGTGTGCAAAAGGTGTTTTGGAAGTGCTTGTGGTGTAAATCTCGTGCACGGAGAAGAAGCGGAAGGCTGCTCTGCACTTCTGCAGTCGCGATTCTGCTGTTCTGGCGACTAGGTCTACCATGCGACTGAGCCATGCGACCGAATGAATGTGTGCGACTGTGTGTATGCATGTGATGAGTCAATGTGACCGAATGAATGTGTGCCACTGTGTGTATGCGTGCGATTGAGTCAATGCGATCGAATGAATGTGTGCGATTGTGCGTGTATCGCACGACTGAATGCCTAGTCGTACGAATGGAGGTTCAGTCGTACGGATGAAGCTGATTCGTACGAATGAAGGTTGATTCGTGCGTATGGGTGTTGAATCGTGCGATTGGGTGCTGTGTGGTACGACTGAATGCTGAGTCGCATGAATGAAGGTTCAATCGTACAAATGAAGCTGATTCGTACGAATAAGGGTTGATTCGTGTGGATGGAGTGTTGAGTCGTGCGTCTGGTCCTGTCATGCGACTGAAGTTGCCGTGTGTGAATTCCTTCTTGTGTGTGGTGTGTGTATGTCGTGTGATGTTAAGGTGACATCGACACGATTGCCATTACTAATGACAATATTTATGTTAACACTATCAAACTTACTAAGGTATTCCAAATCAGATCAACATAACATTTTACAATTATCACCAACTGAATCGTAACCACTAATATTATTAAGCATTTCCCTAATAACAATGACACTTTTACATAAACATCATCGGCAACAAAAACGATTCCTAGTACTTGGATCTACATAAGATCTAATACGTATGTCTGCTTGTGTGTGTTACACGCGACCGAACCGACACAACCCGAACCGACCGAACGTTACTATTTACTTTATACATATCATTAATGCTTAACAATAATTGTCAATAGGTGTTTGACCGTTCATTGCATACAACATTTGGAAACTTTGATCATTCATATTTACCACTTAACAAGTGAGTTTCATGGCCCCTTTTTATGCTTATACAACATTTCAATCATTTACAAACATGGGGGGAAAGTATACTCACCCATTTTCTTTGTGTTGTACAACTTACATACAATTTACATACTTGGAATCAACGTGTTATTGTTTTGTGAGTACTTATCTGATACATGCTTGAGTTCGTTGTGTGGTACTTCTTTGCAACCATTTAATTCCAGTGTGGGAACCGACGGATAGGTATTAGTAGTACTACTGGGTTGACACCCCACCCTTGTCTGTTGGTATACTAGTTGGTACCAACAGTGGCCAGGAATGGGCCCTTGGGTGAATATATTTTGACAAGATTCTGTGTGTACGTCATTAGGTTTGGTTATAAAGCTCATTGTCATGTGATTTTGCTTACTTAAACTGTATATACGGTATTCCACACAACTACTATACAACATCAATTACTTATTTACTATTTAAACCTGCGAGCTTACCAACAATTTTGTTGACCATTTTGAGCATATCTTTTTAGGTGACAATGCTAATTTAAGATCTAGGTGTGTTGCCTTAGTGGAGACCCTAGGATGCATTTTTGAGACTAAACATACTTGACAAACATTCATTGTGGAACATTGTTGTAGTGTAATTGCACAACTTCATTCTTTTGATACTTGTTCCCGGGTTGTGGGAATTACATTACAATGTTATCTTCATTTGATTACATGAATCATTTATCATGTTTTGCTTATGGCTATGTTGTCGTGAATATTGACTAGACACGACACAAGTCTCCTTTGTGTCGGGTGTCGTCATGACACGCTTTGTCATCATCACTTATATTGCATCTCTATTGTTTACCATGTGTTATGACAATCCCGACTCGTTATATCCCTGTGTTTCCACTTTTAGCGGGGGTGTGACAAGATGTCAATGGGCTGAGTTGCCATGGTTGAGGTCTTAATTAAGTAATCACTTTAAAAAATGAGAGCCTCTTTCATATGGACATCCTGAACAGGTTTAGAAGTGTCCACCTCAGTAGTAGGTGACTGATAGGGGATAGAAATAGGAGCCTCAGAAGCACTCATCTCTCTTTGAGTGAGGGAAAAGAAGAGAGAATCATGGTACTCACTGAAACCTAGATCTTCATCAGTGTAGAAATCAAGGTTGGGGATTGGTTGGTTCAGATCTATAGGCTGGGGATGGTAACTGTCCCCTGAAGGTTAGTCACTTGAGTGTTGAGACTCAGAGTGATGGCTTAAGGCAGTTTGGCTAATGAGCTTATCTGGCTGAGCATGAGGAACCTCAGCACTGATCCTTGAAGAGATGGGAGTGGTTTACTCCTCAAGAGAAGTGGGAGCTCCAGTGTCCACTTCCTCCGGTGTGGGTAAGTATATGGGGGCCTCCACAGACTGAATAGTCTGAGCAGGGGTTCGTTTGGATTTTCTTTGGTAGGTGATGGTGATTTGAGGCTGTGTAGGTGGTTGGGATGTAGCAGGTGTGGGTTCAACACTAGCTGGTGCTGCTAGGTTGTCACCTTGAGCAATGAGCTCTAATATTTTTAGGACTAGGGCTGTTTCTACCCCAGAGAAGCCACCAGTGGGCTTTCTCAGTATTTTGAAGATGTTGGGCTTCATCTGTCCCAGTTTAAGAATGTTACATGTTTCCCTTAACTGTGAGCCCAGTTCACAGTTAAGAATGTACTGGACATATCTAGGAAACATGTAATATTCTAAAGAGTCTAAGTCAGCAAGCAAGTTGGTATAAACAAATTTAAGAATACCTAAACTTGACCCCCTGAATCATTCCATGGATGATGAAGGAGAGATCTTCAGGAATCTGGTCTCATCCACCATGCTTGTTTGATAAGCTGTGGATGACCACATGGAGCAGGAATCTCCACTGGGATGAGACTTTCCCTTTCCTAAAGGTCTTTACAGAGAAATCTCCCTCATATCACATCTGCTCAAAAGAATGATTAACAGCTTCCTTTAGGAAGAACATCTCACCTTCTTCATCATCCAGCTGAAGATGCATGTTGATGATGGCCGGAGTGATGAAGACTGTTCTCCCTTGCACTGTGGCAGATAGTGCCTTCTCCCCATCCATAACGACCTCTTGACAGGTCTTCCAAAATTCAAGTAGATCATCCTCATAAAGCGGAGGATCAATGGTTAGGGAGGTGAAGTAGTTCGACAAAGCTAAGAATCGACAAACCTCTGAGAAATGAGGATCTTTCTCAGATCTTAATAGAGCAACTTGATTGTGTTGCCTGTGTAGCTGCATGGTAAAGTTTGGGTCATTTCTGTGAGCAAGGTTGGCCATTGTGAGGTAGCTTAAAGATGAAGAAAAAAGAAAGAAAGAAATTTCAGAGAGAAATTTAGGGTTTTAGGTTTGGAGGAAGAACAGATGATAGAAAGAGGGGGAAACGTTAGGTTTATATGTGAAAAGGTTTTCAGATAAAGTTTAATGAAAGATGATAAACTTTGAAATCTGGATGTCGGTCCCACCTCCGAAAAAGTAGTTTACTTTTGCTCAAAAAGTAGTTTTGTTGGAAGTCAAAAAGCTTCCGAAGGTAAATTATCTTTGAAAGTTTTAATGAAAAAGCTTACGAAGCTAAAATGACTTCGGAAGAATTTCCTTAGAGTTTTGAAAATTTTGCTTCGGAAGAGAAATTAAAACTTGAATGCTTTGTATGTAAAACAACAAAGCTTCTGAGAGTAAATTTTTCTTTGGAATCCTTGAAAATAAATACGTGTCTGAGACAAGTATTTAAGCTTCAGAAGATAGATTGGAAACCTCTTCCGAAGTAAAATTCCTTAGACAGTTATTTATTTTGAAGGCATGATTTGCTTCCGAAGATAAAATCATATCTTCCGAAGGATCTAAAATTGTCAAGAATCTAAGGAAAGTCTTAAAAAGATATTTCATCCAAAGAAAACAAGAGCTTATGAAAGTGATGAACTAGACAAATTAGGACACACATATTTTAAGAAATAATAAGAATTAGTTTTAAGAAAAACCTACTCAAAGTTAATCATCCTAATAGCTGATATTAGATATTTAAATCTCTGCTCCTCAAAAGCTTTTGTAAACATATCAACATATTGTTCATCTGTGTGAACTTTGACCAGTTTAATTAATCCTGTTTCATAGTTATCTCTTATTAAATGATACCTGATATTAATGTGTTTGGTCCTTGAGTGCTGCACAGGATTCTCTGTGATTGAGATATCGCTGTTGTTGTCTATGTGAATGAGAGTCTCCTTGAAGTTTAACCCATAGTCCAGTATCTGATTCTGAATCCAAAGCACTTGAGCATAGCAGCTTGCAACAGCAATGTATTTAGCTTCAGCAGTTGATGTAGAGACACAAGATTGTTTCTTGCACTGCCATGAGACAACCCTTCCACCAAGGAACTAACATCCCCTAGATGTGGACTTTGCAGTCATGTTGCAACCACCATAATCACTATATGTATAAGCATACAGACTGAAGTTAGGATTCTGTGAGTACCATAAACCAAGTTTTGAAGCACCTTTGAGGTATCTTAGAATCCTTTTGATAGTGATGAGGTGAGACATCTTAGGGTTGGCTTGATATCTTGCATAGATGCATGTAGCAAACATAATATCAGGCCAACTAGCAGTAAGATACATAAGAGACCCAATCATAGCCCTGTATAAGTGTTCATCCACACACTCCCCCTCAAGATCAGGTCCAAGGGAGTGGTTTCTAGCTATGGGTGTCTTAGCAATCTTACAGTCAGTCATGTTGAGCCTCTTGAGTATGTCCTGAACATACTTTGACTGACTTATGAAGATGCCATCTTCAACTTGCTTCACTTGAATTCCCAGAAAGAAATTGAGTTCCCCCATGGCACTCATTTCAAATCTATCCTTCATCAGCTTATCAAAGTCTTTGCAGAACTTTGAATTAGTTGAACCAAAGATGATGTCATCCACATACACTTGTACTAGCAATATGTCATTTCCATGTTCTTTGTTGAAGAGAGTTCCATCTATAGTACCTCTCATGTATCCATGTTTGCAAAGATACTCAGACAGTGTCTCATACCACTTCCTGGGTGCCTGATGCAGCCCATAAAGAGCTTTGTCAAGCTTGTAGACATAATCAGGATGATCAGGATCTATAAAACCAGGTGGCTGTTTGACATATACCTTTTCATCAGTCACTCCATACAAAAAAGTACACTTCATATTAAGCTGAAAGACCTTGAAGTTCTTGGATACAACAAATGCCAGGAATATCCTAACAGCTTCTAGTCTTGCTACTGGAGCAAAGACATCAGTGTAGTCAATCCATTCTTCTTGTGTGTATCCTTGAACAACTAGTCTAGCTTTGTTCTTGATAATGATGCCTCTATCATCCTTCTCATTTCTAAACACCCATTTGGTTCCAATGGTAGTCTTCCCATAAGGAAGAGGACAAAGGTTCCAAACTTTTTGCCTTTTGAATTGAAGCAACTCCTGTTGCATAGCTTCAACCCAACTTCCATCCTTTAGAGCTTCATCAACTTTCTTTGGCTCTATCTGGGATAAGAAACAAGAGTGAAGACAAACATTTGCTTCATGGGTTTGTCTTCTTGTTCTTACCCTTGTGACAACATCTCCAATGATGTTTATGGTGGGGTGAGACTTATGGATCCAAGCATTGTGTGACATCATTGATGTTATCATCTATGGAGTGGTTATTAGCATCAAGAAATTCTTGATCACTATCACCACCACCATTGTTGTCTTCCACAATTGAGGTATTCTTATCTGGTTGTGGAGCCTTTGAGCTGGAATTTGAAGGCACCCCAGATGTATCAGCTGAGTTTGTCATTGTGTGCTGATAGAAACCTCATTTGCAGGAGTAGTTCCAACTGGAGCTGAAGATGTATGACTTGAAGGTATTCTTAGCTCAAATCTTGGATCAGGATCACCTGTATTTAGATTTTCTACAGATCCTAAAACATCCTCACAAGATTTGTTAAAACAGTTGGTAACTAAATCAAGATCAAATAGCCAATTAGGACCAAAACCAGCCACACAAGGTGTGTGTTCATTAAAAGTCACATTGGATGACTCCTCAACAATTCTAGTTTTGAGATTGTATACTCTATAAGCCTTAGCTTGAGAAGAGTATCCAATAAAGTGTTCATCATCTGATTTCTCAGCAAACTTGGCAATTTGATCTTTGGTATTCAAGATGGTGCAAGGACATCCAAATGACCTGAGAAAACCAATAAAAGGTTTCCTCTTATGCCAAATTTCATAAGGAGTTTTCCCATGAGTCTTAACCACTAAAACTCTGTTCTGCACATATCAGGCAGTGTTGACTGCCTCTGCCCAAAAGGTGATAGGCAGCTTAGAGTCAGACAACATGGTTCTTGCAGCTTCAATCAGTGTCTTGTTTCTCCTCTCAGCAATACCATTTTGCTAAGGAGTCCTGGGAGCACTGTATTTTCTTATAATACCCTTTTCATCATAAAATGTATCAAGGATTTGGTTTTTAAATTCAGTTCCTTGATCACATCTTATGATCTTGACCTTGTGATCAGATTGATTCTCAATCTTTAAGATGAATTCTTTAGAATCTCATGAGTCTCATCCTTAGTTCTAAGGAAGAAGACCCAAGTGAATCTTGTAAAGTCATCTATGATCACTAAACAGTAAGAGGTCCTTCCTAGACTCATTACACTGGTGGGGCCAAAGAGATCCATATGTAACAAGTGTAGGGGTGTAGTGATGGAGTTCTTTTCCTTAGGCTTGTGAGATACCTTATGTTGCTTCCCTTTCAGGCATGCAACACAATGGTCATCACTTGTAAACTCTTTCTTTGGCATCCCAGTTACCAAATCACTCTTAATTAGTTTATTCATGTTCTTAAAGTTTTCATGGCACATTCTTTTATGCCATAGAAAAGACTCATCACTATTGGCTTTAGATAGAAAACATGAAACTTCTCCATGAGGAATGACCACACCAGGCTTGAGAACAATGCACTCATGCTTAGTAAAGAGCATGTTATGACTCAGATCACAAAATTAGGATACACTCAAAAGATTATACCCAAGCTCATTGACAAAGCTTACCTTCTCATTGCTGAGCTTACCATTTATGACCTTGCCCCTTTCTGAAATGTAACCACCTTCATCTTCTCCAAAAGTAACTGGTCCTCCATCAATCCTTTCAAAGTTCTGGAGTAGTGACCTATTGCCTGTCATGTGCCTGGAATAGCCACTGTCTATGATCCAGACATTTTTGTTTGACTTCAGCTGTCCCTGCACAAAGAAAACGATTAGTTACATTTGGAAACCCAAGCCTTGCTTGTCTTGGGCTCATTTAGAGAAATAGAAGGTAATGCAACAGTAATAGATCCTATGGTTGTGCTGAGAGGATCTTGAGTTGTTGTTGATGAAGAATTCTCAGTCACTTGGTCTTTCTTAGACTTCCACACCACCTTTGGAGTCTTGGACTTGACCTTCAAAACTTCGGAAGCTTTTGGGACTTTAGAAGTTTTGATAACCGAACCTTCGGAAGATTCTGCAGACACTGCATCAGACTTTAGTGCTTCGGAAGAATTCCTTTCTTCTGAGACCAACTTCTCTTCCGAAGGTAATTTTCCACTTGCCTTCTTCTTAGATTTGGAGCTTCCGAAGGAAACAGACTTTCCTTCCAAAGCTTGAATCTTCTTGGAACTCTTTGAAGTCTTTGTCTTGGTCATATGGACAGTACCTTTAGGATTGTAAGGACAATCCTTAGAAATGTGAGTGATACTTTCACACATGACACACACCAATTTCTTCTTCACAAGAGTCTTTTGCTGGGAACAAGACTGACTTTGGTCACATCCCTTCTCCACCTTCATCTTTGCAGATGCTGAGATAGTCCTTTTGGGATGGAAACTGTTCTTGGAGTTTGATGGTCTAGGCTATGTAGTAGTGGTACACAGCAGATCAGTCTTCTTCTTGTTACTGAGATGATTTGAACAAAACCAGAACTCTTAGCAGAAGAGTTTTGGTTGATGTCTTCAGTCCTTACTACTTCAAACCCTGCAGAGATGAAAACTTGTTTCTGCTTAGAGTCAAAAGTAGCCTTGATCTCTTGAGCCTTCCTTGCTTTTCGTTTGCTCTTTCTGATCAAGTTCTTTCTCATGGACTTGGTCATCACAGTCTTCTTCTTCTCCTCAGAAGGATAGTGGTCCTTCTTAGAATCCTCCTCTTCACTCTTCTCAGAGGAATTCTTCACCATATCTTCTTCATCCTCTTCACTCATAGGATCTATGAAAGGAAGCTCATCTTCACAAGTTCCACACCTAGGAGGTCTTACAAACAAGATTGTGTGTGGAGGAGCTATCTCATTGGATCCCAGTCCCTGTCTATTTTGATAGCACACCTTGTTATGCATGGATGATGATATCATGTTCCTGAAGCTCTCTTCTTCAAGAACACTCTTTTCTACCCTGGCTTTGCTGATCACAAGCTTAGCCTGGCATTCAGTCAGCTTGGTTATGAGATCTTTGATCTGAGTCCTAAAATCTATGTGCTCATGTTTTAGGACTGAAATGGTTTTCTCTAAGTCCTCTATCTTTAGTTTATAATCATTTTTAGACTTTCTAAAATCAGATTTTAAAATGTTTAGGACTCAATATTAGATCTCATCTCCAAGTTATAGGACATGTATCTGTTAACTTTAGTAATACAGTCAGGAGTACAGAGATGTTCCAATACCTTGGCTTCAGCATGATCTGCCATTAGTGCTGGTTTGGAGAAGCATCTTTCACCTAAAAGCTCCAGTCAAAGCCTCCTTCTTCAACAGCAACAGCAGCCTGCTACTTTGGCTTCTCATTCTGGTAAGCTTTGTCAGTGTAATTAGGTCTGGATTGTGTTTGGCCACCACTTGTTTTAGGTGCCTTACACTCTCTGGCAAAGTGGCCCATCAAGTTATAGTTGTAACACTTGACTTTGCCTTTGTCCAGGCCAAACTTTCCACTGGTTGTATTACTTGGAAACTTCCTTCCGGTTCTCTTGTAGAACTTCATGGCTCTGTGAGTGAGAAGAGCCATCTGCTGGACTATTTCCATGTATTCCAAATCTTCTGGATGAATACAGTCCAGGTCTTCAAGAGTGAAAAGAGAGTTGCCACAGCTTTCATCAAAAGACACAAAAGCTTGAGAAGAGCTTGTCTCTTGGAATGGGCTTCCTTGAGTGTAGTTCTCCCTTGGTGTCTCTGGGAAGGTGATGAAAGGACCCTTTGGTGAGTTGTTAGGGTAGCATATGAGATGATGTTAGGGTTCTATGCTATCCTTTTCAACCACATGCAGGGTTGAACCCATTTGAGTGTTGGAGTTGCCAGATGAACCTTGCATGTTCATCTCCATCTGGTAGCCACTAAGAATCCCATATAATTCTTTCAGAGTAAGAGTTTTGAGATTTTCAGTCACTTGATTACCACATAGTAGTGTGTCCACTGCCTAGGAAGTGAGGACATGAACTTCCTTACAATGTCTCTGTTCTCAAGAGAAAGTCCTCCATCCACAAGGGTATCCACAATCTCAACATACATGAAGTATTACTGAGTCATGGTTTCACCTGTTTTGAAGGTAAAGTTTTTCAAACTGTTACTTCAGAAGATCTTCTTGTTCTCCTTGGCTTTAGAAGAACCCTCATACATCAGTTTCAGTGCATCCCACAACTGCTTAGCCGTTTTGCACTTCTTGAAACCTCTGTACACAGAGTTTGGAAGGGCAGTTTGAAGGGCTGTCATGGCTTTTCTATCAATCTCTACTCTATTCCTATCTTCATCAGAGTAGTTAGCCACATCCTTGGGGATCATATCAGCACCAGTAGCAGAGGGGTGCTAGGTATGAAAGGTCCATTTTCAACAAACTCCCACATTCTTGAGTTTAGAGACCTGATGAAACCTTCCATTCTCAGGCACCAGGTATCAAAGTCATTAAGAGTGATCAGTGGGGATTTTTCATGGTTCCAGTTTTCATATCAGTCTTGGAAATGACTGCCATTTGAAAAGTTTAGTATTTTTGTGTGTGGGGAATCTTACGATGGTGAGATCTTATATCAAGAGCCTGTGCGAATCCAAGGATCGCAAACAGGAATTATCAATGTCGGTCGATTGGCAAGTCAACGTTTGCGGAAACAACGTTGATTTGGTTTAATGTTTGAAATAACTTTAAATATCAATAAATGTTCAAGACACACGTAACAAAACCAATTAATGATTAATAAGTATTTCATTAGAACATGTTAATGATTACAAATATAATGAATGAATGATATCAAAGTATGTTATGATGTGACGGCTGTTAGGGTTTGATTGAGAGACTTTGAAGTGATTGTTGTATTGCTATTGCTGTTGTCGATCAATCAATCGTTTAAAACAACCTGTTTGAATTGAAACCTAGGATCCATATATATAGACAATGATGTTTCAGTTATAGGTAACACCGGATCTCTTAGGATTTGATTTGTTTCAGTTAAGGAATCATTGGATTTCTCGGGATTCGCATAACTGCCTAGTTGACTTGTTGAATCATAACACTTGTATTATACAAGTGTTTGTACTCCGCAGGAAGATTGTCTTCAGTAGATGATTTGTTCTTCCACATAAGAATTGTTCTTCCGTAGAAGTCTTGTTCTTCCGAAGCAATCTTGTTCTTCTGAAGCAATCTTGTTCTTCACTTCTGGTTGTTCATCCGCAGAGGATCTTCAGATGAATAGTTACTTGTAAGAAATATATCTACAGAAGAACAAAATGTTCATCCGTAGATGTTTCTTGCACTTGGTCAATTTCAAAAGGTGACCAAGTATAATGTTTGTACCTGCAACCATACATAAATCAACACACAAAAATGGGTTAACCTATATATTTAATGCATACACAATAATGAATTACAAACATTCATTACAGATATGAATTCAAGTACTAAGCCTATACATAATGAACTAGATCTACTAAACCTAGACCTAACAATACTCCCCCTTAGGCTTAGATACTTGCAATCAGTTCTTCAACACTAAAAGTTCCTTGACTCTGGCAATGATCTTATTGTAGAATTAAGACACAGCAGTCTTCTGATCATCATACTTGTAGTTGATCTTCATCTTGCTAAACTTCTTCAAAGTCTCAAAGCTTATCCCCAGAACATCTTCCTCCGTAGTAAGTGTGTCTAACACATTGTTGTTATTCATCACTTCTAACTCATTTTGTTCTGAAATTTGGAGTTCAGTTACTTCATCAAAAGTTGTTCCCTTTAGCAGTCCAGCATTAAATCTTCTTCTTTTGTAGGCTTTGGCATGTAATTTGTCAATCACTTGGATCACATGGACATGTAGGAACAAATCATTCTGTGCTTTTTCATCAGCCAACTTGGGAAAGAATTTGTCACTAAGGTATGAGGTGTAGCTGGGATGAAGTAGTTTGATTTCCACAGGATCAAAGATCCTGATCCGGTCAGCTTTCTTATTTTTAGCATTTCTTAACAACACAAACTCCTTTTCTCAACATAACCCTATTTAGTTATAGGGTATGTGAATTGAGTCCCATCAATGCATTTGATTGTTGCTGTAGTTCTACTTTTGTATCCAACTCTCTTCAAGAATTCATCATCTACAGATTCTAAGGCATTGGACTTGTATCTTTTAAGCCTTTTGATTCTCTTATGATGCTCTACATCTTCTCTTTTAGCTTCACTTAGGACATCATCTTTAAACTTAGTCTTGAGCTTTCCCACTAGAGTTGAGAAGTCTCTTCCTATAAGGTGAATTGGATAATTGCAGATGATCAGGCTTTGAAGATCTTTGATGTCATTCTCTGGTAGACTCACCACTGAAAATACATCATGGAAGTATTCAACTCTTCCAGATGTTCTTTTAATAATAGTACAATCCCAGTCTGGATCATATTTCTAGGCCATGATCCTGTTCTCTTCCATAGAACTGGGAGTCGTGAGGTGGTCTACTAGTTGTATTAGAGTAGATTTTTGTTCAGTTATCTCCCTCACTATAGTGCCCAGTGGCCATACTTTGTCGGTATTACTTCTCTTGGCTCTCTGATTAGTTTGTCCTTCCCTTTGTGCTGATCTTTAGGTTCAACTGTTATAGGTTCAGCAGGAAGTTTGCTTTGTTGCTCATAGGATGGATGAGGAGCTTCAGTTTTGAATTTTACACCAGTATCCAGCTCAACTTTCATCACATGCTCCATCATCCTTCTAAGTTCTCCTACTGACCTTCCCTTAAGCTCATGTGGTTTGTAGTTATGGCCTTGTAACCAACAAGTCATGTTATATCTACTCAGCTTAGCTGTGTCACAATGTTCTAACTCCTTCTTTGTCTTCTGGATAAATTGAAAGTTGCAGAAAGCTTTATAATCACAGTTTGGAATCATAAAGCATGCAAGCTCAAATTCTTTCAACAGATTCTTCATCTCAGTCATGTTTAGCCTTTCAACCATGTCATAAAGGAAACCATGATTTATGAGTGTCATGAACATGGTCGATTCAGGTCTCTCTTCTAATATGTCTTTTGTAGCCAGAAGATCATCAACCTTTGAGACTTCCTTATCTGGTGCAGAGTCTTCATTGATCAGCTCTTTCCACTCTTCATCATTGTCATCATCCTGATGAGAGATAGACTTCACAGTAGATAAATCTACTGAATGTGGGTGTTCAGGAGATGTGAGCTTTTGTTTCTTGGAAGAACTTTCATCAATAGTTTTCTTCTTCTCCATCGTACCAAGATACTTTCTCTTCTTTGAGTACAGAATTAGCTCTTTTGTTGCTTCAGTAGATTGTTTTGTTTGAACAGTTGAAACATTACATTAGACTCTAATGTACAGATCTTCATTTTGAGATGTTCAATCTCTTCTTCTTTTCCTTTTATCATATTTGACTGAGCATACATAGTGTTATTTGCTTGTTCAAGCTTCATCATCATCCTTTCTTTTTCTTCTTTTTTAGTTGTTGCTGACTCTTTAAGCTCAGACTCCTTATCAAGCAAAGCATCAATAACTTCCTTGTCGCATTGAGCATCTTCTCTCAGCCTTTTTATTCTGGCTTGTTGTTTCATCAACTCTTCATCCTTTTCTCTTATCACTCCCTTCAGCTCCTGTATTCTTTTCTTTCTTTTGTTTGATTTTAGCACTAGCTTGTTATGCTCAGCAACTAGATAACTCTTGCTGACAGGGATATCATTATCACTTAGATTATCTTCATTGTAGGCAATTATATCAACATAGTCTGCTTCTTCTTCTTCTTCCTGATGTTGAGCATCAATCTCATCATCTTTAACTTCTTCTGGGTCTACACTTGCTAAGCTTGAACTGAGCTCAATGGATTGATTTGCAAGTTCTTGATGAGGTTGTTGTTGTTGTTGATGATCAGACACTGGAGATACTTGTTCTGTTTCATTTGAGAGTACTGGGGATTCAGTCTTGGATAATGACAGTTTAACTGTACTTGCTTGTGAGAGTAACTCTGTCTCCCCAGTGTAAAGACTATTTGGTGAGTGGGGTTGGATGGGAGAGATTGGTTTTGTATTTTGGCTGGCTGGTGATTGTGGTTGAGGTGTTTGTTGTTGATTTGGTGATGGATGGTGGATGGGAGAGATTGGTTTTGTATTTTGGCTGGCTGGAGATTGCTGATGTATGGGTGATGTATCTGGTGAGTGAGTGTTTTGAACAGAGTTGGTTGGAGAGTTCTCTTGTTCATCTTTCCACACAAGTTCTTGAGGGATATTTGTAGCAGCATCAACCACATGTGCAAACATGTCCATATCACCTCCTTCATATTTCCCAGAAATTTTGTTCAGAACAGATCTGCCAAGGTGTGCTTGACTAAACACACCACCATCCACAGAAGTTCCAGGCAAATCCGCATTAATGATTAGTTGAAGAAACCTTGGAAACATATACATCTTATCAACCTTTTGCACTTTAATATGATCACACAGACAGTTGAAGATGTACTTTGAGTAATTGTAGGTTCTTCCCTCAAAAATACCAATGATGCCAGATGAGATATGTCTTGAAAATCTATCAAGTCCAGATTTTCTGTTTGAAATGCACTTCAGATAGGTGTGACAGAGAAATCTGTATGGCTTACAGAGTCTTCCTTTCTTGATTTCTCCCTTTTCAAAATCACCATCATATCCCATCATGAGAAAGACTTTCTCTATATATCCATTTTCGAACACATCAGGGTGTCCGGCTTCAACATCTCCCAACTCAAGTACCCTTCTTCTTGTTTGTTCATCGATTCTCAGGCTTCGATTCTTAATATCAGCAACAATACCATCACCATATTTTTCTACATATGCAGAGTTCCAAAAATCAGTGATATGTGATCGATAAATCACAGGCTCTGCCGATAGGCCATAGGACAACCTCAATCTTCTTAGATATCTGATAAGTTCTTGACACCCTTCTGAAACAAGATCATCAGGGTTTAAGAAGTCATATACATTGTGTTCTCTCGCAAATCGATTATCCATCTGTTCATAAGAAAAAGACTTCGTTAAAATCACATTATTGATATGAGAATACGAACAGTTGTGAGATAAAACAAGAATCAAATGGTTCACTCTTGAATATTACAACATGTTTTACCTTAATAACAGCGGATTAAGAACACAGATATATGTTTGTTTAATGTTTTGATTTGGTGAAAATTTGAATGCTGAGGAAGTGGGAAAAAGTTTGTTGAGAGTAAGTTTTTCTAGGTCTGAAAAGTGAGCTGAAAAAGCGAATAATGAATTTGAGAGGTCAAACCACATCATTTATACTCTCAGACACATTAATTTATCTCATTTATTAAGTGGGAGCCTCAATGTATTCTTCCGCAGAACATCTACGGATCGACAACATCTGCTGATGATGTATTCTTCCGCAGATTACCACAAATTAAATTACATTTGTTGATCTTTATTCATCCGTAGTTTATCAATCTACGGATAAACATTTCCTGCTAATGCTAAAATAGCACAAGGCAGAGAGATATTGTTGTATGTATGGTCCAAGTCCATTGGTTAGAACCATTTATTGCTTTAAGACCTTGTTGGTTTTGTATACATGGCAATTTAGCACTAGAAAGTTTAAAAAGATTTTTATTAAAATTTTCATGTATCCAGCAGCTAAGATGATGCTCAGATTCCAATTCCGTCAAATTGATAATGAGATAGACATTTCTGCTGATTGAGTAACTCAACTTCATGTATTCTACTCCCCCTAAATTTATGATTAATGGTGAATTTAAGCATTTATCAGAAATTTCTTTAAGAGGAATAACATGATTTGTAACTGTATGAAGATGATCAGACATATATACACATATGATGGGATCATACTATAATACTAAGCCTCTTCCTGATGAGTTATGTTGTTGAATTGATACCTGAACAAAGTTCTGATTGCAAGTATATTGTCCACTTAAATCCATACAAGAGCTCATGTATCAACTAGGCATGCTGATTATCATGTTTTCATATTGATTTGGAAATAACTTTTATGGGCTTCATATTCAATTCACAAAGATTTTTTCCTCCCTTTGCAAGACAAATCATCACTTTTTTACACTTAAGAACTATGTACTTTAAGTTATAAGATCTATCTTGAGATGCACTTGGCATCTCATTAATGCAATGATGTAAAGGCTCAAGATAATATACAGTTGATCACATAGGATTCTTTTGAGAGCTTAGATATGATCATCATCAGGTCACCAGGTCTTTACTCACGTAAAACAGAGATGCCTTTAACCCAGGTCTTTGTTGACACAAAACAAAGGGATGAGGAGGATCATGATCTTTTGACCTTTTATAACTGATATTCAGTATGGTGATCATACACCCAGGTTTTTATTCACACAAAACAGAGGGAGTATGATTTGCAAAGATAGATATTATAGTGTTTTACAAGTGTGTTTAGATGAGTGATTTGGTCACATTAGAATAAGACTTTCTTTGTATTCTCAAAATGAAGTTTCATACAAGCAATCATTTTAGCATTATGTTTGGCATGCACTCAGTTTAGTTTCCACTCTAGATGAATCTACTCACATATCAAGAAACTTGCTGAGATTTATTGTTATTTATGTATTCGGGAATAAGCAAAGCTATAGTGTACTATCATTTCCCATACATATGTCATGCTGAAGTATCATTACACACAGTATTTTATTTGTTTAGACTTGATTAATCTAAGTTAATCATGCCCGGAGACTCAACCAGAAAGTTAAATCTGACTGAATCAAATGCTTTAGTGAATAAAGCAGCAAGCTGATTGATGTATCCACTTTGACTAACTTAATCAAACCCTTTTCTGAGCAATCTCTCAGAAAATGATATCTTATTTCAATATGTTTTGTTTTACTATGTTGCACAGGATTAGCAGTTATAAACATAGCAGCAGAATTGTTTATATAAATCGAAGTTTGAAGAAAGTTGTAACCATAGTCAAGTAATTGGTTTTGCAACCAAAGAACTTGAGAACATCCAGCTGAAGCAACAATGTACTCAGTCTTAGGTGTGGATACAGAAACATTGGTTTGTTTCTTGCACTGCCATGATACTAGCCTTAGTCCAATGAATTGGCATCCACCAATTGTTGATTTTCTGTTACTGTTACAACCACCATAGTCACTGTCTGAGTATGAGTAGAGTGTAAAGTCGCCATCCTTTGGATACAATGAGTAGAGTGTAAAGTCGCCATCCTTTGGATACCAAAGACCAAGTCCTGGTTTTCCTTTGAGGTATCTGAAAATTCTTTTTACAGCATTGAGATGAGACTCCTTGGGATCAGATTGGTACCTAGCACAAAACACACATCAAACATAATATCAAGTCTACTGGCAGTTAAATACATAAGTGAACCTATCATTGATCTATATAATTTTTTATCATAGATTTTCCAGAAAGATCAGGAGCAATCTTATCAATTGTTGATGCTGGTGTTTTGCATGAGGATACTTCAGCAATATGTATTTCTTTAGAATTTGATATATGTATTTTTCTTGATTGATGAATATCCCATCTGATTTTTGATGAACTTGAAGGCCAAGAAAGAAGGTTAATTCACCCATTGAGCTCATCTGAAATTCAGATTTCATCAGCTCTTCAAGATTCACACACAATCTCTTATTAGTTGAACCAAATATTATGTCATCAACATATATTTGAACTACTAAAAGATTTTGATGTTCTTGTTTGAGGAAGAGAGTCTGATCAATAGTTCCTCTTTTCTAGCCATGCTTGAGCAAGAAAGATGATAGTGTTTCATACCATTTTCTTGGTGCTTGGTGAAGATCATACAAAGCTTTATCTAGTTTTTATACCCTATGGGGATAATGAGGATCTTTAAAACCAAGGGTTGTGACACATAAACTTCCTCATCAATCTTCCCATATAAGAATGCACACTTGACATCCATCTGATACACAGTAAACTTCTTATATGATGCAAGCCAGAAACACTCTTAATGGCCTCAATTCTTGCAACTGTGCAAAAACTTCATCATAGTCTATTCCTTCTTCTTGAGTGTATCCTTGTGCAATCAACCTTGCTTTGTTTCTTACAATAATCCCTTTATCATCCAGTTTGTTTTTGTATAGCCATCTTGTTCCAATAGGATGTTGACCTTCAGGCAAATCAACAAGAGACCACACTTTTTGCTTTCTGAACTGCTGAAGCTCTTCTTGCATAGCTTCAATCCAGCTATTGTCTTTTAAAGCAGCAGTGATATTTGGAGGCACCACTTGAGAAAGAAAACAACTGAAGAGACAAAGGTTGGTTGTACCACTTTGACTCCTTGTAGTTCTCTTTTCAGGATTTCCAATGATGTTGTCAATTGGACGAGTCTTATGGATTCTCATTGAAGGAGTTGACTCAACTGGTATAGATGATTCAGGTTAGTCATTTCCATTGCCTCACACTAGTTCAGCTCAGATTGTGAATTTAAGAAATAGTCAAAATATTCAACATGAGTTGAATGATCATGAGAGTCTCTTGTATGGGCTGCAGGAGTATCTCCAGTTTTGTTTTGGTCTTCCGTAGGAACTTCTCCGGAAACATTTTGATTATCCGTAGGAACTTCTCCGGAAGCATTTTGTTCTTCAGTAGGAACTTCTTCGGAAACATTTTGATTATCCGCAGGAACTTCTCCGAAAGTATTCACATCTTCGGATGCAGCACGTTCTTTTCCAAATGTAGTATATGCTGCTACTGAAGTGTTTTCATCCGAGGATGGGGGTATCCTTGGAGGATCAGCAGATAAAGTTACTTCAGACATAAGAGGTGGAACAAATGGATAACATACTTCATCAGATCTTGCATTGTTCAAATAATCATAGTTAAATGATTTGGATAAAGCATCTATGTCAAACAACCATGATAAACCTTTAACTGACTTTGTAAATACAGATTCATCAAAAGACACATTAGGAGTCTCTTCCATAATGTTATGTTGTGGAATATAAACCCTATATTATTTCGATGTTGAAGAGTATCCAACAAAGAAACCATCATATGCTTTTTCTGAAAATTTTCCCAATGACTCTTTTATGTTCAAAACAGTTACATGACATCCAAAGACTTTCAAATATCATATGTATGGTTTTATTTTAAATATGAGCTCATAGGGAGTTTTGTTATGTTCTTTGACAATTAATGTTCTATTTTGAACATTGCATGCAGTATTCACAGCCTCAACCCAAAAAGTGATAGGTAATGTGAATCAGCTAGCATTTGTTCCGGCAGCTTCAATGAGAGTTTTGTTTCTTCTTTCAGCTACTCTATTTTGTTGTGGAGTTCTTGGTGCACTAAATTGTCTTGCAATACCTTTGCTCCTGCAAAAGGAATCCAGTTCAAAATTGACAAATTCAGTACCATTGTCACTCCTAAAAATTTTAACTTTTGTATCAAGTTGATTCTCAATCTTGATCACAAAGTCCATTAATGTTTCTGATGTTTCACTTTTTTGTTTTAAGAAAAAGACCCAAGTGAATCTTGTGAAATCATCAACTCTCACCAAACAATATTGCCTTTTTCCAATGCTCATCACATTGATAGGACCAAACAGATCCATGTGAAGCAATTGAGTGGTGTAGTATTTGAATTGATAGTTTTGTATTTATGTGACACTCTATGTTGTTTTCCTTTGTAACATGAAGAACAGTGAGTTGAGAAGAAACTCTTTGTTTGGAAATCCAATGACCAGGTCATTTTTCACCAATTTATTCATGTTCTTCATGTTAGAATGAACAAGCCTTCTATGCCATAATTGAGACAAATCTTCTGATAGTTTAGATATAAGGCATGTTTCATGTTTTGTGAGTGAAGTGTTGTTCATATCCAAAACATAAGTGTTTTCTTTTCTTGCTGCTTTAAGGAGGATCCAATCTTCTGGAACACTAAGTCCTGGCTTAAGAATGTAACAGTTAGTATTATCAAACAATATGGTATAATTTTGATCACAAATTGAGACACACTAAGTAGATTATACTGTAAATTTTTACAGTAATTTACTTTCTCAAATTTGAGCACACCATTTGTTATCATCCCTTCACTAATAATTTTACCTCCCATTTTATCCCCACCAAATGCCACATAAGAAGCATTTTTATGTTTGAAGTCATGGAGAAGAGAACAGTTTCCTGTCATATGCCTGGAACAACCGCTATCAACATACCACTTGTTGTCAGCTCTCCAATATTGTTCCTGCATTCAGAAATAAATCAGTTAGAAGTGACAACCCAAGTCTTAGTGATCTTGGGTTTGTTAACAGAGTCTAAAATATTTACTCCTTCATGACTAGGTTTTGAAGTTTCAGTTTTAGATTTGACTAATTCATTCTGATTTGTTTTAGATGAGAATGATTCTGCTGAATGGGATGTTGATGAAGTAGGCTCTTGTTTCTCAATTTTTGGTTGATTCAAATCAACTTCATTTGTTTGAGTCTTTTTTTTATAATGAAACTTTAAATTTCTCACTATCTTTTGTTTTTGAAAGAGGTATTTGAATTCCCTTTTCAAATTTATCAAAAAATGAATCATCATCCTTTGATTCCTTATCAGTCAAATATACCCTTTTGTGGGGTGTTTTTTACTACTGACCGGTTGTTCTTTTCTTCAATGAATGAGCACTTGATGATATTTTGTCCTTTGATTTTGACTTTGATTTCAGATCGGGCTTCTTCAATTTTGAACCTTTTTCACAGTCAGTATCCGTTTTAGACTTATCTGACTCTTTCTTCTTTGTGCATTTTGTTTTGTTCTTTTTGTTGAAATAACATTCCCGAGTGGAATGATTATTTTTGTTGCAGATGCCACAATGTTTGTTGAAGTAACATGCAGCTGTCATGTGATTGTTCATATTGCAAATAGAACAGTAGCTACTAAAGTAACATTCTTCAGTATTGTGATTTCTCATGTCACACCATTTGCAATATTTTCCATCTGATTCTTTTTCAGAATCATTCTTATGGTTTGCTGATTTTTGATGTTTCTCTTTCTTCTTCAGCTTTGGATGTGCCTCATCTCTTTCAACTTTATGTTTCTGATTGATTGTTACCGATTTCCTCTTCCGTAGATCATCTGCTGAAGTTTTCTTTTTCCATTGATGATCTGCTGATAACTTTTTCTTTCCTTTTTCCTTGGATCTCTCTTTTTCCTTGTAATAGCAGATTCATCGTTCATTTTCCTAGAAGAGTCTTATTGCTGACTTAGTTCTTGAAGACCTTCATTCAATTGAGCTATTCTCTTGCAAATGGTCTTCAGCATGTTTCTTTGTTTAGGAGATATGGCAACTTTGTTTCTTCAAGCACTTTTGGAATATGAACATTCTTACCAGTGGTTATTTGATCAATATCATGTTCATCAGAATCATCCAAGTCATCACAATTATCATAATCAAATTCTATATCATTTTGATTTAAAGATTCTGATTTAGAGGATTCGGTTTCACTCACCTCAGCTTCATCGTTAATTTTGTTTTGACTTGATTCTTTTTCAAACTTGGTGTTAGGCACAAAATGATTTGACAGAGTGTTGGTCATTGTTGTAGGTAAAGATGTGTAATTATCATTTATAGATGGTGTAACAACATTATAACCCAAACCAGACCTTTTCTTTGATTCAATATCAGAATTTAGTAATTTCTCATATTGCTGAGATGATAATTGAAACTTCTGAAGTTTCACTTCAGTTGATGCATGATCAGCCATGGATTTTGTTAAGGAAATGGTCAGATGCTCAACTTGGGCTTTTAGGCTATAGTTTTTAGAAACAAAATTTTCTAAATCCTTTTGCAAAGAGTTAATTTTGATTTGATACAATTTATGTTCTCTAACATGGGATTCATTCAAAATCATAGTTTCTTTTACTTTGTCAGCCAACTGTTGAGCATTGACTCTATAACGTTCAACTTCCTCAACACATGTTGATGAACATAACCTTTCTTTTACCTCTCTTGCCATTGGTGGAACTTTTTGATCCATATGGGCCATCAATGCTTGATTCTCTTCCAAGACTTCTTTTTCATACACACTCCAGTCACACGTTCCATCTTGAAGTATGATCAGCCCTGACTCCTTTGAGTTACTAGGTC
Source organism: Flaveria trinervia (assembly GCA_025506515.1). Lineage (NCBI taxonomy): Eukaryota > Viridiplantae > Streptophyta > Magnoliopsida > Asterales > Asteraceae > Flaveria > Flaveria trinervia. The sequence continues at coordinate 119,216,654 of CM046442.1, read as the reverse complement.
CAACTGATTCATTGGTGGCAGGTGGGGATGGATTGATTAGTTGAGATTGTCTGTGCAAAGGTCTTTGAGAATTTGATTGTTGATGAGGTTGAATCTGATGTTGCTGATGTTGCCTCATCTCTGGATATGACTGTTGATTGCATTCTTTGGAGAAATGTCTATAGAGATTGCATTTGAAGCATCTTACCTTTGATTTGTCAACACCAATCTTTGATGTTTTACTTGCTGATGCCAAGTTCTTGTTTCTTCTGAGATATTGCTTTGCTCTATAAGAAATTATAGCCATCTGTCATTGTAGGTCTATTTCTTCCACTACATCAGGAGGTAGTTCTTCTAAATCTTGTTGGCAGATATTTGCTGACGTTAGAGAGCTTCCCAGATATGCTTGAAAACTGGAACTAAAAGCTGCAAAGGATGCTTTTGTTCTTCAGAGTCTAATATCACAGTAATTGGTTCTGACGAATTGGTTGATATGAAGACTTAGCTGTTGTCGCAGTTGTATCTTGTCGATCAACAGTTCTTCCTTTATTCTTTTGATTCTTATATTGAGATGATTTCTTTGAGGGTTTAGAAGCATAGAAGCTAACTTCCTTCTCATCATCACTCCTAGCACAAGAGTTATCACTTTCATTGTTTGAAATAAATGCACTTCCAACATTATTTGTTTATTTGAAGTGATAGGGTGAGACATGATTTCTCACACTCTTGTTTCTTGATTTTCATCCATTTCAAGAGCTTCCATTTTTGCAACCAGAGTATCTAGACCAGTTGATTTTAGATCTATAGTGTTCTTGAACATGGATACAGTTTGCTTCCAACTTTCTGGCAAAGTGTGGAGCATTTTCTTGTTTAATTCCTCACTGGTATATTTCAACTCCAGAATATTCATCTCAGTTACCAACTGCATGAATGTCACACCCCAACCTTGACGGCGGAAACGTCGAGGAGTGAGAGTTAAGATCGTTCATAGCCACATAACGCTATTAAAAAACCAAATATATTTTACACATAAGTTTCGTTCGTCACATTACAAATGTAAGTCTCAAGGATATAAAAACGTAACATAAAATGTAACAATTCATCCTATTTTATTTATTAATCTAGGTCCAATCCTAGATGTGCAAGCTTCAATGTGCAGTTAATCAAGCTTGGGCATTTCCTGAAACATGTTAAAATAAAGGGGGTCAAAAAATAATTTGGTGAGCATTCCATAGTTTTAAATACATATATATATAAAAGATGGCAATTCAAGTCATAAGTTAGTGAATAAAGTGATTAGGGATGTCATGAACATGCAACAATCAAGCCTCGACAAAATTTTACAAGTCTCAAATGTTTAAAGTATATACGATCAGTTAAGTGTACTTGGATCAACCAAAGCAGGCTTGTCTTGCCCATAGATCTATGACTTCACTGGGCTAGAAATAGTTAATGATTGTACATATAGTGCCATAACATGGTAATCACAAAAAGTCCAACTAACCACAACTTACATGAGGAATTGCCATAACGTTTACAAGTCTCAAAATGTGTGCAAGTGTAAAGATAATAGGATAACATGTTCCACCCCAAAGTGTAAAAATATGAAAAGGGGTATGGAAGTACTCACATGATCAATAAGTATATATTTGATGATTAATAAGAATAATAACAGCAACGTTCAACGTAGACCTTCACAACGCACCTAAAACAAGTATATATTTACAAGGTTACAATTTAATATAATTAATAGTTAAACGAGGCTAGGGTTTCAAATTGGTATTTTGCGGGTGTTAAATGACGTTGGTTAGAGAGATCATATATAAGCTTAATCTAAGAGAAAATGTCATGTATCCAATTTTAAGGAAATTAAATCCTTTATAACAATTTGTGAAGGTTAATTATAAAATATATAAATTCTATAATTATCATATTTAATCCTTAATTGTATAGTATTTAAATAATAATTACATGATTTACCAATATTATATAAAGTCTATTCTTATAAAAATAACTTTGTTAAATTTTATTTTATAAGAAAATTGTTAAGGTGTTTAAAGTGGTAAATTTGTAGAAGAAAAAAAAATAATAGGATAGCTTTAAAAAAAATAACCAAAGTTTACAAAATCTCTTTTTATAATTTTTAGAAAATTTTATATATTTTTTTAAAGGCTGAAAAGCCAAAAACAATTGAATTGGAGGTCGCCGGGTTCGAACCCGGGACCTCTAATTCGGAATGTAAGTGGGGAACCAGTGAACCAAGGCCTTAGCCGCGGTTTTACTTGGTTCTCTAATCTTAAAAACATCCGTTTCAGAATAGCCCCAAATTCGTATGAACCCTAGTTTGATTTGAATCGAAATTGAAGGTCAAATCGATGATGTTTAAGAGAAGAACATGGGGCTTTGATTCCCCATGTGATTATATATATTGTTGTTTATTTACCCGATTGATGATGAATTCGAGATGAACACGACGAAGAACAATTCGCGGCCACGTAAACCGGTTTGATGCTCAAATGATGATGATAATCAAATTCAATGCACAGATAGTTTCTAATGACCTCGAGGATGAAAAACCCTGTATCAATTTCGAGTTTTGAAGCTTGGAAGATGGGGTTCGAATGGTAGCAGATTCGCGATGAGGGGGTAATCGTATAACCCTGTTTGTGTGATTTCAGGTGTAATTAGAAGGTGTGGACGATTAATCGTAGTTAGATAGTCGTTTAGGTTCATTCAATTGAATTATTACAGAGTTTTAATGCCTAAACGGCTATAAGATTAATGGGTTTCGGTTACTCGATCGATTTGGGTTTGTAACCGGTGTTTAAACGCGTTTAAAGTGCGCATTCAGGTTCGAATCACGTAATCGAAACGGTTTGGGTCGGTTTGTGTGTTAAAACCGAGTGTTTTGAGGCGTTTTGAAGCTCACCGGAGCCATAGCCGGCGGTAGCCGAGGCTTGGCCGGAAAAGCGGGGTTAGGGGGAAATGGTTTGGGTTTTTTCAAAAATTACACAAATGGTCCCTCAAGTTATGCATGTTTATTATTTTATGCAAAAACTCCCATATTAAGTTTCTAAAATGGCAAAAACACCCCCCCAACTTTATTACTTTAAGTTTTAACATTTTTAAGTTTAATGATTCTTTATAAATTATTATCATTATAGTTATCATTTATTGTTGTTATTATTATTATATTATTATTATTATTAACGTTGTTATTATTTTTATTATAAAATATTATTTACCATAATTCTTATGTTCAAATCAATAGATAAACTATAATCTTTTACATTAAAGGATTAAGAATAGATCACACAACTACCCACAAGTTTCATGAAAAGGCATTAATAGTCCCTACAAGAATAAACGAGATTAACTATTAGTTAACAAAAATACAAGATGTTACAGTCTCCCCAACTTAAAAGAATTTCGTCCCGAAATTAGAATAAGCTAAGAGAATAAATGCGGGTATCTCTCCTTCATATGATCCTCACGTTCCCAAGTGAACTCAGCTCCACATTTGTTTTCCCAACGAACTTTAACGATAGGTGTGGTAGTTGTTCGGGTCTTCTTCAGGGTACGATCCATAATCTCAACAGGCTTCTCAACAAAGTGCAATGACTCATCAACTTGAATTTCCTCTAGTGAACATGCAAGTTTTCATCAGCCAAGCACTTCCTCAGGTTTGAAACATGAAAGACAGGATGAACTCCGCTAAGTTCAGCAGGTAACTCCAGTTTGTAAGCCACTTTCCCAATTCTTTTCAAAATCTTGAAAGGTCCTACGAAGCGTGAGGCTAACTTACCCTTCTTCCCAAAACGTACAACACCCTTCCATGGAGAGACTTTAAGAAGAACCATGTCGTCGACTTGAAACTCCAATGGTTTGCGTCTTTTATCGGCATAACTCTTTTGGCGATTCTAGCCACTTCAAGGTTATTTCGAATTTTGGAAACTTTGTCAGTCGTTTCCTGAATAAGTTCCGGACCAGTGATAAGATTTTCCCCAATGTCAGTCCAACAGATAGGAGAACGACATTTACGACCATACAACGCCTCGAATGGTGCCATCTTAATACTTGAGTGATAACTATTGTTATACGAAAATTCCGCGAGCGGTAAATGCGTATCCCAATCACCACCAAAATCAAGGACACAAAGACGTAGCAGATCCTCAAGGGTTTGGATTGTTCGTTCGGTTTGACCATCGGTTTGAGGATGGTAAGCCGTACTTAAATCCAAATGAGTTCCCAAGAGTTCTTGCATCGAAGACCAGAAGTGCGAAGTGAAACGAGCATCTCGATCGGAAATAATGTGCAGTGGCACACCATGACGACTCACAATTTCGTCAACATAGATTCGAGCCAACTTTGAAACCTTGTACGTATCTCGTATAGGTATGAAATGTGCTGTCTTGGTCAAACGGTCAACAATGACCCATATACTATCATGACCACGAGGTGTACGAGGTAACTTAGTTATGAAATCCATGGATATATGTTTCCATTTCCACATAGGGATTTCGGGTTGCTCAAGTAAACCACTTGGTCGTTGATGTTCGGCTTTGACCCTTGCGCACGTGAGGCATTTGGAAACATAAGTCGCGATATCTTTCTTCATTCCAAGCCACCAATATTGACCACGCAGGTCCATGTACATCTTATCGGAGCCAGGATGAACGGAGTATCGGGTTTGATGAGCTTCGTTCATAATAAAGTGCCGAAGGTTGTCGCGATTCGGGATCCAGAGTCGATTCAAGAAATACCACATGCCGTTCGGTTTTGTCTCCAATTGTGACCGTACGTTAGTCATCAAATCTTCATCTTTTCCTTCGTCAGTTAGTGCCGCTTGTTGAGCCTCGCGAATGCATAACTCGAGGTCACTATCGATCCTTATGTTTTGGAGCATGATAGTAGCCTCATTGACATCCACGTGAATCTCGGTATCAAATTCTCCTAACGTATCAAACCATTGCCTTCGATCTCGGATTTCTTGAAGTGAGACAGTCTTGTTGTGGACCTTGCGACTTAGTGCGTCGGCTACAACATTCGCCTTTCCAGGATGATAGCGAATGTCGCAGTCGTAGTCACTAATCAACTCAATCCAACGTCTTTGTCTCATGTTGAGATCCTTTTGATTGAACACGTGTTGGAGACTCTTATGATCGGTGTAGACTATGCATTGCGTCCCATACAAGTAGTGTCGCCAAATCTTCAATGCAAAAACCACCGCACCAAGTTCAAGATCATGCGTTGTGTAGTTAACTTCATGAACCTTCAATTGTCTCGACGCGTATGCTATAACTTTGCCTCGTTGCATGAGAACACAACCAAGACCTTGATTAGAAGCATCACAATATACAGTAAAGTCGTCGTTTCCATCGGGTAGTGTGAGAATAGGAGCATTACACAACTTGCGCTTCAATGTCTCGAAAGCCTCTTCTTGCTCGGGTCCCCATTCAAAAAGTCGATTCTTTTGGGTTAGCGCTGTTAATGGTTTAGCAATCTTCGAGAAATTTGCTATGAACCTACGGTAATATCCCGCTAAACCCAGAAAAGAACGAACCTCAGTTGGGGTTGTGGGAACACACCAATTCTTCACAGCTTCAATTTTAGCAGGATCCACGTGAATTCCTTGGCTATTCACCACATGCCCTAGGAATTGAACTTCTTCCAACCAAAACTCACACTTGGAAAGCTTGGCGTATAATTGCTCCTTCTTCAAAAGTCCAAGTACTTGTCGCAAGTGTGTCTCGTGATCGATTTTTGTCTTGGAATAAATAAGGATGTCATCAATAAACACGATCACGAATTTATCCAAATACAGTTTACATACTCGATTCATGAGATCCATGAACACAGCAGGCGCATTGGTCAGGCCAAATGGCATGACCATGAACTCGTAGTGTCCATATCGAGTACGGAAAGCGGTCTTTGTAATGTCATCATCATGAACACGTAATTGATGATACCCAGAACGTAGATCGATCTTCGAGAATTGAGTTGCTCCTTGAAGTTGGTCGAAGAGGTCATCGATTCGAGGAAGAGGGTATCGGTTTTTAATAGTAAGCTTGTTGAGTTCCCGGTAGTCGATGCACATACGGAATGACCCATCTTTCTTCTTCACAAATAGTACAGGTGCGCCCCACGGTGATGAACTAGGGCGAATAAAACCCTTATCGGTCAACTCTTGCAGTTGACTAGCGAGCTCTTGCATTTCAGAAGGTGCAAGACGATAAGGCGATTTAGCCACAGGGTTTGAACCAGGGATTAAATCAATCTTGAACTCAACTTCTCGCACGGGAGGTAACCCTTTAAGATCTTGGGAAAAACTTCGGGAAAGTCTCGCACAACAGGAATGTCCTTCAACTCCTTACCCTTGGCTTTCGTATTAACTACATATGCCATGAAAGTCATGTAGTTTTTACTTAAGCATTTACGGGCCTTGATACAAGACATGAGTTTGAGTCTTTGGGGTGATTTCTCCCCAAAGACCTTCAAAGTATCTCCAGTCGGTAACGGAATTCGGATACACTTCTCGAAACATAGAATTTCCGCACGGTGCTTGGCTAACCAATCCATGCCAATGATAACCTCAAAGCTTCCCAATTGCATAGGAATAAGGTCGACGGAGAACTCGTGTTCGTTAAGGCTCAAGGTGCAGTCGCGTATCACGACATCAACGACAATAGATTTTCCATCGGCAACCTCGACCGTGAAAGATTTCTCCAGTTTTGCACACGGTTTAGAAAGTATAGGTTCGAATTCCAAGGACACGAAACTCCTATCGGCACCCGAATCAAACAACACAGATGCATAATGATTATTTACAAGATACATACCTGTTTGGTAACAACCTATTATTGATATGATGGACATAGATAGGAAATTTTTGCAACACAAGAAAAGGACTAGAAAAAAAAAATTTAACGACGTACCATTCACCACGTCGTTGTTGGCTTGCGCTTGGTTGGCGTTGATGTTGAAAGCCCTTCCACGAGCCGGTGGCACAGTTCCCACATTGCGAGGACATTGAGGGCGAATATGGCCAGCCTCGCCACAGTTGTAGCAGGTTCGGTTGGTAAGCATGGCAGTGTTATTTGGTGCACGAAGACAAGTAGCTACCAAATGACCATACTTTCCACACAGCGAGCAGACTCGGCATGGCATGTTTCTTGAATGATGGTACTTGCACGTGTTACACATAGGATGTGGCCCAGCATAAACTTTAGCCATGGGAGCTTGATTCGCAACCACCATTTGTTTTTGGGGAGCATTGGGGGCGGTCACAACGTAGTTGCGTGTCGGGGTGAACTTACGCTTCCTGTTTTGAGAAGATGACTCGGCCTTTACCTCCTTTGTTGCCTCAGATGTCACCTTCGCTATAGCCTTGGAGCCCTTTGCCGACATCGTGCCAGCTCTTATATGATTCTCAGTGAGCTGTGCAGTAATAGTAATCGCCTCCTCCAAGGTTGTGGGCCTACTACCCACCACAGCATCTTGAATTTGAGGTGGCACCCCCTTGATAAATTTTTCAATGTTACGGGGCACGGTGTCCACCATGTGAGGTAGAAGCATACTCAACTCATGATGTCGGGTGGAATAAGCCAAATGATTCCCACCATCTTGTTTGAGATTCCAGAATTCCTCCTCCAGCTTTTGTAATTCGCTCCTTGGACAAAACTTTTGAATCATAACCTCCTTGAACTCCTCCCAAGACAAGGCCAAAGTAGCCTCAGTTCCACGGTTTCTCTTCTCACTATTCCACCATGTAAGTGCTCGTTGTTGAAGAACACTTGTGGCATAGCGAACCTTGAACTCGTTGGGGCACTCGCTAACAATGAACGTATTCTCCATACTTTCAAACCACTCGAGAAGTCCAGTGGCTCCTTCTTTTCCACTAAAGCTAGTGGGTTTGCACGAGTTAAAGTGTTTGAAGGTGCAAGTACGGTTGTTCCCTTGTTGATTGTTCTCATTTTGATTGTTGCTATTATCTCCATTAGCACCACTATTGTTCCCATTGATGTTGTTGTTGCTATTAGCCATTAGTGTGCTATTGAGTTCAGCCACCATAGTCGGGAGAACGGCAGCCATTTGTCGTGCAATCATGGCAGCCAGCTTACGGTCGGAACTTCCACGCTTTCCATGGTGACGAGACATGCTGAATATATAAAAATGAGTTAGTTACAGGAACGGGGATAACAGTGGATAGTAGTTTAACAAAGATAAGCTAAGGTTTTTAAGGTACACAGGATGTTTCCATTTGGTAACGCATTACCATTTGAAAACGTTGACACGTCAAGGTGAATTGACCCATTTACCTTAGAAACTTGTGTATGTTGACCATAGTTTATCACTCATCCCAGAAATCCCCAGGTAAGCATAACTAGTCCCGTAGGATTATGCGATATGCTTGCCTTAGCCCGAGGGCCTTTTGCCAGGAAAACCAGGATACAGGTGTCTATGTGTCACACAACATTTCTTAGGTTCATAGAATCAAAACCTTGATGAGATTTATATAGATTAGACGTAACGTCTAAAGATCCAAGTCATAACATAAACATAAGATTCCATGTGTCGACGAGAATAAGATTAAGAGAGTTCGTGTTCGGGGAGAGTCAAAGAGTCAAAGTTAAGTTTAGGGGGACAAATAACAATGTTTAGGCAATCCTATGCTAAGGCATCAAATTGCACATAAGAGGCATAGCATTATGTAGCATGAAAAGTATATTAGTTACAAGATAGAAATATAATTCTATAAGGTTCATGCATACTATAGCCTAGGTCACCATTTCTAATAACCTAGATCCCTATAATTATGGGCTCTGATACCAATCTGTCACACCCCAACCTTGACGGCGGAAACGTCGAGGAGTGAGAGTTAAGATCGTTCATAGCCACATAACGCTATTAAAAAACCAAATATATTTACACATAAGTTTCGTTGTCACATTACAAATGTAAGTCTCAAGGATATAAAAACGTAACATAAATGTAACAATTCATCCTATTTTATTTATTAATCTAGGTCCATCCTAGATGTGCAAGCTTCAATGTGCAGTTAATCAAGCTTGGGCATTTCCTGAAACATGTTAAAAATAAAGGGGTCAAAATAATGTTGGTGAGCATTCCATAGTTTTAAATACATAGTATATAAAAGATGGCAATTCAAGTCATAAGTTAGTGAATAAAGTGATTAGGGATGTCATGAACAATGCAACAATCAAGCCTCGACAAAATTTTACAAGTCTCAAATGTTTAAAGTATATACGATCAGTAAGTGTACTTGGATCAACCAAAGCAGGCTTGTCTTGCCCATAGATCTATGACTTCACTGGGCTAGCAATTAATGATTGTACATATAGTGCCATAACATGGTAATCACAAAAAGTCCAACTAACCACAACTTACATGAGGAATTGCCATAACGTTTACAAGTCTCAAAAATGTGTGCAAGTGTAAAGATAATAGGATAACATGTTCCACCCCAAAGTGTAAAAATATGAAAAAGGGGTATGGAAGTACTCACATGATCAATAATATATATTTGATGATTAATAAGAATAATAACAAGCAACGTTCAACGTAGACCTTCACAACGCACCTAAAACAGTATATATTTACAAGGTTACAATTTAACATAATTAATAGTTAAACGAGGCTAGGGTTTCAAATGGTATTTTGCGGTGTTAAATGACGTTGGTTAGAGAGATCATATATAAGCTTAATCTAAGAGAAAATGTCATGTATCCAATTTTAAGGAAATTAAATCCTTTATAACAATTGTGAAGGTTAATTATAAAATATATAAATTCTATAATTATCATATTTAATCCTTAATTGTATAGTATTTAAATAATAATTACATGATTTCCAATATTATATAAAGTCTATTCTTATAAAATAACTTTGTTAAATTTTATTTTATAAGAAAATTGTTAAGGTGTTTAAAGTGGTAAATTTGTAGAAAAAAAATAATAGGATAGCTTTAAAAAAATAACCAAGTTTACAAAATCTCTTTTATAATTTTTAGAAAATTTTATATATTTTTAAAGGCTGAAAAGCCAAAAACAATTGAATTGGAGGTCGCCGGGTTCGAACCCGGGACCTCTAATTCGGAATGTAAGTGGGGAACCAGTGAACCAAGGCCTTAGCCGCGGTTTTACTTGGTTCTCTAATCTTAAAAACATCCGTTTCAGAATAGCCCCAAATCGTATGAACCCTAGTTTGATTTGAATCGAAATTGAAGGTCAAATCGATGATGTTTAAAGAAAGAACATGGGGCTTTGATTCCCCATGTGATTACGCTTATATAATTGTTGTTTATTTACCCGATTGATGATGAATTCGAGATGAACACACGACGAAGAACAATTCGCGGCCACGTAAACCGGTTTGATGCTCAAATGATGATGATAATCAAATTCAATGCACAGATAGTTTCTAATGACCTCGAGGATGAAAAACCCTGTATCAATTTCGAGTTTTGAAGCTTGGAAGATGGGGTTCGAATGGTAGCAGATTCGCGATGAGGGGGTAATCGTATAACCCTGTTTGTGTGATTTCAGGTGTAATTAGAAGGTGTGGACGATTAATCGTAGTTAGATAGTCGTTTAGGTTCATTCAATTGAATTATTACAGAGTTTTAATGCCTAAACGGCTATAAGATTAATGGGTTTCGGTTACTCGATCGATTTGGGTTTGTAACCGGCGTTTAAACGCGTTTAAAGTGCGCATTCAGGTTCGAATCACGTAATCGAAACGGTTTGGGTCGGTTTGTGTGTTAAAACCGAGTGTTTTGAGGCGTTTTGAAGCTCACCGGAGCCATAGCCGGCGGTAGCCGGAGGCTTGGCCGAAAAGCGGGGTTAGGGGGGAAATGGTTTGGGTTTTTTCAAAAATTACACAAATGGTCCCTCAAGTTATGCATGTTTATTATTTTATGCAAAAACTCCCATATTAAGTTTCTAAAATGGCAAAAAACACCCCCAACTTTATTACTTTAAGTTTTAACATTTTTAAGTTTAATGATTCTTTATAAATTATTATCATTATAGTTATCATTTATTGTTGTTATTATTATTAATATTATTTTTATTATTAACGTTGTTATTATTTTTATTATAAATATTATTTACCATAATTCTTATGTTCAAATCAATAGATAAACTATAATCTTTTACATTAAAGGATTAAGAATAGATCACACAACTACCCACAAGTTTCATGAAAAGGCATTAATAGTCCCTACAAGAATAAACGAGATTAACTATTAGTTAACCAAAAATACAAGATGTTACAATGAATCTATGAAGTTGTTAAGGAATTGATTCACCCTCAATATGATGAAATGTTTCATATTACGACCTGAGGGTGTCTCTCTCCTTATGCTTCTATCTCATCACTCCCTTCGCAGAGAGTATGAAGTATCCTCCATAAGGAGTGTGATTTTTGTAGTTCTCACACCACCTATCATATCTCTTCAGGTAAAGCCATACTAAGCAAACTGTATGCTTTGATATCAACTTTGATCTTTTTGACATCATCAGGTGATAAATCTTTGGTACTGGATGTTTGATTTTTGTTGTTATAGTCCGGACCAAGAGTGGCTGGAATATAAGGACCTTCAGTGATGGATACCCATAAGTCAGAATCAGTATAGTTTACATGATTTCTAAACTTGATTTTCCATGACTTGAAGTCTGCTTTTGTTTCCAACTTTGGTGGTTGGTAAGATGATCCACTGAAGTTGCTCATGATGTTAAATGATGAGAATGATTAACACGATCTGCTATTCAGTTGATTTGAATATAGATACAAGTTAATTAAAATCTATGAAATTAAAATCAATTAAACACAACTGACACTGATAGATCAATCGATCTAGATCAATGAGCACTTGGCTCTGATACCACCTGTGAATCCAAGGATCGCAAACAGGAATTATCAATGTCGGTTGATTGGCAAGTCAACGTTTGCGGAAACAACGTTGATTTGGTTTAATTGTTTGAAATAACTTTAAATATTAATAAATGTTTAAGAACACACGTAACAAAACACAATTAATATTAATAAGTTTTTCATTAGAACATGTTAATGATTACAAATATAATGAATGAATGATATCAAGTATGTTATGATGTGACGGCTGTTAGGGTTGATTGAGAGACTTTGAAGTGATTGTTGCATTGCTATTGTTGTTGTCGATCAATCAATCGTCTAAAACAACCTATTTGAATTGAAACCTAGGATCCATATATATAGACAATGATGTTTTAGTTATAGGAAACACCGGATCTCTTAGGATTTGATTTGTTTCAGTTAAGGAATCATTGGATTTCTCGAGATTCGCATAACTGCCTAGTTGACTTGTTGGATCGTAACACTTGTATTATACAAGTGTTTGTACTCCGCAGGAAGATTGTCTTCAGTAGATGATTTGTTCTTCCACAGAAGAATTGTTCTTCCGCAGAAGAATTGTTCTTCCGCAGAAGTCTTGTTCTTCCGAAGCAATCTTGTTCTTCTAAGCAATCTTGTTCTTCACTTCTGGTTGTTCATCCACAGAGGATCTTCAGATGAATAGTTACTTGTAAGAAATATATCTACAGAAGAACAAAATGTTCATCCGTAGATGTTTCTTGCACTTGGTCATTTCATAAGTTGACCAAGTTAATTTTGTACCTGCAACCATACATAATCAACACATAAAAATGGGTTAACCTATATATTTAATGCATACACAATAATGAATTACAAACATTCATTACAGACATTAATTCAAATACTAAGCTTATACATAATGAACTAGATCTACTAAACCTAGACCTAACAGCCTGAAAAGCTCTGATACCAAATGTAGGACCGGTGAAGGGGGTCACTTATAACACAACAACACAAAGAGGAGATTAACCAAACTTAATCAAACAGTAAAACTGGATTGACCACAAGTTGACACTAAGAACACAAGTAATAAGCAAGAGACAGAATAAGAGAACATAAGTGTTTAGTTTTCAAGGATGCAGTATATTGCTTTCTCAAGTTCTATTATAAGTGTTACAAACATAAAAATGAACATACAAGAACAATGAATACTTATGCCACATCCTACAGCCGGCTATACTTTGAAAGCCAACTGGATACAATTAACTAGACACAAACAAAATCAATTGTGGAGTCAAAAGGCAGATTGCCTTTTGACTAGTGACTATGACATGCCATAGCTCACATCCTTATCTATTACAAAAAGGATAAAGGACATGAAGTAGAAAGTTACAGACTCAAGACCTCAATGTATAGTTACCAAAAGCATGGACCTTTTCACCAACTCATGTAAGTTGGTGACTTTACAGAGATGCATCGGAAAGGTGTCCAACTTTATGGAACAGTACATCAAATAAAACATGTGCCAAAAGTCTTCGGAAGAAATCTGTCTTCATGAGTTGAAGCTTCGGAAGACTTTGTCTCTGAGGCTTCAGAAGACTTCATCTTTGGCTTCGAAAGATATGGTCTTGGCTTTGGAAGATTTCACACTTAGAATATTTCAATTGAATGGGTGAAACTTTCTAAGCATTCTTCTTCAATGCACTTGTGCAGCATGTAGGATAGACTTTGGATGTTTGGGTTGCATCAGCCTCTTCATACATTCTCTACATTTTCTTCTAAGAAAGTCACGTCCTTTCTTCTCGATTTGACCTGCACTATCATTATCTTCATCATGTTCATCTTCCTCGTTGTGAACCTTGCATCGTTCTGATCAGACCTGTAATTTCTCTCTCTCAAACAACCTTACGCTTCCCTCTACCATTATAACCCCACAACCCCTAATGTCGTCGACATCACCATCGTCGCCTACTAGAGAAAGATAAGAGAAAGGGAGTGAGAAGATTGTATACATGGCGCTGAGCTTATTAAAGGAAAAGCTATTGCATGAAGCATTCCTTCATGCTACACGTGGATGGGAGCTGGCGATATGTGACAACAAGAGAAGCCATAAAGGCACACGTGTAATCTGGTTGTAATATTAGCCTTGAATCTTATAGTACTCATATTCACCAAAACACTATTCATTTCCCTTACTTTTTAAATATTATGTAATTAATAAGAATAAATTTATGCCATTCAAAAAATAAAAAAATGATCTAACTAAGACCTAATATGACCTCATAAAGCTCATCATGATATATTAAAAGTTATCATGATTATTAAAACTCGCCATGGTATATCTAGATATTTATAATACGCTATTTTTATTACGATCTTATCTCATAAATTACCACAAACCAGTCCCTTAAGACTTAACATGACATGATAGAGTACATCATAGTCTACTAAGTTTTATCATGACTATTAAGGCCCAACGTGATGTAAAATGACATGTATGATCTATTGTATTCTAGTATCACTCATTACAACCTGATCACATCCTCAAAGACCTATTATTACATTAGAAAGCCTAGGATAGTTTATACGCGCTATCATGACTAACGGGACCTAATAATGACTCGAATTAGTCATGGTTGCCTTAATTGATCAAGATTGACCCTCATAAAGAAAAGTTAATCATACTTGACCCATATTGACTCTAGTTGACGGTATTTAACAAAATATTGACAAACGTTGCTTGTACATTGTATTCATATAAAGGATTATGGTAGATTGTAAGAGCATTGGTTGATGATGAAATGTTAAATATATTTAACAAAAGTATTTAAATGATCTATAATACAACGTGAGATGTTATATTTTACAATATAACCTATATACAAGTGATTAAAGATAAAGACATACAAAACAAGATAACCAACTTCATCTTTGTATAAAGTTATGGTTTTTTTTTCATTTTAGATTCTTCATAACCTTTTCTTTAGTTTTTTGGGCTGCAACATCAACAACATTTTCCCTTGCTCGCTTTGTTAAACTTCCCTTTGCTTCTGATAGCTTTGCTTTAACTTCTTTTTTCATGTTTGAAACCTAAAATGAATAAATTACATAAGAAAAAATCTAGCATCAATAGACTCACATCGTCAACAAAGGTGCTTTTTGTTGTCTAAAATCCTAGTGCATGTGTCTAGGTGAAGGAGATAGAGAAAGAGAGGTAAGAGGGAACAAAGAGAATGAGATTTTATCAAAGTTTGTAGATTAAGATACTCTAAAGAAAACGTTTTGCATACTTGAGCTTTCACGCCCATCTCATGTTATTTTGAAACATAAATAAATATAACGAATGTTTAAAAATTACCTCTGTGAATCCTTCTTTAACTTCGTCGGCTGCTTCAGTTACCTCTTGACATGTTTGTTCGACCTTCTCATCCGTCTTTTCCTGTAGTTTACATATGATTTTATTTTGGTTATTGGATAAAACATGCAATCTAGCAAGATAATATAAAGCCAATTCGATTCATATCATTTTTATATCAAGTTTAGCTTTAAATACATAATATGATTTAGGGGATCGAATGATCCGTTGATTGTCCATCTCTAGTAACCATCAACATCAAAATGAAACAATATGCTTGACATCAAGGTTTAACCTTAACACATATAATTTTTACCTTTTGCAATGGTTTAGACGTATTGACAAACGCCCTAGGGATTCTCAAAGAACAAAATCGGGGTACGACATCAAAGTTGTTTTTAGAAAACTTAAGGGTGCTACATAATTTGAAACTCGTCATGTTTAATGCTTTAGAGTTTTAAAACATGTATATTTGGATTTCATAGGAAGGTATAACAATGATATAGAAGGAAAATGAAGACATGATTTAAACACATTGCCATATGTTGGTCAATGAGAGTTTTTAGATGGTATGATTATGGACCTCAAAATAATTGCTTGATTGTCTCCACAAACATCATGATAAAAACCACGTGCGCCATTGAGTCAAGGTATTTAACTGTATATGGTTTGAATTACTATCGATAAGTATTTTAGAGACATTAGAAAAAGCAAGTGTTGCTACATAATAAAAATTGAATTCGATAAATTAAGATTTGGATGAATCCTATAAATAAATTCACCTTTTATAGTAAGATCCCATAAGAATAAGAATGATACAATTATTGAAACATAAAATACAACACATGTCACTTAACATCCCCCTCTAGTGAATATATCAACGACCAGAAGCTTGGTAGGAAGTAACTGCGCATGAAGCTTTCATGCAGAGACAAGTTCTCGGATGAAATATTAATCTAATTCAAGATGCTTAGTTCGTTTGTTGGTGACAAGATTCTAAGTCATAAACAACACGCTTTAATTATCACACATGAGAATTGGTCGGTCGGGAGGAAACACATGTAGCCCATGTAATAAATGTGCGATCTAGATAATTCTAGCAAAAGCACTTGCCATAGTATGATATTCTGATTCACAGCTGGATCGAGAGACAATAGGTTGCTTCTTAGCACGCCAGAATACTAAATTGCCTCCTAAGAAAACTGAATAGCCATAAGTAGACCAACGTGTCTCTAAGAATCGACATCATTCAACATCAGTATACCCAATATCGGAGTTGCCGATGGGTTGGTAAAGGATAGACCATAAGCTATAGTACCTTTAATGTAACATAAGATTCTATTGACATGTTGATAGCATAGTTCGATAGAATATTGGAAAAATATAGGTTTAGCATATGATAAGTCAGGACGAGTGATTGGTAAGTATTTCTGAGCACCCAGATAGATCGATAATGAGTGGGATCCGAGTAGGGTTCACCATGGGAACTAAAAATAGTATTAGTGGCTAGAGGGTTATAGGCTAGTTTTGCATTGAGAAATAGATAGCATGAGAATATCATAAGCATATTTAGACTAACTTTAAAATAAGCCATCAAACAAGTGGGTGACTTCAAGTCTAAGGAAATAATTTAAGCTACCCAGTTTTTGATGGCAAATTCCTTTTTAAGTGATCAATAAACACAGTTAAGATGATAGGTTTAATACAAGTGAGGATAACATAACCATATACTAAAAGATATGTGGCGCAACCATCAAAGGAGAATATGAAAAAGGAAGGGTCAATACGGCTACAAGTGAACACGTTCTGAACCAAGAATTTGCTTAATCGATGGAACTATGCCCTGTATGATTGTTTCAGGCCATAAATAGCTTTGTTAAGGCAACACATATGATTAGGGTATTTAGGGTAAAAAAAACCGCTAGGAGGTTGTTCTATATATATGGTTTTAGAAAAAGGATCGGGTGAAATTCCACTATTAACATCAATTGATGTAAAAGCCAGTCGTTTGTGATGGCAAGGGAGAAAACAACTCGAACGGATGAGTCTTTAATGACCGAACTAAAGATGTGAAAGTAGTCAATCCCAGGTATCTGAGTGAAACTCTAGGCAACGAGTGAGCATTATGTTGATGGATAGATCCATTAACATTGTACTTAGTTTGGTATAGCCATTTGGAGGCAACAATATTTTGATTAGATGGGCGAGGTACAAGTGACCATGTATTGTTTTTACAAAGCCCGTCTAATTCTTGATGTATAAAATTCATCTAGTAGGGAGTTGTACTTGCATATTTAAAACCTTTAGGGTCACGGGAAGAAAAAAAGCCAAGAACAAAGCATGATGGGTTATATGGGAAATATCAGCGTGATGTTTTAGTTTGTGAATACCAGACTTTGATCGGGTTTGAATCGGGTGTGAAGATTAGGTGGGTGGAACAACATTTTTAATAATAGGAGGGTTTCAGCAGGAATAGTATTTTCAGATTTAAGACGGTGTGCTGAGTGAGATAGTGAGGGAAGTCAAGTTATTGTTGGGCTAAGTATTGAATTATGGTGTTGTATCGTTGGTTGATATGGTGTATTGTTGGGTTATGGTGTCACTATATGGGTTGTTATGGGGTGGGCAGTATAGTTTTGTTCAAGTATAGACTGAGTATGTGTTGAAGGCATGGTAGGGTGAGTAGTGATACTTGTGGGTTGTTAAGTATGAAATGGTGGAGTTGAATGCATATTTGGGAAGATAGGATCCATGTATAGTCCATATGGAGGATTAGAAGAAGGTGTTTGTTAGGCTGTGGTTGGGTTGAGAGTGGTATTTGTTATGCGTTGTTGGAATATTAATGGATGTAAATTGCACTATGTAGTAGTTTGGGAGGTGTCTAAAAATTTAGACAAGCAAGTCTAATTGATTAGCAATAGGTGTGGTAATGGAAAATGGAAATGGTGTTTCGAGATATGGTGGGGGCAAGGCAACAATATCCTTTGAAGTGTGATGAATAACCCACAAAGATGCATGGAATACTTTGTGGAGAGTGTTTGTGTGGTGTATAATTGAAAGGTAGGGATACAGTCGACAACCAAAAACACATAGGTGGTGTAATTTGGTAGACGAGAGAAAATAACTTCAAATGAGAATTTAGAGTCTTAAACTTTGAAAAGAGGCGTATGATATAAATGGCAACACTAAAAGCTTCAACCCAATAGGACGAAGGCACATGTCCATTGAACATTATGGATCGTACGGAATGGGAAGAGATAGGTCTCAACCAAAGACGTATGATACTATAATACCATAATTGAAATTGAAATCGATAATTGATTAAGTAGGATGAATCCCATAAATAGATACACATTTTACATCAAGATCCTTAAAGAATGAGAATGATACAAATATAAATACATAAAATACAAAAATGTCATTTAACACTACTCTCCTATTATCGAACTTTATGCAACGTGATAAAAAAATATACTTATGATTCTAGCGTTAGCGGCTATTTTATTACATTTAGAATTTCACGATGAGATCAAAAAGACGTTAGTTAAATTAGAGTAGGAGTTTGAAGATATGAATACATACTTGCTACAAATTTAGATTATAGACTCATGTAATCACATGATTTAAATGGTTGAAATAGAGTTTTGATGTATACTTGGTAAAACATTAGCTATAGGAAAGTTTATCACTGATGTCATGTTCTGTGCTCGTTAATATTAACATGTAATCGTTGGTGAGGGTAAACAATTTTACAATTGCAACTTTTGGAATAGTTGGCACAAATACATTTGAAAATGGTATTTAAAGATGACGATGCAAAGACCAGTGTTCAAAGATCATACTATGATTATCAAAATCATGTCATCTCAACCTCTATTGATTATAATCACATAACACTCCAACAAACAACTTAAATACTGTTTTCATATAAAAAAATACGAATATTCAGCTAACTTCTCATAAATATGTATCATATAGTATATATATAGTTGTAGAAAATGTCAATAAGCAAAACAAAGATCAATTATAATATTTAAATCATCTAGAACCAAATTGACACACATCTTATAACTCGTTACATTCTTCCCCTTGTTACACACCAACATTTCCGATTTAATTCTCTTAATTAGATTGAACCCATCAACCATTCAGAACACAAAGTTAATCAAACAATATCTTCCAACAACCAAACTAATTTAACGATTATAAGTTCGGTTTTAGCCTATAACCAACACTCCGAACCAAAATCCTAGACGAATAACGAGTTCTACGTGATCCGTTATTCCCTTTTTCTCCATCACTGTTCACACAAATTGACCCGTGAAGTGAGTTACATCATCCACAAAGCAATCAAGAACAATACTTTTCTTGCTTATCTTGCTTATCGTCAACTTGAAGCTAATCAATTACAACTGCAAATTGTAGCAATGAAACTCACGAATCCCAATTGGGTCAAATACCCAACAAACACAAGACAATTGTTCGTCAAAATCACCCTATAACCCCATCAATTCTACTAGATTTCAGTTCAAGATTCTATTATCTGTACAAACCCTTGATTATGTCAGATCAAGAACAACATCAAGAAGAAGACACCAACCCATGGGGTTCAACATCATGGTCATACCTATCATCTCTCCGTCAACAATCACCACTGATTCAATGCATCACCAACATGGTATCAATGGACTTAATGGCGAACACCCTTTTAGCCGCCGGAGCTTCTCCGGCGATGATTCACTCAATTCTTGAAATCCCTGAGTTTACTCCTCACACAGAAGCGGTTCTTGTGAACGTTGGTACACTGACCCCTGAGTGGTTGCCGGCGATGAAGGCTGCAGCCGGTGTGGCGAACCGGTTGGGTAAACCGTGGGTTCTTGATCCGGCTGCTGTTGGGGCTTCGAGCTTTCGGTTGAAAGCGTGTCTTGAGCTTGTTGAACTTAAGCCTACTGTTGTTAGGGGAAATGGGTCGGAGATTATTGCTCTTTCTATGGCTTCTGTTGGATCTACTAAGGTGGAACTGTTTGATTTTTACTTGAATTGATGAAAATGATGTGAATTGAGAGTTCTTTGGTTAGGTTTATGGATTCTTTTTGATTTGAAATTGGGGTTTGGATTGGAATTTGAATTGGGGATAACTTGCTTTGATTTTGGTGTTTGATGATGTTATAATTCAAGGATCAGACTGTTCATTACTGTCAGTTATGATTTATGAACGAAATTTCGTTCAGAAATCTTGTTGTTGATCATGTTTTTGTGAATTTTTGCTTGAATCTTGATTTAAAACCTTGTTGATGATCATGTTTTTGTGAATTGCTGATTGAACATTGATTTTAAAATTGTTGGTGATCATGTTTTTTTTGTAGATTGCTGACTGAATCTTGATATCTTGTTGGTGATCATGTTTTTTTTTTTGTAGATTGCTGATTGAATCTTGATTTAAGATCTTGTTGATGATAATTTTTTTTGTGAATGCTGCTTAAATGATTCAAGATCTTGTTGATGATAATGTTTTTGTAAATTTATTGCTTGAATCTTAATTTATAAATTTTGTTGATGATTATGTTTTTTGTAGATTGCTGATTGAATCTTGATTCAAGATCTTGTTGATGACCATGTTTTTGTAAAATTAAGCTTGAATCTTGTTCAAATTTTGTTGATGAACATGCTTTTGTAGATTGCTGATTGAATTTCGATTCAAGATCTTGTTGGTGATCGTGTTTTTGTAAGTTAATGCTTGAATCTTGTTCAAAATCTTGTTGATGATCGTGTTTTTGTAACTTGCTGTTTGAATCTTGAATTTACATTAGCGGATTCACTTTGTTTTTGTTTATATGGTTATGAACTATCTGCTTAATTGCATAATTAGGGTGCTGATAGCTTGCATGAATCTAGTGATGCTCTAGAAGCAGCAAAATCTGTAGCTAAATCAAGTGGAGCAATAGTTGCAATTTCAGGATCAGTTGACTTTGTTACAGATGGTCAACGGGTCGTTGGTGCGCACAACGGTCTGCCGTTGATGCAAAAGATAACCGCTAGCGGATGTGCAGTCACAGCCCTCATTGCTGCCTTTGTTGCAATCGACCCTGCACACGCCTTTGAAGCCACAGCATCTGCATTTTCTGTATTCGGTCTGGCTGGTGAGATTGCCATGGGCCTATCCAAAGGACCCGCATCACTACGGATGCATTTGATTGACTCACTCCATGGGCTGGATCAAGAAACCGTTGTCAATCGTGTCAAAATAACAAGCTTTTCATGAACGGTATGGCAAAAGGAGATCTTTTTGCTCTTTGTGTTCTTGTTTTATTTCTTGAATTTACCTAACTGTTGTTTTTATGTTGATATGAATTCTGATTTGATTCATGTATGTCGTCGATAAGGTATGTAAAGAAGTGTTTGGATACGCGTTTTGATTACGAGAGTGAGAATAATATGGGCTCTAGGAGATCGTGTTTTGATGCACATTTGTTTTTTATCAGTTTCAAAACGCAAATCCAAACACACCCGAAAGGTTTCACAAGCTAACATATGTTAAATCATTTTGACATTCATGACATTAAGATTACAAATAATATAATGTTCAATGTTCAAACAAGCACACACGAACACACACGCACATAAACACGAAAACTTAAACAGTTTGTTGTCGTCTTAGTAAGTAAGGTGGACCGTCAGCCTGAGCAACGACTCGACTCCATCAGCAACAATCTGACCAGCTGGTATGAGTGACCGCACCTCAGCAAACCCGCAAGCATGAAGGAACTTCCCGGTCCCACCAGTTATCGACAAGCGTGACATCGTGCTTCCAATCCTATACACCCCAAAAAAGTTGATACTATCCCCGTATTCACCACCTTCCATCATTGCTGTGAATGTCATCATCTGTGTACTCCCGTCCGCTGAGCTCGAAACATACACTCCTTGCGCTTTTCCTAGTACCCGCGAGCCCAATTTGGCGTCAACCGTTAGTAAATCATCGATCACAGTGATCGTACCAAACCCGAGCCCCAGCCCATCTGGTCCGAGCTGGGCTGCAGCTTGGTTTTGAGCGTTATTCTGGTTCACGTTTCCAGCATATTGTGTCCCAACTAGCCCGGTCCCGAGTGGGATACCGTTAGCGTTCACCGTTGGGATGGCTCCGTTCGCGTTAGGAATTGCTACCCCGTCGTCTGGTGCACGGAAACCTATGCGTCTGGCGAACGGGACTTGGCCGCTGTATATGTTGCCTAGGAGCCCGGTCACAGGCCTAGCTGTCGGGTTGCTTCCACCGAGGATGTCGTGCATATAGAGCTCGAATACGTGTAATCCTTCTTCTGGTGTCGGGTCGGTTGCTGTTACATTCAAGATCGCGAGATTAAGAGAAGCAACGAGCATTGCGAGTATGATGGTTGCTGATGAATGCTTTGGCATCTTGAATATTGAAAAGGGTGTGTTTGTATGGGATGATGTTCTTATGAATTTGAAGGTTGTTTGAATGATTATGGTGTTCATTAAGGTGGTGATTTATATTGCAGGTTTGATGAAGAATATGATGGAGTTGTTGCAGGTGTTTTAGTTATGAAAGTTTTAATATAGTTTTTGGTTTATGATTTTGGTGAATTGTCATTAGCTTTTGTGGGTCTGTGATTATTTGTTATGGAAGGCCTGATGAAATGGTTGGGTGTTGATAGTATTTTCGCTTATCAATTACTAAAAACATTTGTTGAAATATTTCTCAATATATTTTCCTCTTGCAAAACTAAATGTTTCCATATGAAAATTTCATATTATATATGTACAATTCTTTTATGACGGTATTAACTTATTTTTGCTTTTTTCTTTTTTAAACTTTTTTGGTATATTCTTATCTAAATAAAAGGTAACTACGAGGGACATATGGCAAACAAATATTAATGATCCTTTTGACTTTCGTTATTAATATTTCTCTTTTTCCTGTTTAACCAAACAAATCCTAACTACTATATAAATCAAGTTAGTTCAATTTTTCAAAAATATTTTAGTGGTTGTAACAAAACCATGATAGTAGACCGTTGGAGATGAATGGAAAGACCATAATCCAGCTTATAGTATTTTCAATTTTAACTATTATTAAAAAATGTATAACTATCATTTTAAAATACATACAACTTTGCTGATGAATTGTATTAAAATTACAGAAGTGTAAAGCGAATCTAGTTGAGCTCATGGTCGTTTAGATTAATAGAATTCAAGTTTTGATTGTTTCAAGTTTTATATTTAAAGTTCCAATTTAGCTCGTAATAAAACTGTCAAAACCAAATTCACTTGGACTGGAATGCTTTATACATTCAATATATTTAGATCATCGTCAACGATGGAAAACCACTAATGCATAATGATCTCTTCATTTCTGCGTTTAACATGTTATGCTTGTTCTCTAAACTTCACATGCTAAATAACAAATCTAAGGGGTTGTTTGGCAAACTTTTAATCAGCTTTTTAATGGTTCAGATGTCTGAATGATTTAGCATTTAATGGTTCAGACTGTTTGTTTCGCGAGTAAATATCTGAATAGTTGAGTCATTTGCCTCTGAATGGTTAATATGTCTAATGTTGAATGGTTAAGATGTCTTATCTAAATTGGTCATACATGTTTATTTGAATAGTTAATAGTTATACTAGCTCTTAATGGTTCAAACCTTTTAATGATTTAACATTTAATAGTTCAGACTTCTTACTGGTTGAGTATTAATCATTCAGAAATTGTCAAACAATCCCTAAATATTATGTTGTGATTTCCAATGCAGATGATACTTGAGTCTGATGTATTGAAATTTATTGGCTAAATACATGTTTACTGATTGTGAACAAGTAAAAAATTGATACGCGAATATCAGAATTATATAACTCACAGTGCATTTCATAATATAGTTTTTAAATTTTAGGTATAAGACATCTCAAAAGAATGAGTAATTAGGCGATTTAAATTTTTTAAATTGAGTAACTCACATCTTAAATCACACTATTAAATTACACATTTTATTAACAGTAAGACTTTCTTTCAACCAACCTCTTTAAGAGTGAGTATTCAAAGATCTCTATGCTCTTTTCAAAACCTATTCGAAAAAAACTCAGAAATAGTTCGCTTGAAATATGCTCCAAATAGTAGGGCTTTTGTTCGGTGTGAGTCTTTATTCTTTTTTAATATCTAAATACGTGTTGAAGAAACTAAATTTTTAAAAATTAAACAGTTTGATGCACATGCCAATTCGACTCAACTAGACTCGTTTATACACAAGCCCGAGCCGAACCAAGGTTTGGCTCAACTATACTCGACTCGAAGAGACATATTTTCCAAACACATGGCCATTATTATCTCTTAAAACCAAAGGTCGGTGGTTTCTAACCGGCCTTTCTCACCCCTTAACTTTTTCTTTTACATTTTAACCCTACAATACTTTTTAAAAACTTTATAAATATCATTTTAACCCCCTCAACTTTTTAAAGTTTTAGTTTTACTTATGTATAATTTTACTTATGATACTAATTTCTTACATTCATATTTTTATGTATATGTCGTTATAAATTTAAGCTCGTCTACGTTTTTACATAGATTTTGTTTATAAACGAGTGTGGTCAAATACGTGTATGTGCTTATTTGTATATTCGTTTTTAGATGGTTTACGTTTCGACAATCGTCAAACTTTTTCACATAAACATTGTTCAGAACGAGTTATGTTAAATATAAAACATTTTTGTGCTTGTTTTTATGTACTATGTAGTAAATTTTGTTTGAAAATGCGCGGGTCGATTAAATGTGTATTTATTCATTCGACTGTAAAAAATCGAGTTGATTTACTGCAGGATCGTTTAAGGGTTTGAACACAATTACAACACAACAACACACTGAGGAGATTATCTAAACTCTAATCAAACAGTTAACTGGGTTAACCAAAAGTGATACAAAGAATACAAGTAAAGCAAGAGACAGAACAGGAGAATATGGTTTTCAAGGATGCAGTATATTGCTTTCTCAAGTTCTTTTACAGGTGTTACAAAGTATATCTAAGATACAAGAAACTGGAAATACTTATACTACAACCTACAGCCGGCTATACTATGAAAGCCAACTGGATACAAATGACTAGACACTAACAAAATCAATTGTAGAATCAAAAGGCATATCTGCCTTTTGACCTTGTGACTATGACATGCCATAGCTCACATCCTTATACATTACAAAAAGGATAAAGTACATAAAGTGGAAAGTTTCAGACTCAAGACCTCAATGTACAGTTACCAAAAGCATGGACCTTTTCACCAACTCTTGTAAGTTGGTGACTTATCAGAGATGCAGCGGAAAAGGTGCTTTATGGAACAGTACATCAGATAAAGCATGTGTACTAAAAGTCTTCGGAAGAAATCTGTCTTCATAGGGTGAAGCTTCGGAAGACTTTGTCTCTTGAAGCTTCGGAAGACTTCATGTTTGGCTTCGGAAGATATTGGTCTTGGCTTCGGAAGATTTTACACTTAGAATGTTTTCTAATGTATTGTGTAAAACTTCCGAAGCATTCTTCACTTCAGTACTTAGTGCATGTTGCTGAGACACTTTGGATGTTTTGGGTTGCATCAGACTTAAGGAATCCTTACATTTACATTTCGATGTAATTTAGTTTGAAAACGAGTCGAAGCGATTGATATCTAATTTTATCATGTCGCATACGATGCTGCTACACTTGTGTTTCATGTACATTTTGAACGAATCTACGTTTCTGCGTAAATTAGTTTCAAAACAAGTCGATAGTCAATCGTAATCTATCTATACTATATATAAAGTATATAAGAAGGGTATTTTAAGATACTATAAAATTAAGAACAAATACTTAATTCAATGTATAAAATACAATAAATTTTGAGGGTAAAATAGTATTTATAATACTATTTATATACTACCCTTTACAATTAGTTACATAATAACCTTATACTACTAATATTTACATAAAAATTTTCATTATCTACCCATAAATAAATATAAAAACCTAATTTGTTTAAGATTTCAGCTATATCTTTTAATATATCACATTTAAAAACTTTTTGTGACTACAATTGTAGCCTGCGTTTTTTTAAACGTTTTGGTGTAAACTTTTTGCTGAACCGATCTGTATTTTATGAGGTACAGTAAGTTAATACGTAAAAGTACAAGTAATCATAAATAAACCATTTATTTGGTATTTAGAATTTTAGTTTAGAAAAAAACATAATAGATTTTTTTTAAAAATACTATAACAATAACAAAATATTAAAACATGTGTCGGATGTAAAATATGACTTGTCGTATTACGCGGACACCCTTCTAGTCATGTATCATGTCACAACACGCTACGCGTAAAAAAAACTAGTTTCTTCTAAAATAACTGGGAAACATCTTCTCGATCACATCATGCGACAACGTAGCATCAAAGTGCAACAATTGCAGAAAGATTAACAAACCCTAATGAATCATCATCCTTCGATCTCATTGTTACCATCATATTAGGGCTTCATTGAATTCAAGCGAGCTTTCACCAGCCAACAAATCATTCGTTTCTCCCAAATCCCCCTTCGCAACAATGTCATTTCTCGAGGATTTTCAAGCTAGTAATCCCTAACACCTCTTCATCGTCCTCAATTCCATATTTTTCTGTTATAAATTACGTCTGTTTAGCAACATATTCAACCTCTTGTTGTGAATTTACAGTTTAATCGACAAAAAACTGAAAATTGACTCGAACCCTAGTTTTCTAGGCTTTATAATTTGCCCTTTTATAGTTACCAAAGTGTTTAATTTGGGTAAAAACGTACTTACGTAGGTATTTTGTAGTTTGATTATTAGGATTTCATACCAGATGTGTTAAATTGCTTGCCTTTATGTAGGTTTGGAGCCACTGCCAAATATTTTACAGAGGAAGTATGGATTATTACGTGATTTGGATAAAAGTTTGCAAGGTATACATACATACATATATGTATATATCATATCTTCTGCTATTTAATCATATCTGCTATCTAATTATATGATATGATACGATTAGTGGATACATATCTGCAGATATTCAAAGAGAAAATGAAAAGCACTGTCAGCAGGAAATAGAGGAATTTAAAGAGGGAATCAAGTGTGGGAACATTGCACCGGTACTTCACTTAATAAGTTCTCTGATGAGGCACAGGATGAACAGAAGCATGCCATTAGAATTGCTGATGAGAAGGTTGCTCTGGCTGTTCAAGCGTATGATTTGGTACCATTCTTGATTATTTTTGTTGTTTTGATTGTGTCAAAACTTTGAGGTGTATGTGCGATTTTCAAGCAAGTTGAAATAGAAGTGTTGAATTTACTTCTACTGTTCTGCAGGTGGATGCTCATATTCAACAACTTGATCAGTATCTTAAAAAGTTTGAAGAGCAACGACGAGGTAGTTATCATCTTCCTCTTCTATATATGTCACATGTGCGCGCATACATCTTGCAGATGTGATATGGTCATATGGATATGCTTTATGCTCATGGTGCCATGTAAACGTTGCAAGATGGGCGAGTCGATGGGTTGGGTAATGGGTCAAAATGAGTTCTGTTCAAGTTAGCCATTGACCGGTATGTGTGGAATTGGGCTGGTCAAGAGTTGTTCACTTGCAAAGACTTTTTTGTCTATTTTCTTTTACAAAATAACTAATGTGCTAATTATAATCACAGAAACAATATTACTACAAATTAATATTAATTTGTTAGTAAAACAAAAGGGGGTCGTATGACATATAAATTAGACTCGGGAAACTTTTAACCTGTTTGATCCTTCCCCTTTTTTTGGGGCCTGTTTGAGATAAAAACACAAGAACACAACCTAAGTGAACACATTCGAAAGTAAATGGTAATATTGCCACTTTGTGGAACCATGAACATGCATTCATTCAAATTCTGATATTTTATGGTTATGGCAGAAAAGGACAACGCTGCTGCAGCCGGATCACCTGGTTTGAATCCTGATAGCAATGGGAAACCAGGAAAGGAAGGTGGTAGAGGACGGAAAAAGTAATTATCTAATGTTAACTTGAAATGAAATATTAAAGTTGTCTCTAATGTCTCTCCAGATGGGACTTCGATGCTAAATCTTTGATTCTCTTACTCTCCAGGTCCCGCCTTGCTGCTGCAGCAGCAGCCTCCACAGCTGCAGTAGTGGCTGCAAACCCACCCAGTATGGACTTAGACCTACCAGTTGATCCTAATGAACCAACTTATTGTTTTTGCAACCAAGTTAGCTACGGGGAGATGGTGGCATGTGACAATCCTGATGTGAGTATTTTAGTAAAGCTTGTCTCACATCTATCAATTCTTGGTGGGATAATGGGTGGGTCGGTTGGTTTGGGGTTCGAGTCAAATCTGTAAATCTTTACGCAGGTTGACTTGAGCAAAACGCTTTTTTCCCCTATTCTTATTTCCTATAAGTAATCAGTTTTTCATAAACGGTGACAAAAAAATTATATTTTTCCGCAATAATTCAATCTTCTTGCAAAAATGACTTAAAAAGAGTTATAACGTATCAAAGATATACTTGGGCGTCTTCTCCCATGTTTTGAAACTAATTTGGCAAGATTTGATTTTTACCGGTTGGTCTGTTGGAGATAAGTCAAAAGTGCCACTTTATAATTTGTAACCAACAGAAACTTATGATATAATATTTTGTGTTTCCAGTGTAAAATCGAATGGTTTCACTATGGTTGTGTTGGGCTGAAAGAACAACCCAAAGGAAAATGGTACTGCAGTGATTGCAGTGGGATGCAAAAGCGGCGAAAGGGAAAATAAAGTTATATTTCCAGGTTTCATAGGAAGTAACCGAAGATCAATTAACTTGGATTTTGTGGCCTTCTGTGTCTCTTTAGTGTTTGAAATTTGAATTGTTGCCATGTGCTACAGTTAGTCATTAACAATAAACTGATTATCTTAGCTTAAGGATTAGCATAGGATTCCACATCTTTTTTAGATGGTTTGCTGTACAAAGTGATCCATTAACAGGTTGAAATGTAGGAGTATGCTTTATTTACAGCTTGAGTCCATCCGCCGGTGAAGAGATCCCCTCACTAAATGCTGTATCCGTCCTCCTCGGTCTCTAATCCTGAGGTCGGAATCAGTCTTGTAATGAAATCAGTTCATCAGCATGTTGGTTGGACATAGAACCATGGTCTAAGATTTACCCTGAAACAAGTACATTCTAGCTTCGATAGTAGGGTTGTTAATAGGTGATTATTATGGGTTGACGGGTCAAACCCAACACGAACTTGAACACAACACGAGTTTGTAAATCGTGTTAGACACGTGAACATGAACACGATATGTGATATTATTACGAGTTGAAACCTGTTTAAGTTAAAGGGCTAAGTTTTAGAGACATGCTTAATGATTCACAATTTATTAAAATACGGGGTTGACCCTAACATGGTCCGTTCAACTAAGCATGTTTTGTGAGTTTGATTGAAATGAACTCGAACATGTTTATGACTAAACCTAACGTGTTAAACATTCACACATCTATTCTAAGATATTTCGCAATCTGTACGAATTTTTTTTATCAAAATGGTTTTATAATATGAATTAGTGAAGTTGTTGCTATTGTTTCTATACTATTCATATGGTTTAATCATTACGAAGATGATCCTTCATTGAAACTTTTTACGTATATCTAGATTTGTTTAAAGTTGAAGAATAAAGATAAAACTAAAAGCACAAATCCAACTTCCAAAACATTTAAATGTCCAAAAAGTATAATAAATTGTGTTTCATATTCATCGGTGTTCATCGGTGTGGCATGTCTGGTGTTAAGAACAGATATAGCATAAAGTTGCCGCACTCATTTAGAAGAAAAAAGGAGAATAAAAACGCTCATTTAAAAATGAGAATAGAATAGTATAATAAAATAATCAATCATGTAAATTACCATTAATTTTTTGAAACGTAATTATACTTTAGATAACTCATAACTCCACCTAAAATACAAACGTACAAATTTATGAAAATCAACAGAATTTACAGGTGCACAAATGTCTTTTTTAGATTTTACCCTCCACACCAAAAACAATATGAGCAATTTTCTCCTACATCCAGTTGCAGGTTAAATATTTGCAGATAAAAACTATAATTAAATATTTAACTTCTGTCAGTAAAACAGTTAAAATTTGTTGTATAAATAACTAATAAGTCATCACCTACCACCAAACTCATCTATCATTCTATCAAATTCTTCCACCTTCCAGATCTAGATGCAGATCTGAGTTTCAAAACTCTGTAAATTCACATGAAACTCAATCGATTTTCTTCGGTTAATTCGATTCGATTTCTGCAAACAGATCTGATTCAAACCATCTTTGATCAGTTTTCAATGATCTGAACATACAAAGTGTCAGATCTGACTCTTGTTTCGGTTTGGATTTGACTTCAGATTAGATGTATTATGGAGATCTTTGTGTTGAACGTATACGACTTGTTCTTGAGTTTCAGAATGCGAAAAGATGCATGTGATAACGCTGATCATCGGACAGGAGATGCACGATCAAGACTACTACGGATAGTGTAGGTTATCTTGAAATGCGTTACATCCTGTGTGAGATCAAAAGGTAACTTGTTTATTGAGGCTAATTTTGTTTTTTGTTAAACTATATTTTTTATTTTGTGGCTAATTATGTTGTGTAATGTGTAGGAGATGAAGCAAAATGCATTACGCAGATTATTAAACAAATTGTCGAGTGAATGATATTGATACGGGATGTTTGATGAGGTAAAAGAAGTTTTATATTAACAAAGACAAAAGATATAATCTTGATTATGAAAGAACCCGAAGTTGAATGAGTTGAAGGTTAATGTTTGGATTTGTATGTTTTGTTGTATGTTTTGTTTATCCAATGAGTCTCTTATTTGGTGAGTTTCATTTGATAGAAGATGATTACGTAAGTGTAGTGTTTGATATTCTAGTTTGAGTTCAAATAGGAGTCTTAATTAGCAACTTATAGTCTGCTTCGGATGATAGATGTTATCTTAATTGGGCTCATCTATCCATTTATGATACTAGAAATTAATAAAGTGTCGAACAAACTCTTTTTGTTCGTATTTTTTGGTGTTCTTAATCATATCTGGGCAAATGAAGACTTTTATGAAGAAATTGATGTTTATATCAATTATTGAAGACTTAAAAGAGTATTGATAAAAAGTTCCTATTAATACTAAACAATATTAGTGTTGTATTGTTGTTTATACAAAGAGATCTCTTATGTGTTTATTTATATTTGAAAATGATTAGACAATAAATGTTTGAGGATTACTGAATGTTAATTGCCAATTATTGGAATTTCTAGACTTTAAAACATTTTTTTATCAAATTGCTCTTTTTGTGTAACACTCGAGTAGCGGTAGAGGTGGTTCGACATCTCCCAACCCCAATCGTGCCTTCTAGATACGCGCATTTGAGGCCAACGGTTGATTCTTACATAGTGTTCTCTCATTGTTCCATCTGCTAAGAAACTTGTGACAATGGAGTAACAGGACTCATGACCGCCCCAAACTTGGTCGCCTGAATCCGCTGTTTGGGTTCCATCCAGATGGAAGCAGCGGTGCATTGGCGTATCTTCCCCGGTCCAATACGGGTCCAGGTTGCGCCAGTACTCTGGGGCTTCCTACGATGAAAGAATACAACTTATCATCAAAAGTTTTGAAATGGTCATGTGGTAAAATGATATGGTGGATGGAGAGTATTTATTGGGCGAGATGAGCAGGTTGGGTCACGGGTCAAAACAAATTAAGATCAAAACCTGTCATTTTCCTAGTATGGTCAAACGGGTCGGGTCAAGTCAGGTTGGAGTGGATTTACTTGCAAAGTCTTTTCTTTTAATCTTTTATGTATGATTACAAATAACATATCATTATAGTAACTATATAGGATCATTTATATGGTAAAAACAGTTTGAAACATCTAGCATGTTATCGAGTTATCTATTTTTCCATTTGACCCGTTTAATTTTTCTGTTTGACCCGTTTAATTTTTCTGTTTGACCCGTTTGAGATAAAATACAAGAATTTAAAATCACATGCCTCTCTAAAGTGAAACTCCCAAGCATGATCCCGAAGATCTTCCTTCATGATACGCGTCTGATAAAGTAAAAACCACGGTGTCTATTAACATAAACCAGAAACAAGTTAAACTGATCTTTAACAGACGATGAATAAGCCAACAACTTCAACAATCCCTCTGTTTGGAGAAAACGAGGAAGGTGAGCTTTTTCCGCCCAAAGTTCTTCACACTATCACCAAGAAAAACACGTAAAAACAGGTGCATTATTTCCAGCAGATGATGTGTTAACATGATTCAAACAACAAAAAGTCTTCTCAAGGTTAACTTGTTACTGCATATATGCTACCTCATCAAACAATTATAACTCTTCAACATTCAAGTTTTCTTGTGTCATCCATAAGAGACCACCAGTAAGAAGCTAAAGGACCATTGAACTTCTTCAGGTGATCAGTTGCAGTTGCATCTGTACAAATTAGCATCAATCTGATTAATTGCTAGACCTTGCCATTTTTTTTATTTTTAAGGTAAAAATCACACAAACGATGATTTTTTAGCTTGAGTTATATGTTCTTAATCATTTGTAAAGTTCATATTGTCATATAGAAAAAGTTGGTTAACTCATTTAAACCTTATGATAACCACATTCATGTTCGGAAATCTTTATTCATGAAATTGTCAATTATCTACACTTGACTGTTGGTGCAAAAGTTAACAATAAAACTTGATTGATAGAGTGTTGCAAGAATATGAATATGAATAAAGAATGAAAGGTGGATGCCTAGATAGAATATGAATGTGTGTGTCATTTGATTTGTTTTTACTTTTTATGATATCACTTGATTTGATTTAATGTTAAAAAAGCATTAACATCAGCATTCTCATTTTCATTCTCATCTCAAAATCGTAAAGGAAACATGAAAAATATTTAATCGTATTCCTACATCGATTTCCCATTCACATCTTCATTCTGTATATTTTAGGGGAAACCAATGATCGCTCTATTTGGGGGTTACCGTCCATCCCCCAATATTATTTTATAGTTTTTACAAGTGGTCGTTACTGGAGGTGATAAAAAAATTAATAATAAATGAATAATTAAGTATTATTTAATTGAAATAAAAATAGATATAGGAAAAAGAAAATATGCCTCTGGATAAAACCAATGACCACTTGATCAAGACCAAGAGATAAGTTCAATATTTATTTATATATTTTATTTTGATATATTTAACATAAAGCTTGTGAGGAAAAAAATAAAGATTGTAATGTGACAGACCCCAATTAATCAGATATAGGACAACAATTACTGTAGCTACACAACTTTTCTTTGATATACAGGCTAACGTGGATGTTTAGTTTTCAAATTCCATATAAATGTTCAATTTCTAAGGGAGTATTTAATGAATATTATAGAGTACTCGATGTATTGTTAAAACTACACAAAAACTTTGGAAGAATCGTGTAAGTGATAACTTGTTAGCGTACTTTATAGGGTTATGAATGCATCCAAACAAGATACAGTTTGTCTTGAACCAACCAGTTCCAAACAAGAACTGAACAAATCATAAACCAACTAAAAACCGTTCAAACCGGGAAAATACCTGTCAAAAAACCATTTAAAACCGGTCAACAACCCAAATTAACCAAAGCTGGATTTTAAATCCAATCTGGTTTGGAATCAGCTTATTTTGAAACTAGAGTCGATAAAAAACAGAAAATGCATCTCTACCTTTAATGAAAACGTTTTTGAGTGACATGAGGCATAAATGAAGGGGGTGGAGGGGAAGACATCCGTCCTCACATATGTCCCCACAAAAGAGTAATATGAGTGAGTGAGGAGAGCGAAATGCTAATTTGACGTGTGTTTTTAAGAGTTTTTGAACGACTCTCATAAAAGAAGTTGTTACTCGTTAGTTGTTCAAACAAAACAAAAAATTAAAATACAATAATGTACAAAAACACATGTGAATTACATACAAACCAAAACAACATAGCCTAAGTTCTACCATTGAAAACCCAAAATAGCTGCACATGTGCTATAAGGACCCGATCATCTAAGATTCCAAAGAAACGGGCATCAGCGACTGAATTTTGCAACCGATGAAAAAAAAGGATGCAAATTTAGTGATTGTTTTGCGACAATCGCTAAAATTAGCCAACACCATCGATCCGGTCACGAAATGACACTCGGTCGCAAACTAGTTACAAAACTTGTGATAGTTATAGTTTATAGCGAAATGATAGGAAAATATAAAACCATGCAATAATTATAAATTTATATTGTACAAATGGCCGCAAACCAGTCACGATATTTGGTACCGCCATTATAGTCCCTAAATACGGTCATAAAATCATCTCTAGTCATAAATCGGTAGCAATATATGAGCTACTTCTAGTCAAATTTGAACAACTTATAATCAAATTTAAACTACTTCTAATTAGGTTTAAACTCGAATAGTTTCTAAAAAGTCTTCGACTATCACGACCGGGCTACCAACCCAAGCCGCAACAACTTATTTCAAATCACATATGAGTAACCCTAGGTTTGATCTAACTCATCTACATGCCATCAAACGTTACACATAATAATAATAATAAGTAACAAAATTAAATAATAGAAAAAGCAAATGTACTTGTAACAAAATGACTGATTTTACCTTTAGACTATACGGTATCACTTTCAGTGACCATATGCCATCGACGAGAAACAAGTAGTGTGGAAGCCAAGCTGCGTAAGTCGAGACTTTAAACGGTAATCTACGACATTGTTTCGGAGGAAATCTGCAATCTTAATTGGATACATCTATTTATTTTTCAGTTGGGGTTGTACCTTTAATATTTTTAGAAGAAAACTCACAACTTGAAAAGAACTTCTGTCTTTACCCTTAGCATTTTTATGCTCAGAGTGAGATTTGATGTCCTGGTTTTGATAAACATCATGTTGCACATTTGATGTCAAAAATATAATATAAAAAATAACTGGCTATCAAATAAAAAACAATAAATTATATTACAATTCAAAGATAAAATTTTAACCCAAGTTCAAAAAAATTAGAGTAGAATTTCAATCCATAACTTTCAATGATTTCTCGTTTACGATTTAACACCATGTTCAACAGTGGTCTGCTCAGGCGATTGTGCGTATGTAACATGAAATTAATAACTTTTACAATTCATGATAACTTTAATATGTTGATAAGGTAATTGTTTAAAAGGACAAGTGATCAAAAGATGATTCATTGTTTTATCTGCTGCTTCACATAAAACACCCAAGTTTGGACTAGTGAAAAATTTATTTTTATAGGTATCCAATTATTCCAACGGTATATACATTTTTTAGTATATATTTGTTGGTTCATCATGTGACGGAGCAAGCAAGTCGAGAAGCAGCCCGATTCATTCCCCAACCACTTGTGTTAGTCTCGACCTCCTCTAACGACCATAGTTTTGACCATCTCCGAACTCCGAGCATTGTTACACCACCCCTACCTCTGATTCATTGACGTTTCTCCTTTTCACTTCCACCTTGGGTAACCATATCGTCTTGCTCGAGTTTATCATCCAGCTAAAATAAGATCATTGTCCCTTGAGCCGCGTTGGCCTTCATTAATTTCTCAGGAGCAATTGAGTAGTATATAAATTCTATTACCAAACTTAATATATTTTTACTTCGTAAGCTTGTTTTTTTGTTACTTTACGCTTATTTTTACAACAAGGTAATGTTTTCCTAAATTCTGAATACGCTGTTGTGAAGCGCCGTAGCCCACTAACAAAACTTGCTGGTTATGAATACACGGCTTGTTTAATTTTTTTGAAGCGGGAGCACGACTCGTTTACACCTCTAATTACACAGAGCGTATACACGGACGAAATTTGAAACAGGGCAACTCTGTTTTGATAATCATAAAAGAAAATTTAACTTCAAACAGTGTAGTATGTTTTGATAAACCACACATTGTTACAAAACCAGTACAAAAACAGGAAACAGTAATTAAAAGAGAGGAACATCGGGCCCGGTTCCACCTTTCGTAAGCGCGTCAGGAACACTCGAGTAGCAATAGAGGTGGTTCGACATCTCCCAACCCCAATCGCGCCTTCTAGACAAGCGCATTTGGGGCTTTCGGTTGATTCTTACATAGTGCTCTCTCATCTTTCCATCCGCAAAAAAGCTTGTTACAATGGTGTAACATGACTCGTGCCCGCCCCACAACGGGTCATCAGAATCCGCGGTTTGGGTCCCATCGCGATGGAAGTAGCGGTGCATTGGCGGATCTTTCCCCGTCCAATGCGGGTCCAGGTTACGAAAATACTCCGGAGCCGCCTGTAATAAATAAAATATTAAATATCAGAAGTTTTAACATTATCATATGGTGAGTAATGATATGGTATATGAAGGTTAAAAAAAGGTTAATACAAATATGTTTTTGACTTAAATCTAACAATTTTTAACAAACGGGTCAGGGTCGGGTCAGACATACATTTATTATTTTCTTGTAATATTTTCATAATGACTTTTGCAGCAACACACCATCACTTTTGACCCGTTTAAGATAAAATACACTAAATAAACTAAATCGCATGCCTCTTTGAAATGAAATTCCCAAGCATGATCCCAAAGATCTTCCTTCATGATCCGGGTCTGATAAACAAAAACTTCAATTACCCGTTAACATGATCAAGAAACAGGTTAGAAATTTACCCTTTCGCCGTCTTTAACCGACAACGAATAAGCCGATAGCTTCGACAATCCCGAGTTTCGATAAACCGAGGAAGATGAGCTTTTCCTGCCCAAAGTTCTTCACACTATCACCAAAAAAGTACGTAAAAAACAGCTTCTTTAACCCATTATATCCTGCAGATGATGTTTTAGCATGATTCATACAATAAATTATGTTGTAAAAGGTTTTCTTTTTACCAGCAAACACTTATAACTCTGCAAGATTCAAGTTTGCTTGATTGTGTCATCCACCAATAAAAGCAAAATGGGTTGTTTTGCCCTAATTGAGTCAAATCACAATTAGTAACTCTTGATTTACAAAGGATCAAATGAAATAAACAAAGTATATTAACAACACATAAATATTAATATACCTTTTTAGACCAAACTGCATCAGTTGATGCTAGTGCACACCAGCTACGAGAAACAGCAAGTGTAGAAGCCAAGCTGCGTGCGTCCAGACAACTCAAGATAATTAACATGATATCAGAGCCAATTACGATTAACGGATCTTGTGAGTCCCGATCTTTCTCGTCGTTCTGGCGAGATCTTTTCATCGGTGAGTGTTCCTCCGTTAACGGTTTCTTGTTGGCGTTGTCGTTTGTTATGGTGACCATCATCGTGTTCTTGATCTGCACAGGGTCCGGACTCATGGTCCACAGTGGTTTGCTGGGTATTTATGGAGAGAGGACCCATGTGGCTCATCGGTGATTCACCTGCTTGTTGTTTGGTACTTGTGCCGCTATTGCTATATGTTTGACACGATATCATCGGAAATAGGTCCATACTGCATAGAATCCTTTATAGTTTTATATGTTTATGTTAACCAACACTTTAAATTTGCCTCGTATTTAGAGCATACATATTTATCCTGAAAGGCTTATTTAAAGCATATGATGATGCGTTTGACGTATGACCAAATGGTTGTTTGATTTGCTTCTGACCTCATTAAAATGTCTGATTTATTGATTCGGTCAGATATTTTGGCCGGTCAGTATGTTTGATTATCATTCTTTTACGTATGACTCGGTCTGACACCATTACCCATGTTTATTTTTCCTTTTACCAAGTCAATTTTCAAACAACCACTTACCCGATCAACATGCGTTGTAGGGGCGTGATTGAGTAATGCCTGACAAGAATCATAATGTGAGGGTTTCAGATTTATATATATATATATATATATATATATATTGTTTTCTCTGGACAATATAACACTGCATTTCATCTTTTATTTTTTAATTTTCACACCAATAAACGTGATAGCAAGCTATGCTTACATGACTGGCACATGGAATATCTTTTTTTTTATCATTATTACTAATCTACTACAGATCGTTAAACGTTAATTTAGAAGCGACGTCTCTATTCTTACAGGGAAAATGATAAAATTGAAAGTGAAGAAACAACACGATTATGATTATGTTAAAGATATTATATAAAGGTATTAAGATGAGAGGTGGTTATAAAGTAACAAACTACCAAACTACTGATAATTGTATCTCTAAACTACGGATAATAACAAACATATAATAATATGCGTATAATAACAAATATATCTCTAGTACACCTCTTAAGCTAGATGTTCGTAGAAATACATAGTTTGAAAAAAAGTGTAGCCCATGATAGTAGTAGGATAAGACTGTGTATATTAGAGAATAAGTATGCTAGTAAAACTGTTGTTGGTAATAAAAATGAAATTAAAATTACTATTGATCAAATAATAATACAGATTATTACTGGCCAACGAATCATAATATATTACTAAAATCCAGTTTAAAAAAACTTACCGACACCATTTTCAGACGCAGAAATCAAATTTCTTTGCAGAATTTAAAAATATGTTTTTTTATTATTATTCAGATTGTGTGCTATCAAATCACATAACATAAAATATATAAAAACAAATCAAGCTAAAAATTGACACGTTTCAAACTCAACGTATTTTAACACATTTCTAACGGCCCAACATGCCTTCTTGCCGGCTGAAATATTTGCAATTTGCAATAAGTCATAAAATAACAACAACAAATACATTAAATTCAAAGCCACGTGTGGTATGTGAAGGAAACTTTTGTGCAAAGTTATGAAGTCGAATCAGGTGAAGCACCAGCTTAATATTTATTTATTTTTACACAAGAATTCAACCATTCAAATAACTCTAGCCACTAGTTTTATTAATCTGATTTATTGTTGTATATTTAATATATCTCCTGAACTCAACTACTCAAGCTTGGCCTATCCTTTAGCCTTTAGGAAGTTGTATTTTCAGTATATATATTCTGTAATCTTCCAACTTCCAAGTTTTTAGTTTAGTAGAAACTGGTATTTTGTCCGTAGGTTACACCGTCTTGGATAAAGTTTATATTAAAATGTAAGTGGAATAAGCACATTGCAATGATGTAAATCAGATACAGAAAACAATTATAATATTTAAAAAAAAAACTAAAAATATATAATACTTGGACCATGGGTTTTGGTGTGCGTTGTCAGGTTTTGTTTTAACTATTGAAGCGTACATTAAGATACTCATGTCAGAATAGCATATTTGGAATTTCTAACAAGATTGCATTGCTGTGAAAAAAAAAATGTTATATTTAACCCGTAACCATTTCGAACGAAACTTTAGCCTAAAGGTAGATAAAAATAAGAACGGCGTAACACATTTTATCCTTAAGTTATAAAAGGAAAACCAGATAGGGTAAATATTAATTATATAATAAAAAAATAATTTAAGTTTGAACCCAATGAAACACATGAGAAGTTTGGGGCACGTATCATGCATTTTTTTAGTTATACAGCATGCATTGCATGTATTGTGTATGTGTTTTAAAGTATAGTAAATTACCATATTTTTTGTACGCGAGTTTTTTCATCACATGATATATTTATTTATCATAGCCAATCTTTCTGTTATTAGTAATATTTAGTTTTAACATCTTAAAACTAAATTTATTGAAGTTGGTTAAATATTGCATGATTAAAAGTAGATTAAAGTATGTTTTTAAATTTGTAATTATAATGAAATATGTAATTATAGATTTATAAATTAATCTTTATGATAATAAAAATAGAAATATATTTATAAGTCTCATTCCTGATCTATATATATATATATACTATAGTAATATACATATTAGAAGGACAAATTAGTAGTCTTTTTACACAAAATCTCTTAAAATTGAGAGATGTACAAGCCTTAAGGCATTATGTACAATAATACGTTTTATCATGATTTCGTCGGCTGATTAGAAGCCTGAAAATAGCTTTAGAATTTCAACTTATAAAGCTAAACTCAAACACCTGGTAGATTGAAATTTGCTTTTCCTTTTCT
>CM046442.1:119090959-119176248 GCA_025506515.1 Flaveria trinervia | reverse complement strand
CCGGTGAAGGGGGTCACTTATAACACAACAACACAAAGAGGAGATTAACCAAACTTAATCAAACAGTAAAACTGGATTGACCACAAGTATGACACTAAGAACACAAGTAATAAGCAAGAGACAGAATAAGAGAACATAAGTGTTTAGTTTTCAAGGATGCAGTATATTGCTTTCTCAAGTTCTATTATAAGTGTTACAAAGCATAAATGAAACATACAAGAACAATGAATACTTATGCCACATCCTACAGCCGGCTATACTTTGAAAGCCAACTGGATACAATTAACTAGACACAAACAAAATCAATTGTGGAGTCAAAAGGCAGATTGCCTTTTGACTAGTGACTATGACATGCCATAGCTCACATCCTTATCTATTACAAAAAGGATAAAGGACATGAAGTAGAAAGTTACAGACTCAAGACCTCAATGTATAGTTACCAAAAGCATGGACCTTTTCACCAACTCATGTAAGTTGGTGACTTTACAGAGATGCATCGGAAAGGTGTCCAACTTTATGGAACAGTACATCAAATAAAACATGTGCCAAAAGTCTTCGGAAGAAATCTGTCTTCATGAGTTGAAGCTTCGGAAGACTTTGTCTCTGAGGCTTCAGAAGACTTCATCTTTGGCTTCGAAAGATATGGTCTTGGCTTTGGAAGATTTCACACTTAGAATATTTCAATTGAATGGGTGAAACTTTCTAAGCATTCTTCTTCAATGCACTTGTGCAGCATGTAGGATAGACTTTGGATGTTTGGGTTGCATCAGCCTCTTCATACATTCTCTACATTTTCTTCTAAGAAAGTCACGTCCTTTCTTCTCGATTTGACCTGCACTATCATTATCTTCATCATGTTCATCTTCCTCGTTGTGAACCTTGCATCGTTCTGATCAGACCTGTAATTTCTCTCTCTCAAACAACCTTACGCTTCCCTCTACCATTATAACCCCACAACCCCTAATGTCGTCGACATCACCATCGTCGCCTACTAGAGAAAGATAAGAGAAAGGGAGTGAGAAGATTGTATACATGGCGCTGAGCTTATTAAAGGAAAAGCTATTGCATGAAGCATTCCTTCATGCTACACGTGGATGGGAGCTGGCGATATGTGACAACAAGAGAAGCCATAAAGGCACACGTGTAATCTGGTTGTAATATTAGCCTTGAATCTTATAGTACTCATATTCACCAAAACACTATTCATTTCCCTTACTTTTTAAATATTATGTAATTAATAAGAATAAATTTATGCCATTCAAAAAATAAAAAAATGATCTAACTAAGACCTAATATGACCTCATAAAGCTCATCATGATATATTAAAAGTTATCATGATTATTAAAACTCGCCATGGTATATCTAGATATTTATAATACGCTATTTTTATTACGATCTTATCTCATAAATTACCACAAACCAGTCCCTTAAGACTTAACATGACATGATAGAGTACATCATAGTCTACTAAGTTTTATCATGACTATTAAGGCCCAACGTGATGTAAAATGACATGTATGATCTATTGTATTCTAGTATCACTCATTACAACCTGATCACATCCTCAAAGACCTATTATTACATTAGAAAGCCTAGGATAGTTTATACGCGCTATCATGACTAACGGGACCTAATAATGACTCGAATTAGTCATGGTTGCCTTAATTGATCAAGATTGACCCTCATAAAGAAAAGTTAATCATACTTGACCCATATTGACTCTAGTTGACGGTATTTAACAAAATATTGACAAACGTTGCTTGTACATTGTATTCATATAAAGGATTATGGTAGATTGTAAGAGCATTGGTTGATGATGAAATGTTAAATATATTTAACAAAAGTATTTAAATGATCTATAATACAACGTGAGATGTTATATTTTACAATATAACCTATATACAAGTGATTAAAGATAAAGACATACAAAACAAGATAACCAACTTCATCTTTGTATAAAGTTATGGTTTTTTTTTCATTTTAGATTCTTCATAACCTTTTCTTTAGTTTTTTGGGCTGCAACATCAACAACATTTTCCCTTGCTCGCTTTGTTAAACTTCCCTTTGCTTCTGATAGCTTTGCTTTAACTTCTTTTTTCATGTTTGAAACCTAAAATGAATAAATTACATAAGAAAAAATCTAGCATCAATAGACTCACATCGTCAACAAAGGTGCTTTTTGTTGTCTAAAATCCTAGTGCATGTGTCTAGGTGAAGGAGATAGAGAAAGAGAGGTAAGAGGGAACAAAGAGAATGAGATTTTATCAAAGTTTGTAGATTAAGATACTCTAAAGAAAACGTTTTGCATACTTGAGCTTTCACGCCCATCTCATGTTATTTTGAAACATAAATAAATATAACGAATGTTTAAAAATTACCTCTGTGAATCCTTCTTTAACTTCGTCGGCTGCTTCAGTTACCTCTTGACATGTTTGTTCGACCTTCTCATCCGTCTTTTCCTGTAGTTTACATATGATTTTATTTTGGTTATTGGATAAAACATGCAATCTAGCAAGATAATATAAAGCCAATTCGATTCATATCATTTTTATATCAAGTTTAGCTTTAAATACATAATATGATTTAGGGGATCGAATGATCCGTTGATTGTCCATCTCTAGTAACCATCAACATCAAAATGAAACAATATGCTTGACATCAAGGTTTAACCTTAACACATATAATTTTTACCTTTTGCAATGGTTTAGACGTATTGACAAACGCCCTAGGGATTCTCAAAGAACAAAATCGGGGTACGACATCAAAGTTGTTTTTAGAAAACTTAAGGGTGCTACATAATTTGAAACTCGTCATGTTTAATGCTTTAGAGTTTTAAAACATGTATATTTGGATTTCATAGGAAGGTATAACAATGATATAGAAGGAAAATGAAGACATGATTTAAACACATTGCCATATGTTGGTCAATGAGAGTTTTTAGATGGTATGATTATGGACCTCAAAATAATTGCTTGATTGTCTCCACAAACATCATGATAAAAACCACGTGCGCCATTGAGTCAAGGTATTTAACTGTATATGGTTTGAATTACTATCGATAAGTATTTTAGAGACATTAGAAAAAGCAAGTGTTGCTACATAATAAAAATTGAATTCGATAAATTAAGATTTGGATGAATCCTATAAATAAATTCACCTTTTATAGTAAGATCCCATAAGAATAAGAATGATACAATTATTGAAACATAAAATACAACACATGTCACTTAACATCCCCCTCTAGTGAATATATCAACGACCAGAAGCTTGG
Organism: Flaveria trinervia; assembly: GCA_025506515.1. Classification (NCBI taxonomy): domain Eukaryota; kingdom Viridiplantae; phylum Streptophyta; class Magnoliopsida; order Asterales; family Asteraceae; genus Flaveria; species Flaveria trinervia. Next base: position 119,172,977 of record CM046442.1, on the reverse strand, counting down.
TAGGAAGTAACTGCGCATGAAGCTTTCATGCAGAGACAAGTTCTCGGATGAAATATTAATCTAATTCAAGATGCTTAGTTCGTTTGTTGGTGACAAGATTCTAAGTCATAAACAACACGCTTTAATTATCACACATGAGAATTGGTCGGTCGGGAGGAAACACATGTAGCCCATGTAATAAATGTGCGATCTAGATAATTCTAGCAAAAGCACTTGCCATAGTATGATATTCTGATTCACAGCTGGATCGAGAGACAATAGGTTGCTTCTTAGCACGCCAGAATACTAAATTGCCTCCTAAGAAAACTGAATAGCCATAAGTAGACCAACGTGTCTCTAAGAATCGACATCATTCAACATCAGTATACCCAATATCGGAGTTGCCGATGGGTTGGTAAAGGATAGACCATAAGCTATAGTACCTTTAATGTAACATAAGATTCTATTGACATGTTGATAGCATAGTTCGATAGAATATTGGAAAAATATAGGTTTAGCATATGATAAGTCAGGACGAGTGATTGGTAAGTATTTCTGAGCACCCAGATAGATCGATAATGAGTGGGATCCGAGTAGGGTTCACCATGGGAACTAAAAATAGTATTAGTGGCTAGAGGGTTATAGGCTAGTTTTGCATTGAGAAATAGATAGCATGAGAATATCATAAGCATATTTAGACTAACTTTAAAATAAGCCATCAAACAAGTGGGTGACTTCAAGTCTAAGGAAATAATTTAAGCTACCCAGTTTTTGATGGCAAATTCCTTTTTAAGTGATCAATAAACACAGTTAAGATGATAGGTTTAATACAAGTGAGGATAACATAACCATATACTAAAAGATATGTGGCGCAACCATCAAAGGAGAATATGAAAAAGGAAGGGTCAATACGGCTACAAGTGAACACGTTCTGAACCAAGAATTTGCTTAATCGATGGAACTATGCCCTGTATGATTGTTTCAGGCCATAAATAGCTTTGTTAAGGCAACACATATGATTAGGGTATTTAGGGTAAAAAAAACCGCTAGGAGGTTGTTCTATATATATGGTTTTAGAAAAAGGATCGGGTGAAATTCCACTATTAACATCAATTGATGTAAAAGCCAGTCGTTTGTGATGGCAAGGGAGAAAACAACTCGAACGGATGAGTCTTTAATGACCGAACTAAAGATGTGAAAGTAGTCAATCCCAGGTATCTGAGTGAAACTCTAGGCAACGAGTGAGCATTATGTTGATGGATAGATCCATTAACATTGTACTTAGTTTGGTATAGCCATTTGGAGGCAACAATATTTTGATTAGATGGGCGAGGTACAAGTGACCATGTATTGTTTTTACAAAGCCCGTCTAATTCTTGATGTATAAAATTCATCTAGTAGGGAGTTGTACTTGCATATTTAAAACCTTTAGGGTCACGGGAAGAAAAAAAGCCAAGAACAAAGCATGATGGGTTATATGGGAAATATCAGCGTGATGTTTTAGTTTGTGAATACCAGACTTTGATCGGGTTTGAATCGGGTGTGAAGATTAGGTGGGTGGAACAACATTTTTAATAATAGGAGGGTTTCAGCAGGAATAGTATTTTCAGATTTAAGACGGTGTGCTGAGTGAGATAGTGAGGGAAGTCAAGTTATTGTTGGGCTAAGTATTGAATTATGGTGTTGTATCGTTGGTTGATATGGTGTATTGTTGGGTTATGGTGTCACTATATGGGTTGTTATGGGGTGGGCAGTATAGTTTTGTTCAAGTATAGACTGAGTATGTGTTGAAGGCATGGTAGGGTGAGTAGTGATACTTGTGGGTTGTTAAGTATGAAATGGTGGAGTTGAATGCATATTTGGGAAGATAGGATCCATGTATAGTCCATATGGAGGATTAGAAGAAGGTGTTTGTTAGGCTGTGGTTGGGTTGAGAGTGGTATTTGTTATGCGTTGTTGGAATATTAATGGATGTAAATTGCACTATGTAGTAGTTTGGGAGGTGTCTAAAAATTTAGACAAGCAAGTCTAATTGATTAGCAATAGGTGTGGTAATGGAAAATGGAAATGGTGTTTCGAGATATGGTGGGGGCAAGGCAACAATATCCTTTGAAGTGTGATGAATAACCCACAAAGATGCATGGAATACTTTGTGGAGAGTGTTTGTGTGGTGTATAATTGAAAGGTAGGGATACAGTCGACAACCAAAAACACATAGGTGGTGTAATTTGGTAGACGAGAGAAAATAACTTCAAATGAGAATTTAGAGTCTTAAACTTTGAAAAGAGGCGTATGATATAAATGGCAACACTAAAAGCTTCAACCCAATAGGACGAAGGCACATGTCCATTGAACATTATGGATCGTACGGAATGGGAAGAGATAGGTCTCAACCAAAGACGTATGATACTATAATACCATAATTGAAATTGAAATCGATAATTGATTAAGTAGGATGAATCCCATAAATAGATACACATTTTACATCAAGATCCTTAAAGAATGAGAATGATACAAATATAAATACATAAAATACAAAAATGTCATTTAACACTACTCTCCTATTATCGAACTTTATGCAACGTGATAAAAAAATATACTTATGATTCTAGCGTTAGCGGCTATTTTATTACATTTAGAATTTCACGATGAGATCAAAAAGACGTTAGTTAAATTAGAGTAGGAGTTTGAAGATATGAATAACATACTTGCTACAAATTTAGATTATAGACTCATGTAATCACATGATTTAAATGGTTGAAATAGAGTTTTGATGTATACTTGGTAAAACATTAGCTATAGGAAAGTTTATCACTGATGTCATGTTCTGTGCTCGTTAATATTAACATGTAATCGTTGGTGAGGGTAAACAATTTTACAATTGCAACTTTTGGAATAGTTGGCACAAATACATTTGAAAATGGTATTTAAAGATGACGATGCAAAGACCAGTGTTCAAAGATCATACTATGATTATCAAAATCATGTCATCTCAACCTCTATTGATTATAATCACATAACACTCCAACAAACAACTTAAATACTGTTTTCATATAAAAAAATACGAATATTCAGCTAACTTCTCATAAATATGTATCATATAGTATATATATAGTTGTAGAAAATGTCAATAAGCAAAACAAAGATCAATTATAATATTTAAATCATCTAGAACCAAATTGACACACATCTTATAACTCGTTACATTCTTCCCCTTGTTACACACCAACATTTCCGATTTAATTCTCTTAATTAGATTGAACCCATCAACCATTCAGAACACAAAGTTAATCAAACAATATCTTCCAACAACCAAACTAATTTAACGATTATAAGTTCGGTTTTAGCCTATAACCAACACTCCGAACCAAAATCCTAGACGAATAACGAGTTCTACGTGATCCGTTATTCCCTTTTTCTCCATCACTGTTCACACAAATTGACCCGTGAAGTGAGTTACATCATCCACAAAGCAATCAAGAACAATACTTTTCTTGCTTATCTTGCTTATCGTCAACTTGAAGCTAATCAATTACAACTGCAAATTGTAGCAATGAAACTCACGAATCCCAATTGGGTCAAATACCCAACAAACACAAGACAATTGTTCGTCAAAATCACCCTATAACCCCATCAATTCTACTAGATTTCAGTTCAAGATTCTATTATCTGTACAAACCCTTGATTATGTCAGATCAAGAACAACATCAAGAAGAAGACACCAACCCATGGGGTTCAACATCATGGTCATACCTATCATCTCTCCGTCAACAATCACCACTGATTCAATGCATCACCAACATGGTATCAATGGACTTAATGGCGAACACCCTTTTAGCCGCCGGAGCTTCTCCGGCGATGATTCACTCAATTCTTGAAATCCCTGAGTTTACTCCTCACACAGAAGCGGTTCTTGTGAACGTTGGTACACTGACCCCTGAGTGGTTGCCGGCGATGAAGGCTGCAGCCGGTGTGGCGAACCGGTTGGGTAAACCGTGGGTTCTTGATCCGGCTGCTGTTGGGGCTTCGAGCTTTCGGTTGAAAGCGTGTCTTGAGCTTGTTGAACTTAAGCCTACTGTTGTTAGGGGAAATGGGTCGGAGATTATTGCTCTTTCTATGGCTTCTGTTGGATCTACTAAGGTGGAACTGTTTGATTTTTACTTGAATTGATGAAAATGATGTGAATTGAGAGTTCTTTGGTTAGGTTTATGGATTCTTTTTGATTTGAAATTGGGGTTTGGATTGGAATTTGAATTGGGGATAACTTGCTTTGATTTTGGTGTTTGATGATGTTATAATTCAAGGATCAGACTGTTCATTACTGTCAGTTATGATTTATGAACGAAATTTCGTTCAGAAATCTTGTTGTTGATCATGTTTTTGTGAATTTTTGCTTGAATCTTGATTTAAAACCTTGTTGATGATCATGTTTTTGTGAATTGCTGATTGAACATTGATTTTAAAATTGTTGGTGATCATGTTTTTTTTGTAGATTGCTGACTGAATCTTGATATCTTGTTGGTGATCATGTTTTTTTTTTTGTAGATTGCTGATTGAATCTTGATTTAAGATCTTGTTGATGATAATTTTTTTTGTGAATGCTGCTTAAATGATTCAAGATCTTGTTGATGATAATGTTTTTGTAAATTTATTGCTTGAATCTTAATTTATAAATTTTGTTGATGATTATGTTTTTTGTAGATTGCTGATTGAATCTTGATTCAAGATCTTGTTGATGACCATGTTTTTGTAAAATTAAGCTTGAATCTTGTTCAAATTTTGTTGATGAACATGCTTTTGTAGATTGCTGATTGAATTTCGATTCAAGATCTTGTTGGTGATCGTGTTTTTGTAAGTTAATGCTTGAATCTTGTTCAAAATCTTGTTGATGATCGTGTTTTTGTAACTTGCTGTTTGAATCTTGAATTTACATTAGCGGATTCACTTTGTTTTTGTTTATATGGTTATGAACTATCTGCTTAATTGCATAATTAGGGTGCTGATAGCTTGCATGAATCTAGTGATGCTCTAGAAGCAGCAAAATCTGTAGCTAAATCAAGTGGAGCAATAGTTGCAATTTCAGGATCAGTTGACTTTGTTACAGATGGTCAACGGGTCGTTGGTGCGCACAACGGTCTGCCGTTGATGCAAAAGATAACCGCTAGCGGATGTGCAGTCACAGCCCTCATTGCTGCCTTTGTTGCAATCGACCCTGCACACGCCTTTGAAGCCACAGCATCTGCATTTTCTGTATTCGGTCTGGCTGGTGAGATTGCCATGGGCCTATCCAAAGGACCCGCATCACTACGGATGCATTTGATTGACTCACTCCATGGGCTGGATCAAGAAACCGTTGTCAATCGTGTCAAAATAACAAGCTTTTCATGAACGGTATGGCAAAAGGAGATCTTTTTGCTCTTTGTGTTCTTGTTTTATTTCTTGAATTTACCTAACTGTTGTTTTTATGTTGATATGAATTCTGATTTGATTCATGTATGTCGTCGATAAGGTATGTAAAGAAGTGTTTGGATACGCGTTTTGATTACGAGAGTGAGAATAATATGGGCTCTAGGAGATCGTGTTTTGATGCACATTTGTTTTTTATCAGTTTCAAAACGCAAATCCAAACACACCCGAAAGGTTTCACAAGCTAACATATGTTAAATCATTTTGACATTCATGACATTAAGATTACAAATAATATAATGTTCAATGTTCAAACAAGCACACACGAACACACACGCACATAAACACGAAAACTTAAACAGTTTGTTGTCGTCTTAGTAAGTAAGGTGGACCGTCAGCCTGAGCAACGACTCGACTCCATCAGCAACAATCTGACCAGCTGGTATGAGTGACCGCACCTCAGCAAACCCGCAAGCATGAAGGAACTTCCCGGTCCCACCAGTTATCGACAAGCGTGACATCGTGCTTCCAATCCTATACACCCCAAAAAAGTTGATACTATCCCCGTATTCACCACCTTCCATCATTGCTGTGAATGTCATCATCTGTGTACTCCCGTCCGCTGAGCTCGAAACATACACTCCTTGCGCTTTTCCTAGTACCCGCGAGCCCAATTTGGCGTCAACCGTTAGTAAATCATCGATCACAGTGATCGTACCAAACCCGAGCCCCAGCCCATCTGGTCCGAGCTGGGCTGCAGCTTGGTTTTGAGCGTTATTCTGGTTCACGTTTCCAGCATATTGTGTCCCAACTAGCCCGGTCCCGAGTGGGATACCGTTAGCGTTCACCGTTGGGATGGCTCCGTTCGCGTTAGGAATTGCTACCCCGTCGTCTGGTGCACGGAAACCTATGCGTCTGGCGAACGGGACTTGGCCGCTGTATATGTTGCCTAGGAGCCCGGTCACAGGCCTAGCTGTCGGGTTGCTTCCACCGAGGATGTCGTGCATATAGAGCTCGAATACGTGTAATCCTTCTTCTGGTGTCGGGTCGGTTGCTGTTACATTCAAGATCGCGAGATTAAGAGAAGCAACGAGCATTGCGAGTATGATGGTTGCTGATGAATGCTTTGGCATCTTGAATATTGAAAAGGGTGTGTTTGTATGGGATGATGTTCTTATGAATTTGAAGGTTGTTTGAATGATTATGGTGTTCATTAAGGTGGTGATTTATATTGCAGGTTTGATGAAGAATATGATGGAGTTGTTGCAGGTGTTTTAGTTATGAAAGTTTTAATATAGTTTTTGGTTTATGATTTTGGTGAATTGTCATTAGCTTTTGTGGGTCTGTGATTATTTGTTATGGAAGGCCTGATGAAATGGTTGGGTGTTGATAGTATTTTCGCTTATCAATTACTAAAAACATTTGTTGAAATATTTCTCAATATATTTTCCTCTTGCAAAACTAAATGTTTCCATATGAAAATTTCATATTATATATGTACAATTCTTTTATGACGGTATTAACTTATTTTTGCTTTTTTCTTTTTTAAACTTTTTTGGTATATTCTTATCTAAATAAAAGGTAACTACGAGGGACATATGGCAAACAAATATTAATGATCCTTTTGACTTTCGTTATTAATATTTCTCTTTTTCCTGTTTAACCAAACAAATCCTAACTACTATATAAATCAAGTTAGTTCAATTTTTCAAAAATATTTTAGTGGTTGTAACAAAACCATGATAGTAGACCGTTGGAGATGAATGGAAAGACCATAATCCAGCTTATAGTATTTTCAATTTTAACTATTATTAAAAAATGTATAACTATCATTTTAAAATACATACAACTTTGCTGATGAATTGTATTAAAATTACAGAAGTGTAAAGCGAATCTAGTTGAGCTCATGGTCGTTTAGATTAATAGAATTCAAGTTTTGATTGTTTCAAGTTTTATATTTAAAGTTCCAATTTAGCTCGTAATAAAACTGTCAAAACCAAATTCACTTGGACTGGAATGCTTTATACATTCAATATATTTAGATCATCGTCAACGATGGAAAACCACTAATGCATAATGATCTCTTCATTTCTGCGTTTAACATGTTATGCTTGTTCTCTAAACTTCACATGCTAAATAACAAATCTAAGGGGTTGTTTGGCAAACTTTTAATCAGCTTTTTAATGGTTCAGATGTCTGAATGATTTAGCATTTAATGGTTCAGACTGTTTGTTTCGCGAGTAAATATCTGAATAGTTGAGTCATTTGCCTCTGAATGGTTAATATGTCTAATGTTGAATGGTTAAGATGTCTTATCTAAATTGGTCATACATGTTTATTTGAATAGTTAATAGTTATACTAGCTCTTAATGGTTCAAACCTTTTAATGATTTAACATTTAATAGTTCAGACTTCTTACTGGTTGAGTATTAATCATTCAGAAATTGTCAAACAATCCCTAAATATTATGTTGTGATTTCCAATGCAGATGATACTTGAGTCTGATGTATTGAAATTTATTGGCTAAATACATGTTTACTGATTGTGAACAAGTAAAAAATTGATACGCGAATATCAGAATTATATAACTCACAGTGCATTTCATAATATAGTTTTTAAATTTTAGGTATAAGACATCTCAAAAGAATGAGTAATTAGGCGATTTAAATTTTTTAAATTGAGTAACTCACATCTTAAATCACACTATTAAATTACACATTTTATTAACAGTAAGACTTTCTTTCAACCAACCTCTTTAAGAGTGAGTATTCAAAGATCTCTATGCTCTTTTCAAAACCTATTCGAAAAAAACTCAGAAATAGTTCGCTTGAAATATGCTCCAAATAGTAGGGCTTTTGTTCGGTGTGAGTCTTTATTCTTTTTTAATATCTAAATACGTGTTGAAGAAACTAAATTTTTAAAAATTAAACAGTTTGATGCACATGCCAATTCGACTCAACTAGACTCGTTTATACACAAGCCCGAGCCGAACCAAGGTTTGGCTCAACTATACTCGACTCGAAGAGACATATTTTCCAAACACATGGCCATTATTATCTCTTAAAACCAAAGGTCGGTGGTTTCTAACCGGCCTTTCTCACCCCTTAACTTTTTCTTTTACATTTTAACCCTACAATACTTTTTAAAAACTTTATAAATATCATTTTAACCCCCTCAACTTTTTAAAGTTTTAGTTTTACTTATGTATAATTTTACTTATGATACTAATTTCTTACATTCATATTTTTATGTATATGTCGTTATAAATTTAAGCTCGTCTACGTTTTTACATAGATTTTGTTTATAAACGAGTGTGGTCAAATACGTGTATGTGCTTATTTGTATATTCGTTTTTAGATGGTTTACGTTTCGACAATCGTCAAACTTTTTCACATAAACATTGTTCAGAACGAGTTATGTTAAATATAAAACATTTTTGTGCTTGTTTTTATGTACTATGTAGTAAATTTTGTTTGAAAATGCGCGGGTCGATTAAATGTGTATTTATTCATTCGACTGTAAAAAATCGAGTTGATTTACTGCAGGATCGTTTAAGGGTTTGAACACAATTACAACACAACAACACACTGAGGAGATTATCTAAACTCTAATCAAACAGTTAACTGGGTTAACCAAAAGTGATACAAAGAATACAAGTAAAGCAAGAGACAGAACAGGAGAATATGGTTTTCAAGGATGCAGTATATTGCTTTCTCAAGTTCTTTTACAGGTGTTACAAAGTATATCTAAGATACAAGAAACTGGAAATACTTATACTACAACCTACAGCCGGCTATACTATGAAAGCCAACTGGATACAAATGACTAGACACTAACAAAATCAATTGTAGAATCAAAAGGCATATCTGCCTTTTGACCTTGTGACTATGACATGCCATAGCTCACATCCTTATACATTACAAAAAGGATAAAGTACATAAAGTGGAAAGTTTCAGACTCAAGACCTCAATGTACAGTTACCAAAAGCATGGACCTTTTCACCAACTCTTGTAAGTTGGTGACTTATCAGAGATGCAGCGGAAAAGGTGCTTTATGGAACAGTACATCAGATAAAGCATGTGTACTAAAAGTCTTCGGAAGAAATCTGTCTTCATAGGGTGAAGCTTCGGAAGACTTTGTCTCTTGAAGCTTCGGAAGACTTCATGTTTGGCTTCGGAAGATATTGGTCTTGGCTTCGGAAGATTTTACACTTAGAATGTTTTCTAATGTATTGTGTAAAACTTCCGAAGCATTCTTCACTTCAGTACTTAGTGCATGTTGCTGAGACACTTTGGATGTTTTGGGTTGCATCAGACTTAAGGAATCCTTACATTTACATTTCGATGTAATTTAGTTTGAAAACGAGTCGAAGCGATTGATATCTAATTTTATCATGTCGCATACGATGCTGCTACACTTGTGTTTCATGTACATTTTGAACGAATCTACGTTTCTGCGTAAATTAGTTTCAAAACAAGTCGATAGTCAATCGTAATCTATCTATACTATATATAAAGTATATAAGAAGGGTATTTTAAGATACTATAAAATTAAGAACAAATACTTAATTCAATGTATAAAATACAATAAATTTTGAGGGTAAAATAGTATTTATAATACTATTTATATACTACCCTTTACAATTAGTTACATAATAACCTTATACTACTAATATTTACATAAAAATTTTCATTATCTACCCATAAATAAATATAAAAACCTAATTTGTTTAAGATTTCAGCTATATCTTTTAATATATCACATTTAAAAACTTTTTGTGACTACAATTGTAGCCTGCGTTTTTTTAAACGTTTTGGTGTAAACTTTTTGCTGAACCGATCTGTATTTTATGAGGTACAGTAAGTTAATACGTAAAAGTACAAGTAATCATAAATAAACCATTTATTTGGTATTTAGAATTTTAGTTTAGAAAAAAACATAATAGATTTTTTTTAAAAATACTATAACAATAACAAAATATTAAAACATGTGTCGGATGTAAAATATGACTTGTCGTATTACGCGGACACCCTTCTAGTCATGTATCATGTCACAACACGCTACGCGTAAAAAAAACTAGTTTCTTCTAAAATAACTGGGAAACATCTTCTCGATCACATCATGCGACAACGTAGCATCAAAGTGCAACAATTGCAGAAAGATTAACAAACCCTAATGAATCATCATCCTTCGATCTCATTGTTACCATCATATTAGGGCTTCATTGAATTCAAGCGAGCTTTCACCAGCCAACAAATCATTCGTTTCTCCCAAATCCCCCTTCGCAACAATGTCATTTCTCGAGGATTTTCAAGCTAGTAATCCCTAACACCTCTTCATCGTCCTCAATTCCATATTTTTCTGTTATAAATTACGTCTGTTTAGCAACATATTCAACCTCTTGTTGTGAATTTACAGTTTAATCGACAAAAAACTGAAAATTGACTCGAACCCTAGTTTTCTAGGCTTTATAATTTGCCCTTTTATAGTTACCAAAGTGTTTAATTTGGGTAAAAACGTACTTACGTAGGTATTTTGTAGTTTGATTATTAGGATTTCATACCAGATGTGTTAAATTGCTTGCCTTTATGTAGGTTTGGAGCCACTGCCAAATATTTTACAGAGGAAGTATGGATTATTACGTGATTTGGATAAAAGTTTGCAAGGTATACATACATACATATATGTATATATCATATCTTCTGCTATTTAATCATATCTGCTATCTAATTATATGATATGATACGATTAGTGGATACATATCTGCAGATATTCAAAGAGAAAATGAAAAGCACTGTCAGCAGGAAATAGAGGAATTTAAAGAGGGAATCAAGTGTGGGAACATTGCACCGGTACTTCACTTAATAAGTTCTCTGATGAGGCACAGGATGAACAGAAGCATGCCATTAGAATTGCTGATGAGAAGGTTGCTCTGGCTGTTCAAGCGTATGATTTGGTACCATTCTTGATTATTTTTGTTGTTTTGATTGTGTCAAAACTTTGAGGTGTATGTGCGATTTTCAAGCAAGTTGAAATAGAAGTGTTGAATTTACTTCTACTGTTCTGCAGGTGGATGCTCATATTCAACAACTTGATCAGTATCTTAAAAAGTTTGAAGAGCAACGACGAGGTAGTTATCATCTTCCTCTTCTATATATGTCACATGTGCGCGCATACATCTTGCAGATGTGATATGGTCATATGGATATGCTTTATGCTCATGGTGCCATGTAAACGTTGCAAGATGGGCGAGTCGATGGGTTGGGTAATGGGTCAAAATGAGTTCTGTTCAAGTTAGCCATTGACCGGTATGTGTGGAATTGGGCTGGTCAAGAGTTGTTCACTTGCAAAGACTTTTTTGTCTATTTTCTTTTACAAAATAACTAATGTGCTAATTATAATCACAGAAACAATATTACTACAAATTAATATTAATTTGTTAGTAAAACAAAAGGGGGTCGTATGACATATAAATTAGACTCGGGAAACTTTTAACCTGTTTGATCCTTCCCCTTTTTTTGGGGCCTGTTTGAGATAAAAACACAAGAACACAACCTAAGTGAACACATTCGAAAGTAAATGGTAATATTGCCACTTTGTGGAACCATGAACATGCATTCATTCAAATTCTGATATTTTATGGTTATGGCAGAAAAGGACAACGCTGCTGCAGCCGGATCACCTGGTTTGAATCCTGATAGCAATGGGAAACCAGGAAAGGAAGGTGGTAGAGGACGGAAAAAGTAATTATCTAATGTTAACTTGAAATGAAATATTAAAGTTGTCTCTAATGTCTCTCCAGATGGGACTTCGATGCTAAATCTTTGATTCTCTTACTCTCCAGGTCCCGCCTTGCTGCTGCAGCAGCAGCCTCCACAGCTGCAGTAGTGGCTGCAAACCCACCCAGTATGGACTTAGACCTACCAGTTGATCCTAATGAACCAACTTATTGTTTTTGCAACCAAGTTAGCTACGGGGAGATGGTGGCATGTGACAATCCTGATGTGAGTATTTTAGTAAAGCTTGTCTCACATCTATCAATTCTTGGTGGGATAATGGGTGGGTCGGTTGGTTTGGGGTTCGAGTCAAATCTGTAAATCTTTACGCAGGTTGACTTGAGCAAAACGCTTTTTTCCCCTATTCTTATTTCCTATAAGTAATCAGTTTTTCATAAACGGTGACAAAAAAATTATATTTTTCCGCAATAATTCAATCTTCTTGCAAAAATGACTTAAAAAGAGTTATAACGTATCAAAGATATACTTGGGCGTCTTCTCCCATGTTTTGAAACTAATTTGGCAAGATTTGATTTTTACCGGTTGGTCTGTTGGAGATAAGTCAAAAGTGCCACTTTATAATTTGTAACCAACAGAAACTTATGATATAATATTTTGTGTTTCCAGTGTAAAATCGAATGGTTTCACTATGGTTGTGTTGGGCTGAAAGAACAACCCAAAGGAAAATGGTACTGCAGTGATTGCAGTGGGATGCAAAAGCGGCGAAAGGGAAAATAAAGTTATATTTCCAGGTTTCATAGGAAGTAACCGAAGATCAATTAACTTGGATTTTGTGGCCTTCTGTGTCTCTTTAGTGTTTGAAATTTGAATTGTTGCCATGTGCTACAGTTAGTCATTAACAATAAACTGATTATCTTAGCTTAAGGATTAGCATAGGATTCCACATCTTTTTTAGATGGTTTGCTGTACAAAGTGATCCATTAACAGGTTGAAATGTAGGAGTATGCTTTATTTACAGCTTGAGTCCATCCGCCGGTGAAGAGATCCCCTCACTAAATGCTGTATCCGTCCTCCTCGGTCTCTAATCCTGAGGTCGGAATCAGTCTTGTAATGAAATCAGTTCATCAGCATGTTGGTTGGACATAGAACCATGGTCTAAGATTTACCCTGAAACAAGTACATTCTAGCTTCGATAGTAGGGTTGTTAATAGGTGATTATTATGGGTTGACGGGTCAAACCCAACACGAACTTGAACACAACACGAGTTTGTAAATCGTGTTAGACACGTGAACATGAACACGATATGTGATATTATTACGAGTTGAAACCTGTTTAAGTTAAAGGGCTAAGTTTTAGAGACATGCTTAATGATTCACAATTTATTAAAATACGGGGTTGACCCTAACATGGTCCGTTCAACTAAGCATGTTTTGTGAGTTTGATTGAAATGAACTCGAACATGTTTATGACTAAACCTAACGTGTTAAACATTCACACATCTATTCTAAGATATTTCGCAATCTGTACGAATTTTTTTTATCAAAATGGTTTTATAATATGAATTAGTGAAGTTGTTGCTATTGTTTCTATACTATTCATATGGTTTAATCATTACGAAGATGATCCTTCATTGAAACTTTTTACGTATATCTAGATTTGTTTAAAGTTGAAGAATAAAGATAAAACTAAAAGCACAAATCCAACTTCCAAAACATTTAAATGTCCAAAAAGTATAATAAATTGTGTTTCATATTCATCGGTGTTCATCGGTGTGGCATGTCTGGTGTTAAGAACAGATATAGCATAAAGTTGCCGCACTCATTTAGAAGAAAAAAGGAGAATAAAAACGCTCATTTAAAAATGAGAATAGAATAGTATAATAAAATAATCAATCATGTAAATTACCATTAATTTTTTGAAACGTAATTATACTTTAGATAACTCATAACTCCACCTAAAATACAAACGTACAAATTTATGAAAATCAACAGAATTTACAGGTGCACAAATGTCTTTTTTAGATTTTACCCTCCACACCAAAAACAATATGAGCAATTTTCTCCTACATCCAGTTGCAGGTTAAATATTTGCAGATAAAAACTATAATTAAATATTTAACTTCTGTCAGTAAAACAGTTAAAATTTGTTGTATAAATAACTAATAAGTCATCACCTACCACCAAACTCATCTATCATTCTATCAAATTCTTCCACCTTCCAGATCTAGATGCAGATCTGAGTTTCAAAACTCTGTAAATTCACATGAAACTCAATCGATTTTCTTCGGTTAATTCGATTCGATTTCTGCAAACAGATCTGATTCAAACCATCTTTGATCAGTTTTCAATGATCTGAACATACAAAGTGTCAGATCTGACTCTTGTTTCGGTTTGGATTTGACTTCAGATTAGATGTATTATGGAGATCTTTGTGTTGAACGTATACGACTTGTTCTTGAGTTTCAGAATGCGAAAAGATGCATGTGATAACGCTGATCATCGGACAGGAGATGCACGATCAAGACTACTACGGATAGTGTAGGTTATCTTGAAATGCGTTACATCCTGTGTGAGATCAAAAGGTAACTTGTTTATTGAGGCTAATTTTGTTTTTTGTTAAACTATATTTTTTATTTTGTGGCTAATTATGTTGTGTAATGTGTAGGAGATGAAGCAAAATGCATTACGCAGATTATTAAACAAATTGTCGAGTGAATGATATTGATACGGGATGTTTGATGAGGTAAAAGAAGTTTTATATTAACAAAGACAAAAGATATAATCTTGATTATGAAAGAACCCGAAGTTGAATGAGTTGAAGGTTAATGTTTGGATTTGTATGTTTTGTTGTATGTTTTGTTTATCCAATGAGTCTCTTATTTGGTGAGTTTCATTTGATAGAAGATGATTACGTAAGTGTAGTGTTTGATATTCTAGTTTGAGTTCAAATAGGAGTCTTAATTAGCAACTTATAGTCTGCTTCGGATGATAGATGTTATCTTAATTGGGCTCATCTATCCATTTATGATACTAGAAATTAATAAAGTGTCGAACAAACTCTTTTTGTTCGTATTTTTTGGTGTTCTTAATCATATCTGGGCAAATGAAGACTTTTATGAAGAAATTGATGTTTATATCAATTATTGAAGACTTAAAAGAGTATTGATAAAAAGTTCCTATTAATACTAAACAATATTAGTGTTGTATTGTTGTTTATACAAAGAGATCTCTTATGTGTTTATTTATATTTGAAAATGATTAGACAATAAATGTTTGAGGATTACTGAATGTTAATTGCCAATTATTGGAATTTCTAGACTTTAAAACATTTTTTTATCAAATTGCTCTTTTTGTGTAACACTCGAGTAGCGGTAGAGGTGGTTCGACATCTCCCAACCCCAATCGTGCCTTCTAGATACGCGCATTTGAGGCCAACGGTTGATTCTTACATAGTGTTCTCTCATTGTTCCATCTGCTAAGAAACTTGTGACAATGGAGTAACAGGACTCATGACCGCCCCAAACTTGGTCGCCTGAATCCGCTGTTTGGGTTCCATCCAGATGGAAGCAGCGGTGCATTGGCGTATCTTCCCCGGTCCAATACGGGTCCAGGTTGCGCCAGTACTCTGGGGCTTCCTACGATGAAAGAATACAACTTATCATCAAAAGTTTTGAAATGGTCATGTGGTAAAATGATATGGTGGATGGAGAGTATTTATTGGGCGAGATGAGCAGGTTGGGTCACGGGTCAAAACAAATTAAGATCAAAACCTGTCATTTTCCTAGTATGGTCAAACGGGTCGGGTCAAGTCAGGTTGGAGTGGATTTACTTGCAAAGTCTTTTCTTTTAATCTTTTATGTATGATTACAAATAACATATCATTATAGTAACTATATAGGATCATTTATATGGTAAAAACAGTTTGAAACATCTAGCATGTTATCGAGTTATCTATTTTTCCATTTGACCCGTTTAATTTTTCTGTTTGACCCGTTTAATTTTTCTGTTTGACCCGTTTGAGATAAAATACAAGAATTTAAAATCACATGCCTCTCTAAAGTGAAACTCCCAAGCATGATCCCGAAGATCTTCCTTCATGATACGCGTCTGATAAAGTAAAAACCACGGTGTCTATTAACATAAACCAGAAACAAGTTAAACTGATCTTTAACAGACGATGAATAAGCCAACAACTTCAACAATCCCTCTGTTTGGAGAAAACGAGGAAGGTGAGCTTTTTCCGCCCAAAGTTCTTCACACTATCACCAAGAAAAACACGTAAAAACAGGTGCATTATTTCCAGCAGATGATGTGTTAACATGATTCAAACAACAAAAAGTCTTCTCAAGGTTAACTTGTTACTGCATATATGCTACCTCATCAAACAATTATAACTCTTCAACATTCAAGTTTTCTTGTGTCATCCATAAGAGACCACCAGTAAGAAGCTAAAGGACCATTGAACTTCTTCAGGTGATCAGTTGCAGTTGCATCTGTACAAATTAGCATCAATCTGATTAATTGCTAGACCTTGCCATTTTTTTTATTTTTAAGGTAAAAATCACACAAACGATGATTTTTTAGCTTGAGTTATATGTTCTTAATCATTTGTAAAGTTCATATTGTCATATAGAAAAAGTTGGTTAACTCATTTAAACCTTATGATAACCACATTCATGTTCGGAAATCTTTATTCATGAAATTGTCAATTATCTACACTTGACTGTTGGTGCAAAAGTTAACAATAAAACTTGATTGATAGAGTGTTGCAAGAATATGAATATGAATAAAGAATGAAAGGTGGATGCCTAGATAGAATATGAATGTGTGTGTCATTTGATTTGTTTTTACTTTTTATGATATCACTTGATTTGATTTAATGTTAAAAAAGCATTAACATCAGCATTCTCATTTTCATTCTCATCTCAAAATCGTAAAGGAAACATGAAAAATATTTAATCGTATTCCTACATCGATTTCCCATTCACATCTTCATTCTGTATATTTTAGGGGAAACCAATGATCGCTCTATTTGGGGGTTACCGTCCATCCCCCAATATTATTTTATAGTTTTTACAAGTGGTCGTTACTGGAGGTGATAAAAAAATTAATAATAAATGAATAATTAAGTATTATTTAATTGAAATAAAAATAGATATAGGAAAAAGAAAATATGCCTCTGGATAAAACCAATGACCACTTGATCAAGACCAAGAGATAAGTTCAATATTTATTTATATATTTTATTTTGATATATTTAACATAAAGCTTGTGAGGAAAAAAATAAAGATTGTAATGTGACAGACCCCAATTAATCAGATATAGGACAACAATTACTGTAGCTACACAACTTTTCTTTGATATACAGGCTAACGTGGATGTTTAGTTTTCAAATTCCATATAAATGTTCAATTTCTAAGGGAGTATTTAATGAATATTATAGAGTACTCGATGTATTGTTAAAACTACACAAAAACTTTGGAAGAATCGTGTAAGTGATAACTTGTTAGCGTACTTTATAGGGTTATGAATGCATCCAAACAAGATACAGTTTGTCTTGAACCAACCAGTTCCAAACAAGAACTGAACAAATCATAAACCAACTAAAAACCGTTCAAACCGGGAAAATACCTGTCAAAAAACCATTTAAAACCGGTCAACAACCCAAATTAACCAAAGCTGGATTTTAAATCCAATCTGGTTTGGAATCAGCTTATTTTGAAACTAGAGTCGATAAAAAACAGAAAATGCATCTCTACCTTTAATGAAAACGTTTTTGAGTGACATGAGGCATAAATGAAGGGGGTGGAGGGGAAGACATCCGTCCTCACATATGTCCCCACAAAAGAGTAATATGAGTGAGTGAGGAGAGCGAAATGCTAATTTGACGTGTGTTTTTAAGAGTTTTTGAACGACTCTCATAAAAGAAGTTGTTACTCGTTAGTTGTTCAAACAAAACAAAAAATTAAAATACAATAATGTACAAAAACACATGTGAATTACATACAAACCAAAACAACATAGCCTAAGTTCTACCATTGAAAACCCAAAATAGCTGCACATGTGCTATAAGGACCCGATCATCTAAGATTCCAAAGAAACGGGCATCAGCGACTGAATTTTGCAACCGATGAAAAAAAAGGATGCAAATTTAGTGATTGTTTTGCGACAATCGCTAAAATTAGCCAACACCATCGATCCGGTCACGAAATGACACTCGGTCGCAAACTAGTTACAAAACTTGTGATAGTTATAGTTTATAGCGAAATGATAGGAAAATATAAAACCATGCAATAATTATAAATTTATATTGTACAAATGGCCGCAAACCAGTCACGATATTTGGTACCGCCATTATAGTCCCTAAATACGGTCATAAAATCATCTCTAGTCATAAATCGGTAGCAATATATGAGCTACTTCTAGTCAAATTTGAACAACTTATAATCAAATTTAAACTACTTCTAATTAGGTTTAAACTCGAATAGTTTCTAAAAAGTCTTCGACTATCACGACCGGGCTACCAACCCAAGCCGCAACAACTTATTTCAAATCACATATGAGTAACCCTAGGTTTGATCTAACTCATCTACATGCCATCAAACGTTACACATAATAATAATAATAAGTAACAAAATTAAATAATAGAAAAAGCAAATGTACTTGTAACAAAATGACTGATTTTACCTTTAGACTATACGGTATCACTTTCAGTGACCATATGCCATCGACGAGAAACAAGTAGTGTGGAAGCCAAGCTGCGTAAGTCGAGACTTTAAACGGTAATCTACGACATTGTTTCGGAGGAAATCTGCAATCTTAATTGGATACATCTATTTATTTTTCAGTTGGGGTTGTACCTTTAATATTTTTAGAAGAAAACTCACAACTTGAAAAGAACTTCTGTCTTTACCCTTAGCATTTTTATGCTCAGAGTGAGATTTGATGTCCTGGTTTTGATAAACATCATGTTGCACATTTGATGTCAAAAATATAATATAAAAAATAACTGGCTATCAAATAAAAAAACAATAAATTATATTACAATTCAAAGATAAAATTTTAACCCAAGTTCAAAAAAAATTAGAGTAGAATTTCAATCCATAACTTTCAATGATTTCTCGTTTACGATTTAACACCATGTTCAACAGTGGTCTGCTCAGGCGATTGTGCGTATGTAACATGAAATTAATAACTTTTACAATTCATGATAACTTTAATATGTTGATAAGGTAATTGTTTAAAAGGACAAGTGATCAAAAGATGATTCATTGTTTTATCTGCTGCTTCACATAAAACACCCAAGTTTGGACTAGTGAAAAATTTATTTTTATAGGTATCCAATTATTCCAACGGTATATACATTTTTTAGTATATATTTGTTGGTTCATCATGTGACGGAGCAAGCAAGTCGAGAAGCAGCCCGATTCATTCCCCAACCACTTGTGTTAGTCTCGACCTCCTCTAACGACCATAGTTTTGACCATCTCCGAACTCCGAGCATTGTTACACCACCCCTACCTCTGATTCATTGACGTTTCTCCTTTTCACTTCCACCTTGGGTAACCATATCGTCTTGCTCGAGTTTATCATCCAGCTAAAATAAGATCATTGTCCCTTGAGCCGCGTTGGCCTTCATTAATTTCTCAGGAGCAATTGAGTAGTATATAAATTCTATTACCAAACTTAATATATTTTTACTTCGTAAGCTTGTTTTTTTGTTACTTTACGCTTATTTTTACAACAAGGTAATGTTTTCCTAAATTCTGAATACGCTGTTGTGAAGCGCCGTAGCCCACTAACAAAACTTGCTGGTTATGAATACACGGCTTGTTTAATTTTTTTGAAGCGGGAGCACGACTCGTTTACACCTCTAATTACACAGAGCGTATACACGGACGAAATTTGAAACAGGGCAACTCTGTTTTGATAATCATAAAAGAAAATTTAACTTCAAACAGTGTAGTATGTTTTGATAAACCACACATTGTTACAAAACCAGTACAAAAACAGGAAACAGTAATTAAAAGAGAGGAACATCGGGCCCGGTTCCACCTTTCGTAAGCGCGTCAGGAACACTCGAGTAGCAATAGAGGTGGTTCGACATCTCCCAACCCCAATCGCGCCTTCTAGACAAGCGCATTTGGGGCTTTCGGTTGATTCTTACATAGTGCTCTCTCATCTTTCCATCCGCAAAAAAGCTTGTTACAATGGTGTAACATGACTCGTGCCCGCCCCACAACGGGTCATCAGAATCCGCGGTTTGGGTCCCATCGCGATGGAAGTAGCGGTGCATTGGCGGATCTTTCCCCGTCCAATGCGGGTCCAGGTTACGAAAATACTCCGGAGCCGCCTGTAATAAATAAAATATTAAATATCAGAAGTTTTAACATTATCATATGGTGAGTAATGATATGGTATATGAAGGTTAAAAAAAGGTTAATACAAATATGTTTTTGACTTAAATCTAACAATTTTTTAACAAACGGGTCAGGGTCGGGTCAGACATACATTTATTATTTTCTTGTAATATTTTCATAATGACTTTTGCAGCAACACACCATCACTTTTGACCCGTTTAAGATAAAATACACTAAATAAACTAAATCGCATGCCTCTTTGAAATGAAATTCCCAAGCATGATCCCAAAGATCTTCCTTCATGATCCGGGTCTGATAAACAAAAACTTCAATTACCCGTTAACATGATCAAGAAACAGGTTAGAAATTTACCCTTTCGCCGTCTTTAACCGACAACGAATAAGCCGATAGCTTCGACAATCCCGAGTTTCGATAAACCGAGGAAGATGAGCTTTTCCTGCCCAAAGTTCTTCACACTATCACCAAAAAAGTACGTAAAAAACAGCTTCTTTAACCCATTATATCCTGCAGATGATGTTTTAGCATGATTCATACAATAAATTATGTTGTAAAAGGTTTTCTTTTTACCAGCAAACACTTATAACTCTGCAAGATTCAAGTTTGCTTGATTGTGTCATCCACCAATAAAAGCAAAATGGGTTGTTTTGCCCTAATTGAGTCAAATCACAATTAGTAACTCTTGATTTACAAAGGATCAAATGAAATAAACAAAGTATATTAACAACACATAAATATTAATATACCTTTTTAGACCAAACTGCATCAGTTGATGCTAGTGCACACCAGCTACGAGAAACAGCAAGTGTAGAAGCCAAGCTGCGTGCGTCCAGACAACTCAAGATAATTAACATGATATCAGAGCCAATTACGATTAACGGATCTTGTGAGTCCCGATCTTTCTCGTCGTTCTGGCGAGATCTTTTCATCGGTGAGTGTTCCTCCGTTAACGGTTTCTTGTTGGCGTTGTCGTTTGTTATGGTGACCATCATCGTGTTCTTGATCTGCACAGGGTCCGGACTCATGGTCCACAGTGGTTTGCTGGGTATTTATGGAGAGAGGACCCATGTGGCTCATCGGTGATTCACCTGCTTGTTGTTTGGTACTTGTGCCGCTATTGCTATATGTTTGACACGATATCATCGGAAATAGGTCCATACTGCATAGAATCCTTTATAGTTTTATATGTTTATGTTAACCAACACTTTAAATTTGCCTCGTATTTAGAGCATACATATTTATCCTGAAAGGCTTATTTAAAGCATATGATGATGCGTTTGACGTATGACCAAATGGTTGTTTGATTTGCTTCTGACCTCATTAAAATGTCTGATTTATTGATTCGGTCAGATATTTTGGCCGGTCAGTATGTTTGATTATCATTCTTTTACGTATGACTCGGTCTGACACCATTACCCATGTTTATTTTTCCTTTTACCAAGTCAATTTTCAAACAACCACTTACCCGATCAACATGCGTTGTAGGGGCGTGATTGAGTAATGCCTGACAAGAATCATAATGTGAGGGTTTCAGATTTATATATATATATATATATATATATATATTGTTTTCTCTGGACAATATAACACTGCATTTCATCTTTTATTTTTTAATTTTCACACCAATAAACGTGATAGCAAGCTATGCTTACATGACTGGCACATGGAATATCTTTTTTTTTATCATTATTACTAATCTACTACAGATCGTTAAACGTTAATTTAGAAGCGACGTCTCTATTCTTACAGGGAAAATGATAAAATTGAAAGTGAAGAAACAACACGATTATGATTATGTTAAAGATATTATATAAAGGTATTAAGATGAGAGGTGGTTATAAAGTAACAAACTACCAAACTACTGATAATTGTATCTCTAAACTACGGATAATAACAAACATATAATAATATGCGTATAATAACAAATATATCTCTAGTACACCTCTTAAGCTAGATGTTCGTAGAAATACATAGTTTGAAAAAAAGTGTAGCCCATGATAGTAGTAGGATAAGACTGTGTATATTAGAGAATAAGTATGCTAGTAAAACTGTTGTTGGTAATAAAAATGAAATTAAAATTACTATTGATCAAATAATAATACAGATTATTACTGGCCAACGAATCATAATATATTACTAAAATCCAGTTTAAAAAAACTTACCGACACCATTTTCAGACGCAGAAATCAAATTTCTTTGCAGAATTTAAAAATATGTTTTTTTATTATTATTCAGATTGTGTGCTATCAAATCACATAACATAAAATATATAAAAACAAATCAAGCTAAAAATTGACACGTTTCAAACTCAACGTATTTTAACACATTTCTAACGGCCCAACATGCCTTCTTGCCGGCTGAAATATTTGCAATTTGCAATAAGTCATAAAATAACAACAACAAATACATTAAATTCAAAGCCACGTGTGGTATGTGAAGGAAACTTTTGTGCAAAGTTATGAAGTCGAATCAGGTGAAGCACCAGCTTAATATTTATTTATTTTTACACAAGAATTCAACCATTCAAATAACTCTAGCCACTAGTTTTATTAATCTGATTTATTGTTGTATATTTAATATATCTCCTGAACTCAACTACTCAAGCTTGGCCTATCCTTTAGCCTTTAGGAAGTTGTATTTTCAGTATATATATTCTGTAATCTTCCAACTTCCAAGTTTTTAGTTTAGTAGAAACTGGTATTTTGTCCGTAGGTTACACCGTCTTGGATAAAGTTTATATTAAAATGTAAGTGGAATAAGCACATTGCAATGATGTAAATCAGATACAGAAAACAATTATAATATTTAAAAAAAAAACTAAAAATATATAATACTTGGACCATGGGTTTTGGTGTGCGTTGTCAGGTTTTGTTTTAACTATTGAAGCGTACATTAAGATACTCATGTCAGAATAGCATATTTGGAATTTCTAACAAGATTGCATTGCTGTGAAAAAAAAAATGTTATATTTAACCCGTAACCATTTCGAACGAAACTTTAGCCTAAAGGTAGATAAAAATAAGAACGGCGTAACACATTTTATCCTTAAGTTATAAAAGGAAAACCAGATAGGGTAAATATTAATTATATAATAAAAAAATAATTTAAGTTTGAACCCAATGAAACACATGAGAAGTTTGGGGCACGTATCATGCATTTTTTTAGTTATACAGCATGCATTGCATGTATTGTGTATGTGTTTTAAAGTATAGTAAATTACCATATTTTTTGTACGCGAGTTTTTTCATCACATGATATATTTATTTATCATAGCCAATCTTTCTGTTATTAGTAATATTTAGTTTTAACATCTTAAAACTAAATTTATTGAAGTTGGTTAAATATTGCATGATTAAAAGTAGATTAAAGTATGTTTTTAAATTTGTAATTATAATGAAATATGTAATTATAGATTTATAAATTAATCTTTATGATAATAAAAATAGAAATATATTTATAAGTCTCATTCCTGATCTATATATATATATATACTATAGTAATATACATATTAGAAGGACAAATTAGTAGTCTTTTTACACAAAATCTCTTAAAATTGAGAGATGTACAAGCCTTAAGGCATTATGTACAATAATACGTTTTATCATGATTTCGTCGGCTGATTAGAAGCCTGAAAATAGCTTTAGAATTTCAACTTATAAAGCTAAACTCAAACACCTGGTAGATTGAAATTTGCTTTTCCTTTTCTTTCAAAGTTATGTGTTTTTGGTTCTAAAACCATGAAGCTAACGACATACTGATCATTTGGGTCTGTCACTCACATATTTTAAAGAATTGCTATTGTATTTTCGACTGCTTATTACACAATACACTAATCCCTCAAAACACCATGAAACAATAAACAGACTCATTTGGGTCAGTTTGAAGCCAATTTTAAGCTATTCTTGCAGCTTCGCCTATCTTCCTTCTTGTTTTTTTCCCTTATAATACCAATATCAGGTTCCAGTTCTTCCTGTTTATATAGGTAACTAGGTTGTATTTCATGTTTTCTACCTTAACTTCTCTATGTGCTTTGAGTAACAAAAGGTAAGCAGATTCACTTTAGTAAATACATCGGTGCTACCTGACATGTAAGCGTGTCATCTATTACAAGTTGTTTCTATGAACGCCAGTTTTAGTTCGGTGTTTAACATTTTTAGATTCCCCATACCGCCTTTTGCATTTAGATTGGTTTAATTTACATGCTTTTTTCTTTGGGTGTTTTGTTTTTCATATGTGGTTTTTTGTTCGTTGGTTGCTTTTGTATCATGTTTCTATTTGTTCTATATTTCAGTTTTTGTAATTGTTTCTATTATGAAATAAGCATTATCTCTCCAATTGTTTTTAATTAATTGTTGTATTCAAATGTTTGCACATGTCAAATAGATTAGTCAAAGGTTGTTGCAGATCCACCTTATACTCCTCATCGTTAGTTTGAATACATGTATACGTACCAGCTTTGTTTTGAGAATAATAATCATCTTCTTCACTTCATTATCTCTGCTACCTTAATATGGTATCAGAGCCTGGTTCCAACCCTTCTACTCCTATCAATACTTCTTCTTCACCAATCACCATGACTGAAAACAATAGTTCACCTCTTTCTGTTAACACTACAATCAAAGACCTTACCGTTGTAACTTTCCCGACCACCCTCAAACTTACATCCAACAATTATTTAGGTTGGAAAACCCAGATTGAAGCCCTACTCTATGGATTAGATCTCTTCAAGTTCGTCGATGACACTCACCCGGCTCCTCCTCCTCTTACGGGTGCTGACGGGACCGTCACACCTCACAAAGATTATGCTCAATGGTTTCGTCAAGACCGACTTCTGTTCGGTGCTCTTGTCGGAAGCCTGTCACCACAAATCATTCCGCTCGTGACAAACGCATCTTCCTCGCGTGAGGCATGGCAGATTCTTGCTAGCACATATGCTTCACCCTCTCGTGGTCACATAAAGCAACTGCAGCACCGGTTGAAGCAGCTGTCTAAAATCCCTACTCAATCTATCATTGATTACATGCAAAATGTAAAAACCGTGGTTGACGAACTTGCAATTCTTGGTAAAAAGATGGATCAAGAAGACGTGGTCGATGCCATTCTCAATGGTCTCGACCAACCCTCATACAAACCTATTTTGGATGCCATACACACTCGTGATACTCCTATAACCTTTACTGAATTGCATGAAAAACTCATTAATCATGAGTTATCATTGGCACAACAGGTTACTCTTAATGGTATCCATCAACCGGCTTCAGTGTTTCATGTGCACAAAGCTGGTGGCAAGCCTTGGACCACCGATCCCACCCTCAAGGACATACCTCGGCTGGAATTCTACCCACTCCAGCCCCATCATCAGCTTCTACAAGTAGCCGACCCTTCCTCGGCAAGTGTTAGTGGTGTCACCAACGGGGCCACTCACTTACAAATTGTCCCTCATTCAAAAAGGTACATCCACATATTGTTATCCCATCATTCAATCGGTCCTCGCAGGTAAAAGGAAGCCAAGTGCATATGATGAACACTTCAAACTTGCCTGCCACAAACTGGTTATTTGACAGCGGCGCATCTCATCATGTCACCAACGACCTAAACAACCTTTCCCTCCATGCACTATATGACGGAACTGAAGAACTAGTTATCGGTGATGGTTCGTCCTTAAAAATTACTCATATTGGCTTTGTCGTCATTAGAACTTCTCATACTTCTTTAATTCTCAAGAATGTTTTATGTGTTCCTTCCTTATCCCGTAACATTATTTCTATATCTCGTTTATGTTCCGATAATAACTTTCTAATCGAATTGTACTCTTTCATTTTTGTTATAAAGGACTAGGACTCGAAAACCCCTCTTCTTCAGGGCACAACAACACGAGGATTGTATGAACTACGCTCCTCTTTATCACCTTCCGCTTTCATGCTCCAAAAGACTTCTCCCATGACTTGGCATCATAGGCTTGGTCATCCAAACAATAAAGTCTTCAAGCTCCTATCGTCTTTAATTTCTTTCAGTTCTAGTTTCCATGACAATTGTAATTCTTGTCATATAAATAAAAGTCATCGTTTACCTTTTTCCAACTCTTCACTTACATCTAATGCTCCTCTTGATTTATTTTTTTTCTGATGTTTGGTGTTCCCCTATTGCATCGTTTGATAATTATAAATATTACATTATATTTGTCGATCACTTCACTAATATACTTGGCTTTATCCATTAAGACACAAATCTGATTCACTTTCCTCTTTCATACGCTTTCAAAAGCTTGTTGAAAATTATTTTCAACGAAAAATTAAACAACTATTTTCTGACAATGGTGGGGAATACATCAAACTCCAGCCTCATCTCTCTTCTTGTGGTATTTCCCACCTCACTTCTCCACCCCACACCCCAGAACACAATGGTTATGCCGAACGTAGACACCGGCACATCGTTGAAACTGGACTCGCTTTACTTTCCCATGCTAAGCCACCGGAAAACTTTTGGCCATTTGCCTTCACAACTGCTGCTTATCTTATTAATCGGCTACCCACATCAACGCTCAACAACTCTTCTCCCTTTCAACGTCTCTTAATAAATCCCCGAACCACAACAAACTACGTAGCTTCGGTTGCCTTTGTTACCCATGGCTTCGACCATACTCTCCTCACAAACTTCACTCTAGGTCCACGCCTTGTATCTTTGTTGGCTATTCTCCTTCTCAAAGCGCATATTACGTCTTTGATCCCCACACCTATAAAACTTATTCCTCTCGCCATGTGGTATTTGTTGAACATGAATTCCCATTTGACAAACTCCTTAAATCCTCTGATTTTATCCCTCCTACTTCAGTTGACTGGCTACCCATTAGTATACCTATCTCTACCCCTAACTCTCAATCTACTGCTTCTGTTTCCCAATCACCTCCAACTCAACACACCTCACATATTCCCCACCCTACCCCACCCACCACCTTCCCACTGCCATCTCCCTCCAACTCTCCTGCACCCTCCCCCTCTCCAGTTCAATTCGCTAATCCTACCTCCACCCCTATGTCATCACCTACCCCTACCAATTCTCCATCTTACTCTAAACCCACAACTCAGTCACATCCTAAACCTAACCCTAAATATTTCAACTCTCAATTCCTATTATACACAAACACACCTTCCTCCTATACGGAACCA
This sequence comes from Flaveria trinervia, assembly GCA_025506515.1. Lineage (NCBI taxonomy): Eukaryota > Viridiplantae > Streptophyta > Magnoliopsida > Asterales > Asteraceae > Flaveria > Flaveria trinervia. Next base: position 119,145,311 of record CM046442.1, on the reverse strand, counting down.
CCCACTGTCGTTCATGCTTTAAAGCACCCATCTTGGCGACAAGCCATGACAGATGAATTCGAAGCTCTACAACGCAACCACACTTGGTCGCTTGTTCCTTCCTCCCTTGCCCCCAACCTTGTTGGTTGCAAATGGGTTTATCGAACTAAGTACAAACCTGATGGCTCCATTGACCACCTAAAGGCTCGCTTAGTGGCCAAAGGTTTCCATCAACGACCGGGCATCGACTATAGAGAAACGTTCAGCCCCGTAATTAAACCTGCCACCCTACGCCTCGTTCTTTCTCTTGCCGTGTCTTAAAATTGGCCTCTTCGTCAATTGGATATCAACAATGCCTTCCTCCAAGGCACTCCTAACGAAGATGTTTACATGGCCCAACCTCCCGGTTTTGTCAACCCTTCCTTTCCTAATCATGTTTGCAAGCTCAATAAAGCCATCTATGGTCTTCGACAGGCTTCCTGTGCTTGGTACGACGAACTAAAGTCTTACATTCTCACTCAAGGTTTTAAACCTTCCATCTCTGACTCGTCTCTCTTCTCCTTAAACACTGGCTCCTCTCTCATATTTGTGCTCGTCTATGTTGATGATATCATCATCACTGGCCCATCCCCTTCTCTACTAAACCGGTTCATCCACTCCCTATCTACAAAGTTCTCCCTCAAAGATCTTGGTACTCTCTCTTACTTCCTTGGTGTTGAAGTTATTCCACACCCACACGGGATCCTTCTTTCTCAACATAAATACATTCGTGATATTCTCACCAAAGCCAAAATGAGTGACTGCAAATCGATATCAACACCGACCACTACTTCTCCACCTCTTATGTTACATGGCGGGATAGCACATCCATCACCACCCGACTACCGTTCCCTTGTTGGAGCTCTTCAATACTTATCACTTACGAGGCCCGATTTTTCTTTCATCGTTAACAAACTTTCCCAGTTTATGCATGCCCCATCTTCTCTTCACTGGGCAGCCTTAAAACGACTCCTACGATATCTCCAAGGAACCTCCCATCATGGCATTCTAATTCGGAATGACTCACCCCTCAATCTACATGCATTTACCGATGCAGATTGGGCGGGTGACAAAGACAATTACAGAAGTACAACAGGCTATATCGTTTATCTAGGTTCAAATCCGATATCTTGGAGCTCCAAACGATAAAGTACCTTAGCTAGAAGCTCCACCGAGGCTGAATTTCGTGCAGTAGCTTCTACCACGACCGAAGTACAGTGGTTACACTCCCTCTTGACTGAGCTTGGGTTTAAAACGCCAACTGTCCCTACTATCTACTGCGATAATCTAAGTGCAACCACCTACTCGGCAAATCCGGTGTTCCACTCACGTATGAAACACTTAGCTTTGGATTTTCATTTTGTTCGTGAAAAAGTACACGATGGATCTCTACGGGTTACCCACATTGCAGGCGATGATCAGTTAGCCGATGCTCTTACCAAACCACTACACAAGTCACGGTTCAGATTACTTTTATCCAAGATTGGTCTCATCTCCGGATCGTCCATCTTGCGGGGGCATATTATGAAATAAGCATTATCTCTCCAATTGTTTTTAATTAATTGTTGTATTCAAATGTTTGCACATGTCAAATAGATTAGTCAAAGGTTGTTGCAGATCCACCTTATACTCCTCATCGTTAGTTTGAATACATGTATATGTACCAACTTTGTTTTGAGAATAATAATCATCTTCTTCACTTCATTATCTCTGCTACCTTAATAGTTTCCTGTATGGAAGTTATATTCTATCAATGTGGCCCAACTGTATCAGAGAGTCTATACAACCTAGAGTTTTAAAGCTCAAGTCTTTTCATAGAAATTAGTATATGATTTTGTTTATCGCTTCATATATATTGTTGAAGTTAACTCATAATGTAATGTGGTAAATGTGTAGGACCACATTGAGAGGGGAAATCTTGATTTTAGTTCATTGAATTTTTGTATCATTTATGAAGTTGATGAAATGTTAAGGCAAGGTTTTGTTGAAGATGTGGGGTATATTTTAGGTAATCTACTAGATGGATGTTTTAACAGTTGTCGAGATTGAATTCTTTGTTCTATGCTTCACAAGATTGGATTTTTTTATTATTTGTTATCAAAATAATGTTAATGACTTATATTTTCTTATTAGTATCTTTGTTATTATTTATTTGAAATCTGTAAGGCTCAAGACATAAATCGACTACATTGATGCCACGATAAGAAAATCTAACAGACGTACAATACATCATGATTCACTTAGATGTATAAAAATACGGTTTGAAATAAACATCGGTTGAAAAAAACTGAACCGTTTGAGCCAAACCAGTTCCCCACTCGATCCGAGCCGCCAGATTGTATGCCGGTTTGGTAGCCCACACTCAAAACCGGTTTGTAAACTTGTCTAAAAATTAAAAACCGGTTAAGCCGGTAAAAAAACCGGTTTGACAGGTTTGACTATTCAGTGAGCCAAACCGATTTGTAACCCGAACTAGTTTGAAGAAAAACTGGTTTGACTCCATGACAAAAAACGGTTTGGTGTCAAACCCGAACCAAGTTTGAAAAAAAACGATCTCACCTCTAGATTTACTAGAGGATTGATAAGCTAACAAAAAACGGATAGGAGGACGTTAAATTGTTATTTGCGCCGCACTGTTCGGGTGCACTACTAGTATATATATATGTATATTATATATATATATGTATATTATATATATATATATATATATATATATATATATATATATATATATATATATATATATATATATATATATATATAGGGGAGGGTTCAAATGAGAACCACCTTTTTTTGTGAGAACTCTAGGAACCAATCTCAGCCACTTATTTTTTATCACATGCAAATCACATGCTATTTCCCTTTTTTTTAAACGTTCGTAACTTTTTTTCACGACATCATTTTTTCAAAAAAAATTCACCATAAAATTCAGTATTTTTTATCTTTCAAACGCCTACCATATTGATATACTTTTCTAAAAAAATCGTACATCCGTTGTTTACATATGTGTAAATCTAGTTATATACATGTGTATTACTGGATTTACACATGTTTAAATCCGATATTACACATGTGTAAAAGGAATTTCGTTAAAAAAAAGGGGATTTTTTTTTTATTTTTTATAAAAATTTTTATATTTTTTTATGAAAGAGGGAAAGTTGGGGAACATTTTTGTGTTTTTATTTTTTTATTTTTATGTTATTTTTTTATTTATAAAATTTTTAAATATGTTTTTGTTAATTACAATTTTGTCATTGAGAACTAGTGGTTGAGATTGGTTCCTAGAGTTCTCACAAAAAAACTAGTTCTTATTTGATCCCTCCCCTATATATATATATACATATATATATACACACACACACATATATATATATATACATATATATATGTGTGTGTGTGTGTAAATATATATATATATATATATATATATATATATATATGTATATATATATATATATATTTGTATGTATCTCTCTCTCTCTCTATATATATATATATGTATGTATGTATGTATATATAGGGGAGGGATCCAATAAAAACTATGTTTATAATTAAAATCCGTGAAAACCAGGGATTACATATATGTAAGTACGTGTTAAAAAGTATAAAACTAAATGTTACATACATGTATGGGTTATGTATATGTAACTACGTGTTACCAAGTGTACAACTAAGGGTTACGTACATGTAGCTCCTTAAAGTTACGTATACGTAAGTCGTCTCGTCATCATCGACGTTACTTCGAGTTTATATGAAAAATATATAGTAACCTTGAAAATTATGGTTGAATTTTACTTAAATATAGCTTAAACAATTAGAAAGTTAAATTAATTATAAATTATGTGATTTGGTATTGGTGGTTTTTATGGTTTTTAATTATAAACATGGTTTTCGTTTGATCCCTCCCCTATATATATATGTATATGTATATCGATATGTATATATATACATATATACATATATATATATATATATATATATATATATATATATATATAATATATATATATATATATATATTTGTATGTATCTCTCTCTCTCTCTATATATATATATATATGTATGTATGTATGTATGTATATATAGGGGAGGGATCCAATAAAAACTATGTTTATAATTAAAATCCGTGAAAACCAGGGATTACATATATGTAAGTACGTGTTAAAAAGTATAAAACTAAATGTTACATACATGTATGGGTTATGTATATGTAACTACGTGTTACCAAGTGTACAACTAAGGGTTACGTACATGTAGCTCCTTAAAGTTACGTATACGTAAGTCGTCTCGTCATCATCGACGTTACTTCGAGTTTATATGAAAAATATATAGTAACCTTGAAAATTATGGTTGAATTTTACTTAAATATAGCTTAAACAATTAGAAAGTTAAATTAATTATAAATTATGTGATTTGGTATTGGTGGTTTTTATGGTTTTTAATTATAAACATGGTTTTCGTTTGATCCCTCCCCTATATATATATGTATATGTATATCGATATGTATATATATACATATATACATATATATATATATATATATATATGTATGTATATATATATATATACATATATATATTGTGAATCCAAGGATCGCAATCAGAAATTATCAGTGTCGGTTGATGGCAAGTCAACGTTTGCGAAATCAACGTTAATTTGATTTAATTGTTTGTGATAACTTTAAATATCAATAAATATTCAAGAACACACTAACAGAAACACAATTAATGAATAATATGTATTTCATTAAAATATGTTAATGATTACAAAATAATGAATGAATGATATCAAAGTTTGTTATGATGTGACGGCTGCTAGGGTTTGATTGAGAGACTGTGATTGTCGTATTGCTATTGCTGTTGCTGTTCAATCAATCATCTAAAACAATCGTCATTGAATCGAAACCTAGGATCCATATATGTAGACAATGATGTTTCTGTTATAGGAAACACCGGATCTCTTGGGATTTGATTTGTGTCAGTTAAGGAATCATCAGATTTCTTGGGATTCACATAACTGCCTTGTTGACTTGTTGACTTGTAACACTTGCATTATACAAGTGTTTGGACTCTGCAGGAATAGTGTCTTCCGTAGGAATTTGTTCTTCCGTAGAAGTCTTGTTCTTCCATAGAAGTCTTGTTCTTCCATAGACGTTTTGTTCTTCCATAGACGTTTTGTTCTTCCGTAGAAAACTTGTACTTCCGAAGCAAACTTGTTCTTCAGTTCTGGTTGTTCATCCGCAGAAGATCTTTAGATGTAATGTTACTTGTAAGAAACATATCTACGGAAGAACAAAATGTTCATCCGTAGATGTTTCTTACACTTGGTCAATTTCATAAATTGACTAAGAATAATGTTTGTACCTACAATTATCCATAACACACATATATGGGTTAGCATATATAATTAATGCATGCATAATAAATGACAATTACATATATTTATTACAAGAATTGATTAAAGTTCTAAGCCTATACAAATTGATCTAGACCTATAAGTCCTAGATCTAATAATATTGCCCCTTAGGCTTAGATCCTTGTAATCAATCCTTCAAAACAGAAAGCTCCTTGACTCTGGCAATGATCTTGTTGTAGAAGTAAGAAACAACAGTCTTCTGATCATCATACTTGTAGTTGATCTTCATCTTGCTGAACTTCTTCAGAGTCTCAAAGCTTATCCCCAGAACATGTTCCTCCATAGTGAGTGTGTCTAACACATTGTTGTTATTCACCACTTCTAGCTCATCTTGCTCTGAAATTCTGAGTTCTGTGAATTCATCAAAAGTTGTTCCCTTCAGCAGTCCAGCATTGAATCTTCTTCTTTTGTAGGCTTTGGCATGTAATTTGTCAATCACTTGTATCACATGGACATGCAGGAACAAATCATTTTATGGTTTTTCATCAGCCAGCTTGGGAAAGAATTTGTCATTAAGGTACGAGGTGTAGCTGGGATGAAGTAATTTGATTTTCACAGGATCAAAGATCCTGATCCGGTCAGCTTTCTTGTTTTCAGCATTTCTGTGCTTCGGAAGTTGACTTCAGATCTTTCTTTCTAAGTCTTGAACTTCGGAAGTAGGTTCTTTGTCTTCGGAAGTTGGGACTTTTCCTTCGGAAGTAAGCTTTACACTTTTTCTTCGGAAGAGCTCCTCTGTCCTTCGAAAGTTCTACAATTAGCTTCGAAAGTCCTTTATTTGTTGTACCAAAATCTTCTAAGTGACTTGGTTTTGGTTGCACCAGCCTTCCTAGATCCAACAAACTCCCCCTAGGCTGATGCTACCAAAACCTCACTTATTCCTGCTTCTCAAAGCTTTCAGCACGAGGGACAAAAGATATTTGTCTGTCTCTTTTTCTTCCCTGAAGTGGTGCTGAGAAGCTTGTACAAGTCATTGGTAGATAGGAGATTCAGTCTATCACTCTAAATGACATGTACCCTTTGTTGTGCCCCCTGAAAAGAGTTAGTTGACGGGAGTTGTAGTCATACTCCCATCTAACTATGGATTCTAGTTCAGGGCCTTCAACCATTTGTAAAAAGGCTTTGCCTTGGGTTGCTGATCCCTTCCTTTCCTCCTACTGTCTCAGTTTCAACTCTGCTTCAGCCTTACTTCTAGCAGTTAGCTTGGCCATATGAAGGCTGCCTAGATGACTTCTGATATGGGCAACTATCTCAGAGTTTGAAGGGTTGGAGAATGTCTTCTCTACTAACTCAGCAATATCAAATCTGCTTAAGTGTAGCAGAGATAAGGCACTCAGCCTGTTGAGCTCTCCATTCTCTCTTTCAACAACGAAGTTGTGAGATGAGTCTTCGAACCTCCACCGATGATCTTCTTTCTAGGTGCAAGAGGTTGTCTTGGCACCCTGTCGATTTTCTTCGTATCCAGTAGAGTCACCAGCCTTCTCCTTAACTTCTTTTCTTCCTCATTCAAAGTGTCTGAATTGAGGACAAGGAGATTTGCAGCTTGGTCCAAAGTTCCTCTGGGCAGATCAAGAAATTGATCTCTAGTGAGGGAACTTGAGGATCCGTCAACGTAGGTCAATTTGACAGAATCCTCCTCACAGGAGATATCGCTCAGAGGACACATTCTTCATGTATGAGCCTTGTCTTGACTGCTTTGAATTCTTCTAAGGAGAGATGTTTAGAAGGCTGGGGATGGTATAATGGGTTGATGGGTAGGTTGAGGTGTTTGGGTTCTGGCTAGAGTTTTGGGTTGGATGATGGGAAGTTTAGGTGGTTGAGGTGAAGGAGTTGGTAGAAGTGATGGTGTAGGTTCAGGGGTGAATGGTTCAGTGGTTGGTTCGGTTTTGATGGGGAGTGAGAAGGGTATGGTTTCAGGTTGTGGTTGGGTTTGGAGTTTGGGTTGAGTGGTTGCTTTGAAGGTTATCCCCTGTCCCCTTCTGTACATCTCTTTCCTCTTCCCCGTGCGAATGTCAGCCTTAATGTCACTGACATGTCGCTGGAGAGTCTTCTCTGACATAGGACCCACCTGCCTGCCAGAGAATCCATAAGCTCTGAGATAGGTTTTCATCCAGGCTTTCTCATTTATTTTCTTGGCAGCGGTCAGTCCTGCTTCCTCTTCCTTCTTCTTCTTTTTATGAGCTTTTCCTTTTAGCTCTCTTTCTCTCTTTTTCCATTTTATCTCACTCTTTGTTGAAGAGCCATAAGATTGTATCATTTTTATGTGGAGATAATTCTTCTTGAGAGAAACCTCTGGAGTTTAGGAAAGTTATCCTGTCCCTCCTGAGCTGTAGATCAACTTCTTTTTCCTTTCTCTCCCTTTCTTCTTCTTCCAAGGCCAACCTTGCAACTTCTTCTTTTTGCTGTTTTAGGAGCAAGGTTGCCTTTTCCAGCTCTATTAACTCCTCTAATGGTAGCAGGAGTGCATCCTCAGTTGCTGCTTCTAGACTGACAAGTCTATCGATAATCTCTACCCTTTTTCGGTTGTTGACTGCCTCCTGGTAGGCTGCAGTTGCTTTGGTACTTGCAGCTAATAGTTTTTCGGTCATCAGCCCACCATTTCTTTTGAGTTTCTTCAACCTTTCTTCCTCCTGAAGCTCTTCCGAAGTCATCTTCCTCTTTCCTTTGATGTCTTCAGAAGTGCTAGACTTTGGGGGTTCTTGGATAGAAGGTTCAGGTTGAGTAGTAGAGATGGGAGCTGGAGTTAATGCGGATGTTGGAGCTAAAGGTTGAGTGAGAAAATCCTCTCTATTAACCTCAAATACGAGTTCTAGGATTGCATTTGTGACTATTAGATCATCGGATAAAGAAAATAGTCCTTCCGCAGCAGCAATCTCAGCTTTGGAAGTTTGAACTTTTTCTTCCGAGGCTTTGAATTGTGCTTCGGAAGTCTATGAAGATGCACTATCTGTCCCAACAGTTTCAGTTGCTGGGCCATCAGTCCTCGTTTCCCCTTCGAAGTTAATCTTAGGTTCCACTTGGACCTTAGGTTGACCAACTTCCTCAAAAGTGGTAGAAGGTGCATTTAACCTCCGAAGCTCTTGAGCTCCGAAGTAGATCACAGACATATCGGGGCTTGGCTGTTCTATGAGAGATTCCAATAGGAACTTGTTAAAGAACCTATTGAGATCTTGGAGCATCCTTTGATTCATTTGAATAACAACTGGAGGAGGCTCAGGGAAGATTGAAGCTTGTTGTACTGGATATTCTGATCTCAAGGAAGTGAGAGCTTGACTTTGGGTTCCTCTTGTCTTTGACTTTGTCTCTGAACACTCTCCCCTTTTTGGTAGTATCATCCTGAGAGCTTGATGAGCTAGAGGAAGAGGTCAAGGAGACCTGAATTGGTACATGCCTAACAGACCTCTCAATCTGTTTCTCAGCTAGTTTGGCCTTGAGAGTTTCAATCTCAAGTTGCTGAGTGGTAGACCTATCCTCTAAAGTCTTAACCTTGGATTCAAGATTTGAGACTTTAGAAAGTAGGTCTTGGATGGTAAGTTGCATTCTTCCCTCATCTTCTTGTGTGAAGAATCACGGGGAGATGAGGTAACATACCTTGTATGTTCATCCTCACCACCAGATATGGTTTCTGGGCACCCTGGTTTCCCTTGCTCGAAGATGTCTCTTTCAGAGTCATCAAAGGGCATGGTTGCCGTAGATTCATTCTCAGTGATGTTACCACTGTCCTGAGGATCCACTGAGAATCCTCTAGTAGTGGCAGCTGAATCTACATGAGTCCCCTCCACATTAGTGGGACTCACCTCAATAGGGCTTTGCTGATGTGGGCTAGAGATAAGAGGTCTCTCTGGGCTCTGTTGATCCTTGAGAGGGTGTTGTGGATCAACTTCATTGCCCTTAAGAGACATAATCTCTTCATCAATTCCAGTTAAAAGGTCAGTAAAAGATATGGAAGTGAAACTTAATGACCCGGGACGTTGATAAATATCTAAAGGTATTGAGCCTGTGATAGGGCTGTCCCTTTTTGGCTGCTCAGGGGAGTATAGAGACTCACCCTGAGGGCTTTCAGCTTGGGTTGTGGGCTCATCGGTCTGAGATTGAGGAGACTCAGGACCCATATTGAGGTCAATTGTGAAGGATGGTTGGACCTCATGCTGAGTGGGAGCCATTTGTTCCACTCTAGCCTTTTGGGTTGAACAGAAGGGCTTGTTCAATCAGAGTAGATTGAACAAGGGTTTGTTTGGGGCGTCACTAATAAGTGATGGTGATGGGAGGAGAAGGTAGTGTTGGCATTATGGGGGTAGTTGCTGGTGGGGGTTCATCACTTGTGGGGTTAGCAGGGATGTCACCAGGAGCCGTTGGCTCAGTCATACCTGGAAGAAGTGCAGTATCTCTTCCTGTGAAGTTGGTAGACACTCTCTTCAAAGTCTTGAAGATGGCCGGCCTCATTTGAGAAGCAGACAGAGCAGCTGCACAGACAAGCGTGCTCTGCTCTAGCTCGCAGTTGATTATGTGCTGGAGAAACCTGGGATACATGAAGAATGTGTCCTTCTGAAGATTTCCCATGAGGTTTCTCAGCACAAATCTTGAATAATTGAAGCGAAGACTTTTTACCAACCCATGAACAAGGCACCCAAGTTCATATGGGATTTGATCCCATCCCTCGGATTTATTTGACAAGCAGTGAAGGACCACGTGTAGCAGGAACTTCCATTTGTATGAGAAGTTAAATTTGTAGACAGTTGACCTGCTAATGTCTCCTCCATATCCCATTTGAAGATAAGAATCATCCAAGTCTGCTTTGGGGAATTCTGTTGGAGCACCCTCATCATGAAGCTCTAAATGCTCCCTGATGAGCTGTTCAGAAATGACCAACTCCTGGCCACAGATGCTATTGAATGACACGAACCCCGTTTAGGGTTTCAATCTGACCATTTGCCCAATATTCAGACATATGGTTTGAGTAAATTGTGGGGTTAACAGTCAGAGCGGTGTAGTAGGAAGATTAGGATAGAAAGGAGACAATATCTGAGAAGTCAGCATCTCTTGTTGAATCAAGAAGTGCGACTTGGTTGTGCTAAGGGTTGAAGGCCATTTGGAAAGTTGAATGGGGATGATTTGAGCCGTGTAAAGTTGAGTAGGAGAAATTTCTAGGGCTGTAAAATTTGCAAGTAAGAGAGTGAAAGTGAATAGTCGGGATTATTTAAAAGATTGTGGAATGGTGGTAATGGAGGTTAGGATAAGGTGATGTGATGGTTTAGTGGATGAAATGACAGTGGTGGTAAGGATAAAATCAGTTAAATAATCCGACATCATTTACAAAATCTTTGCTTTTTACAGTGTGGGACCCAAGAAATTTACGTTACACAGTGAAATCTCTCTTCCGAGTGTAAAATATTTCCGAATGTAACTTATGTTCCGAAGGCAAGTCTTACTTCCGAAGCCAAATCTTTGTTTCCGAAGGTTAGAGTTGCTTCCGAATAGAGAATTTGTAAGTTTCAGAAGTAGATCTGATATGAAATCAATCGCTTCTTCCGAGACCAAAAATTCTTCCGAGAAGAAAGTTATCCTTTGAGAAATTTTGCTTCAGAAGATATAATAATGTATTCCGAAGGTTAATTTCTCTTCGGAAGGAATTTACACTTAGAAAATTTCAGAGAGAATTCCTTGTAACAGGGCTTAAATTGTATTGACACAAGACTTACATATTGAAAAGGTTTTCAAAAGAGATCAGATTAATCAATATTTATCATCCCGATAGCTGTTATGAGATACTTAATCCTTTGTTCATCAAAAGCTTTGGTAAACAGATCAGCATATTGTTCATTTGAATCAACTTTGATTAACTTGATTAGATTTTTCTCATGAATGTCTCTAATGAAATGATACCTGATGTCAATGTGCTTAGTCTTGGAGTGCTTCACCGGATTCTCAGTAATGGAGATAGCACTGTTGTTGTCAATATGGATAGGAGTACTCATAAAGTTGAATCCATAGTCATCTGATTTTGAATCCATAGCAGTTGAGCACATCAGCTAGCAGCAGCAATGTATTCAGCTTTAGCAGTTGATGTAGAGACACAGGATTGTTTCTTGCATTGCCATGAGATGATCCTTCCACCAAGAAATTGACATCATCCTGATGTGGATTTCTTGTCAATATTGCAGCCTCCATAGTCACTGTCAGAGTATCCATAAAGATTGAAATCCTTGTTTCTGGGATACCAGAGACCTAGTTTAGGTGCTCCTTTGAGGTATCTGAGGATTCTCTTAATAGCAGCTAGGTGAGACTCCTTAGGAGCAGCCTGATATCTTGCACAAATGCAAGTAGCAAACATGATATCAGGTCTACTTGCTGTAAGATACATTAGAGAACCAATAATTGCCCTATACTGATGTTGATCAGTATCCTCCTCCTCAAGGTCAGGACAAAGATTATGGTTTCTGGGTATGGATGTCTTGGTAGGCTTGCAATCCTTCATCTCAAATCTTTCTAAGATGTTAGAGACATATTTAGATTGATTAATGAAGAACCCTTCCTTCAGTTGCTTTACCTGAATTCCAAGGAAAAAGTCCATTTTTCCCATGGAGCTCATCTCAAACTTCTTCTTCATAATGCTCTCAAAGTCCTTGCACATTTGGTCGTTTGAGGAACCAAATATGATGTCATCAACATAGACTTGTACGAGCAAAATGTCCTTTCCAGACTTTCTAATGAAAAGAGTCTTTTCAATGGTACCTCTAGTATAACCATTCTTCAAAAGAAACTGAGACAGAGTCTCATACCACAGCCTAGGTGCTTGGTGCAGCCCATATAGAGCTTTATTCAATTTGCACACATAGTTGGGGTGCTATGGATCTTCAAATCCTGGAGGTTTTCATACACAGACTTCCCTATCTATATCCCCGTATAGAAAAGTACACTTGACATAGTTGGTATACTGTGAAGTCCTTGGATGCAGCATAAGCAAGGAAGATCCTTACTGCCTCAAGTCTTGCAACTAGTGCGAAGACATCAGTATAATTGATTCCTTCCTCTTGAGTGTATCCTTGAACCACAAGTCTTGCCTTATTCTTGATGATCAAGCCTCTATCATCTCTCTTGTTATGAAAACCCATTTGGTGCCTATAGGTACTTGACTAGATGGCAGCGGACATAGGTTCCATACCTTCTATCTCTTGAATTGAAGCAGCTCCTCTTGCATCGATTCAATCCAGCTGCTATCCTTTAAGGCATCTTCTACCTTCTTGGGTTCCATTTGAGATAGAAAGCATGAGTACAGGCAGACATTCCCTTGATGAGTCTGTCCTCTTGTTCTCACACCCTCAGAGACATTCCCTATGATGTTCTGAGTTGGATGAGTGTTGTGAATCCTAAGACGAGGAATCACTTCCAGTTGCAGAGATAGATCCAGGTTGGACATATTCTGCTCAGGAACTAGAACACTTGTCCAGCTGCTGTTTGAAAGTCTTTCAATGAGGACTGATTGAATGAATGAGAAACATCATCAATAGTTGGCTGTGAAGTAGTATTAACAGTTGCATGTTCCTTTAAAATACTACCTCCTTCTGCCTGGTGTTGTGGTGGATCACCTGATGAGTTTTGAGGCTCAGTAGGTGACTCACTTGTTGAAGCTTCACTATTCCTTGATATAGTTAAACTATCGGATCTGTGAATAGTGGAAGCTTGATGTATTGCAGCACTTGGAGAATTTGGTTTAGGCCTGGAAAGCTCAAACAGTTGATCATTAGCAGCAGCAGCATCAGCATCCTTTTGAGCATCTATTCCAACTGAAACATTCTCACAAGAGGGTTTAGAATAGTTTGGAAACAATTCTAAATCAAAGATGTGATCAGGTCCATTCCCCCTAACACAAGGAGTGTGCTCATTAACAACTATATTGGATGACTCCTCAAATTGTTGATTCTTAATGTTGTATACTCTGTAGGCTTTGGAACTAGAAGAGTATATAACAAAGATAGCATCATCCAACTTTTCAAAAATTTTTGCTAAATTGTCCTTTGTGTTAAGTATGGTACACCTGCTGCCAAAGGACCTTAGAAAGCCAATGAACGGTGGCCTCTTGTTCCATAGCTCATAAGGTTTTTCCATGGGGCTTAACTACAAGAACTCTGTTCTACACATAGCATGTAGTGTTGACTGCCTCTGCCCAGAATGTTAGAGGTAGCTTTGAATCAGCTAATATAGTTTGAGCAGCCTCAATAAGTGTCCTATTCCTCCTCTCAACAACACCGTTTTGTTGAGGAGTTCTAGGAGCACTATATTGTCTGGCAATCCCTTTTGAGTTACAAAATAAGTCAAGAACGAAGTTTTTAAACTCAGTCCCTTGATCACTACTAATTATTTTAACCTTGTGATCAATTTGATTTTCTATTTTAAGAATAAAAGATTTAATGTTTCAGCAGTTTCATCTTTAGTTCTTAAAAAGAATACCCATGTGAATCTTGTAAAATCATCAACTATCACAAGGCAATATTATTTCCTCCAATGTCATTATACTTGTGGGACCAAAAAGATCCATGTGCAATAAGTGTAATGGAGTAGTGATGGAGTTAAACATTTGGATTTATGAGATGTCCTGTGTTGTTTCCCTTTCAGGCATGCAACACAGTTGTCTTTGCAGATAACTCCTTTTTAGGCAAACCATGTACCAAGTTATTTTTAGCCAATTTGTCATTGTCTTAAAATTTACATGACACATACTTTTATGCCACAGTGTTGACTCACACTATCAGCTTTGGAAAGAAAGCATGATACTTCACCCATTGGGGAAGCATTGTTCATATCAAGCTTGTACATATCCCCTTTCCTGGGAGATCTAAGAAGCACCAATTCCGGAGGAATTGTCATCCCTGGTTTGAGGATAATGCGCATGTTCTATGAAAAGCATTTGGTGCTTTTGATCATAGAATTGAGAAAACATTAACAGATTGTGTTCAAGCTGTTTGACAAAGTTAACTTTGACAACCGTTAACATACCATTGGATATACTCCCTCTGCCAGAAATATATCCTCCGGTCTCACCTCCAACTGGACAGGACCTCCATCATAATGTTGAAATTGTTGAAGGAGATGTTTGTTCCCTGTCATGTGCCTGGAGCATCCACTATCTACAATCTAAATGTTGTTATTTTTGTCATATGGATGTCCCTGCACATAAGATGAGATGATTAGTTTGATTGGAAACCCAAGCTTTATTGGTCTTGGGTTCTTCCAAAGATAATGACATAATTGAACCAAAATTTATGCATGGGGGTTCAATGGATGTCTTTGAAGAAGAGGTTGGGTTACAAATCTTTCTTGATCTTCCATTCCATCCCTTGGTTGATCATGGAGGATGAGCTTGTTGAAGCTTTTGTAACTTGGCATTCTTCCGAAGCTTCTTTCTTTTCGGAAGATGCCTTCACCACCTTTTCTTCCGAAGCAGTCTTCTTCTGGGATGGTTTCAAGGGGACTCTTTTGTTCTTCTGAGTCTTGACAGCTTTAGCTTCCGAAGCCTTTTTCCTTTCGGAAGAAGAATCTTCTTTCGAAAGCAGCCTTGCTTCGGAAACAAGCTTTCCCTTTTTATCACTTGAACCATTTGATATGGTCCAAATGAGAAACCTTTCCTGACTCCTTCCTTTTTAACATTATTTGCATAATGTGTGCTAGCAGAATTGTAGTAACAATCTTTGACCATGTGGTTTTGCAGACCACATATTATGCATGCAATGTTAGTCTTTTGCGAATTTGAGGATTGCTGTTTCTTGTTCTTTTTATCTTCATCAGCAACTTTTCCTTTTAATTCTGATCCTTTGGTAGGACAGGAGTGCTGGTATTACACCCCTTTCCTGAATCAGAGTTTCCAACCACCTGGAATCCAGCTGAGATGAATATACCCTTTGCTTTGGGTCTATCTTAAGCTTGGACTCAGCCACTTTCTTGGCGTTTTTCTCGCTGCCTTAGCTCTATTCTTCTGGCTTTGGTGGTCAGG
Organism: Flaveria trinervia; assembly: GCA_025506515.1. Classification (NCBI taxonomy): domain Eukaryota; kingdom Viridiplantae; phylum Streptophyta; class Magnoliopsida; order Asterales; family Asteraceae; genus Flaveria; species Flaveria trinervia. Next base: position 119,129,893 of record CM046442.1, on the reverse strand, counting down.
GTTTGATCATCATTGGTAGGGGAGGTCTTAGTTACTTGGTTCTTCCCTGTGATGGTCTCCATAGTTGCATCATTATTTGACTCATGAGAAGTGTCACACCCAACCTTGACGGCGGAAACGTCGAGGAGTGAGAGTTAAGATGTTCACAGCCACATAACGCTATTAATAACCAAATATAAATTATTCATGAAGTTCAATTGTATCAATACAAAACATAAAAACCCAACGAATAAAACCATAATATGAAGGATAACAAGTCATTCATTTTTCATTCAATTATCTAAGTCCCTTCCTAGATGTGCAAACTTCAAAGAGTAGATGTCAAACTTGGGCGTTTCCTGAAACATGTAAAAATAAAGGGTCAACAACAATGTTGGTGAGCATTCCATAGTTTTAAATACATAGATTATATAAAAGATGGCAATTCAAGTCATAAATTAGTGAATAAAGTGATTAGGGATGTTATGATCAATGCAACAATCAAACCTCGACAAAGTTTTACAAGTCTCAAACGTTTACAAGATTATACGATCAGCTAAGAGTACTTGGATCAACCAAAGCAGGCTTGTCTTGCCCATAGATCTATGACTTCGCTGGGCTAGCAATAGTTAATGATTGTACATATAACGCCATAACATGGTAATCACCAAAGTTCAACTAACCACAACTTTACAAGATGAATCGCCATAGGTTTACAAGTCTCAAATAAGTTTACAAGTGCAATTGTATAAGTTAACATGTTTCACCCCAAAGTGCGAAAATAGAAAAAAAGGGGTAAAGAATACTCACATGATCAAATAATATATTTGATGATTAATATGAATAATAATAAGCAACGTTTCAACGTAGTCTTTCACAATGCACCTAAAACAAATATAATTTACAAGGTTACAATTTAATAATATATTTAATGGTTAAACGAGACTAGGGTTCCAATTTGGTAATTGAGGTTTTAATAATTAGATGACGTTGGTTAGAGAGATTATGCTTTAGTCCAAGAAAATGTCATATATGAAATTTTAAGGAATTAAATCCTTTATAATAATTTGTGAAGGTTAATTATAAAATATATAAATTCTATAATTTTCATGATTAATCCATAATTGTATAGTGTCCAAATAATAATTAAATGATTTATCAATAATATATAAAGTCTATTTTTATAAAATAAACTTTGTTAATTTTATTTTATAAGAAAATTGTTAAGGTGTTTAAAGTGATAAATTTATAGAAAATAATAGAATATCTTTAAAAAATAACAAAGTTCACAAAACATTTTTTTATAATTTTCAGAAAATTTTAAATACCTTTTAAAGGCTGAAAAGCCAAAAATTTTATATTGGAGGTCGCCGGGGTTCGACCCGGGACCTCTAGTACCGAAAGTGAGTGGGTAACCAGTGAACCAAGGCTCTCAGCCGCGGTTAATCATCGTTTCCAAACCTTAAAAGCATTTATACAAATCACCCCCAATCCTATGAACCCTAGGTTGATTCGAGCCAAAATTGAAGATCAAATCGATGTTGTTAACGATCTAGATCATGGGGCTTTTGTTCCCAAGTTATTGCGAGTGTTTAAGTGGATTAAATTACCTGTTTGATGACGAATCAAAAGTATTCAACACGACGAACAGGTCGCGAACTTCTTGTGCCCTAACGATGATCAACGTTTACGATAATCCAATTCGTTGCATAGGTAGCTTCAAATGATCACTAAGATGAAAAGCCCTCTGTTTAATTCGAGTTTTGAAACCTGATGATAGTGTTCGTATAGTTGCGGGTCGCGATGCAAGAGGTCGACGGGATTTGATGATTTGTTTGTTTCAGGTGCAATTAAGTGTTGTATTCGATTATGGATTGATAAACGACCGTTTATGCCGAGTTAATTCGATTATTATTACAATTTAATGATTGAACGACAATCGAGTTTAAGTGTTTCGGTTTTGAAATCGATTCGGCTTGTAACCGACGTTTTATCACACTTAAAAGTTGTATTCATGTTCGAAACGTGTAGAAAGAACGGTTTGGGTCGGTTTTGGTTTAAGTTTTGAAGTAAAAACGGTGATTTGAAGCCGCCGGAGCTCGGCCGGAGAATGGCCGGAGCTCCGCGGATTCACTGGTTTAAAAGTGGGCGGGGGTTGGGTTGTAACTTTTAAAGTTACATTTGGCCCTTGTAGTTTAACTTATTATTATTATATGCTCAAACATTTATATTAAAGTTTGTAAATTAGCAATAAACCCCCTTAAACTTTGTTTCTTTTTAAGTTTCAACCATTTTAAGTTTACTAAACCCAATAAATTATTATTATTGTTATTATTATTATTGGTTATTATTACTACAATTTTATTGTTATTATTTCATTATTAAAATCATTATATTAGTTATTGTTATTTAATAATTATAATCTTTCAAGTTAAATGATTAATAGACCAATTATGGCATAAGTAACTATAAGTCTCATGAATGACACAACTAACCATACAAGAATTTAACAAAGCTAACAATAAATTAACCCAAAATTACAAGATGTTATAAGAAGGGGGTCAGCAGATGGAACCTCTGCTCTTCAGTACCACACCTTGGTTGTTATAGACTCATAAGAGTATGTGGAGCAATTTCATTGGTTCCCAACCTCCTTTGTTTTGGTAGCAAAGTTTTTGAGTGAGAGGATGATGCAAGGATGGCTTGGAATTTTGCTCGGAAATAGCATACTTCCTGGCTTGAGCCTCAGTAGTGACAAGCTGGGCTTGAGCCTCAGTCAATTTGGATATTAAATCCTTTATTGAGTTTTATAGTTTGTGTGTTCATGTTTTAATAGGGACACAGTTTTCTCTAACTCCTCAATTTTTCTTTGGTAGTCAGATTTAGCTGTTTTTAAAGTAGATTTCAAAACATTTAAAGACTCAATATCAGATTTAATCTCCATATTGTAGTCCTGATACAATTTAACCTTAGCAATACAAGCAGGAGTACAGAGATGTTCATATACCTTATTTTATTTGTTACGGCCATGAGTGCTTGAGCAGGAGTCCATCCTGTACCATGAAGCTCCAATCAACTTCTTGAGCCATGCAGCTGTTCAGTTGACTTTCCAGTGGGCTTTGGTGTAGAGGGATGTGTGGAAGCCTGTGGGGTTCCCAGGTTGGACTTGGGAGCCTTGCATCCCTTGCAAAATGACCAAGTGGTTACAGTTGTAACATTCGGCCTTGGATTTGTCAAACCCAAATTTTCTATTGACTTGATTCTGGGGAAATTGCCTTCCAGTTCTCTTAAAGAACTTCTTTGCTCTGTAGGTTAGAAGAGCCATTTGTTGGACTATGTTCACATATTCCACGTCTCCGGGCTGAAACACTCTAGAATCATCAAAGCAGTATTGATAATCACTTGAGTGTCCACGTCCTGAGACAAAAGCACAACTGTCCTGAAAGGAGCTTTGCTGGCTTGTTGAGACCTTGGAGTCTCAGGAAATGTGATGTATGGCCCAGACGACAAGATGGCTGCTAGGTGTAAGTCAGGTATTGTTGAGGCTGGGAGATTCCTGAGCCTCAGCAACCATTAAGGCGTTGCTAGCAGGAAGGCTCAAGGGTCTGCTTGTCTGATGACCCCTCTTACTTTCCATTTCCAAACGGTATCCATCAAGGATCCCATAGAGTTCGGTCATGGTAAGTGTTTCAGATTTTCTATTCTCTTGATAGAGACACAGTAAAATGTCCACTCATTGGGTAATGCACTCATGAACTTTCTTGTAAGGTCTCTGAGTTCATGAGCAATTCCCATAGATTGAAGGAAAGAAATAAGATCCATGTACCTAAAATATTGTTGGCTAAGAGTCTCTCCAGCAACATGGTGAAGTTCTCGAACTGCTGCTTCAGTGAGTCCTTCTTGGAGTCATTGAGCTTGAGTACATTTGAGCAAGCGCATCAAATAGTTCCTTTGCAGATTTGCAGTGCTCAAACCCCACCATGATAGAGTTTGGTATTGCAGTCATGAGAACAGTCATGGCGTTGCTGTCAATGTCAAGCTTCTTCATGTCTTCATCAGAATAATCTTCAACAACTTCTCGATCATGGCACCGTTTCCACCAGCTACTTTGGCTTATACGGGCCATTGACAACGGATTTCCACATTTTGCTGTCTTGATATCTGATGAATCCCTCCATTTCTGCTCCAGGACCTGAAGTTTTCAGGGGTGATGATGGGTGCTTTGGTCATCGTCCCCATCTCTACTTTAGATTTGTTGAGGGCCATTTTGAGTGAGGTATAAGGAGGAGTGAAATAAATTTTGTCACTTAAACACTTGGATTTCTCTCAAACTCACTTATAGAAACACTCAATTCAGATGAAGTAAAGTCTTTTACAAGAGTTAATAATAATATAATAAGTAGTAAAGGAACACACAGAAATAAATTTTCAAGGCACTTGTATATATTACTTCTCAACTCAAGATATTACAAGACTCTTACAAGCATGATATATGAGTTACAATGAGAAACTATATATACTAGATTCTACAGCCGGATATACTTTGATACCAGCTGGAAACCTAAGACTAAAGCATATACTACAATGCTAAAGTTAAGGTATTTTAGATAAAGTATTATCTAAGATATGGTAGTCATGACATGTCCATGACTTACCTTTTGTCACCAACTAAAGATGGCAACTTTACTAACATAAAAGGTAAACAGTGGATTAAAGTATGGTCAACTACATGGCTTTTGAGAAAATGCCATGCAGTATCTCAGAGATTTGCAGCGGAGTGTCAGGCAGGCCATACTTATGTCCACTGGATAATAGCAGTGATTTCCGAAGATAAGTTGGCTTCGGAAGAACAAGTTCTCCGAACCCACTTATACTTCGGAAGTGGCTTCTATACTTCCGAGACTTGAGGACTTCTGTGCTTCGGAAGTTGACTTCAGATCTTTCTTTCTAAGTCTGAACTTCGGAAGTAGGTTCTTTGTCTTCGGAAGTTGGGACTTTTCCTTCGGAAGTAATCTTTACACTTTGTCTTCGGAAGAGCTCCTTTGTCCTTCGGAATTTCCACAATTAGCTTCGGAAGTCCTTTATTTGTTGTACCAAAATCTTTTAAGTGACTTGGTTTGATTGCACCAGCCTTTCTAGATCCAACAGAAACATCAGCATTTGACTCTAATGCACAGATCTTCATTTTGAGCTGCTCAATCTCTTCTTCTTTTCTTTTTATCACATTTGATTGAGCAGACATAGAGTTATTTGCTTGTTCAAGCTTCATCATCATCCTTCTTTTTCTTCTTTTTCAGTTTCTGCTGACTCTTTAAGCTCAGACTCCTTATCAAGTAGAGCATCAATGACTTCATTGTTGCATTGAGCATCTTCTCTCAGCCTGTTTATTCTAGCTTCTTGTTTTATCAGCTCTTCATCCTTTTCTCTGATCACTCCCTTCAGCTGATGTATTCTTTGCTTTCTTTTGTTTGATTTTAGCACTAGCTTGTTGTACTCAGCAACCAGATAACTCTTGCTGACAGGGATATCATTATCACTTAGATCATCTTCATTGTATGCAATCACATCGACCATAGTCTGTCTCTTCTTCTGTTTCCTCGTGTTGAGAAGCAATCTCATCATCTGTTACGTCTTTATGTGCTTCACCTGCCGAGCTTGAACTGATTTCAATAACTTGAGCTTTTGGTGTCACACCCCGACCTCGGGCACCCCTGGGGTGTGGTGACGTGTTGGTACCTGTTTTGAATATAACAAAATATTTATTTTTTTTCACCGGAAGTCTAACAAAGGATTTTATATACATTGGGATTTAAACACCCGTATTTATTACATATATAGCCAAAAAGCTTTATTATTCCAAAACCCTTATTTTTTATAGTACTTCCCGAGCCACGGGATTTTTTTTTTTTTGCGCCTTAGACATTTAGCTTGACGATAGCCTTTATGCTAGCCATGGAGTAGGGTAGCCCTAGGTCTAGAGTGGGTACCCCACCGAACAAGATTAATTACCTGAAAAGTTTTGAAAATAAAACGTCAACAATATGTTGGTGAATACGCTTATATGACACGAAATAATTTTAAGCATGCTAATATCAATAAAAGTTAAATCACAGTTGGAATTAGTAATTATACAATCCAGAAATCCTCTTGCTGTACACTAATATAATTGGTTCTGAGACTTGTAGGCCCTATCGATAACCTTTTAAGATTGACACTTCATCCCAATTTATATCAGACGCATTAGACCGCAATCATACGTATACAATTTGATCAAACCATATGTAAGCTCATATCCTGCTTGCTCCCATAAATTACTCTCTATGAGTATAAGCCTATTAATATATGCATGCATTTTGAAAATAAAAAAATTATAAGTTTTATAAAAATAATAAACGTATTCACCTTGACGAAGCAGAGTAACAACTTAGTGTTTGGCAGATCGTTGGGTTGTAAATTGATGTAACTTTGGGTTTTTATTCGTCGGGTTCTTGGATTTAAAACAGAAAATGAAAATTATACGTAAGTTGCATGTTGTGTGTTTTGAAAGAGGAACGAGTGTATGTGTGTGTTTGAAGAGTGGGTGTGTAAAGAGTGAAGGATTCTAGTTGCATTCAAAAGAAAATAAACTGAAACCATACATCCTATTTATAGTTACAAAATTATGTATACTCACATGTTTGATCCATATCAACGTTCATATATATCTTTACATACATATATATATTATAATAATAATATACTTATTTACCAAAATGCCATCATATAATTATAAATATGTTTTTATCTGATAACTTTTAAAATATGACGTTTTATAAAAATCTGAAAATGTCGTTAGAATCTACTAATGATTCTGAACGTTTCTACCTAAGTTTCGTTAAAAACGGAGTAAAAATTAAATATGTCATAATTTAATATTATTATTTACTCAACTAGGGTTTAGGGTTAAACATTTTAAAATATAAGTGCTAGACTAAGCTTATACGAAGCTTACAATTACTCGCTTACTATATTCAGTATATTTTTTTATATATAATTTATTCGTATATAATAATAATACAGGGTGTTACAGTCTCCCCACCTTTATAAAAAATCTCGTCCTCGAGATTTATTGGAAGAGATGTGGATATTTTTTCATCATTTCGGACTCCAGCTCCCATGTATATTCAGGACCACGCCTAGAGTTCCATTTCACTTTGACTAACACGAGCTTCTTTCTTTTTAGTCGCTTTTCTTGACGATCTTCTATCTGCAACGGTTGCTCGACGAATTTCAACTCTTTATCTATTTCTACATCTTTTAGTGGTATTTTTAGAGTTTTGTCTGCTAAGCATTTACGCAGATTGGATACATGAAATACATCGTGTATTCCACTCATCTCTTCTGGTAACCTTAATCGATATGCCACTGGCCCAATTTGTTCTAGAATTTTGAAAGGTCCGACGAAAAGTGGGCTTAACTTTCCTTTCTTTCCGAATCGAACCACACCTTTCCTAGGTGAAACTTTTAATAATACTTTATCGGCTACAGCGAACTCTAGTGGTTTCCTTCTATGATTAGCATATTTCTTTTGTCGTTCTCTTGCTAATCTCAAACGCTCACGAATCTGCAAAATTTTGTCAATGGTTTCTTGAACAATTTCGGGTCCTGACAAGTGACTGTCTCCAACCTCAGACCAACATATAGGGGTTCTACATTTTCTACCATACAAGGCTTCAAATGGCGCTGCATCGATACTTGCGTGATAACTATTATTATAAGCAAATTCCATTAATGGCAGATGATCATCCCAACTACCACCTATGTCAATCATGCAGGCTCGCAGCATGTCTTCAAGAGTTTGGATGGTTCTCTCACTTTGCCCATCAGTTTATGGATGATAGGCAGTACTAAGATGAAGTTTTGTTCCTAAGGCTTTTTGGAAACTTTGCCAAAATCAAGAAGTGAATCGACTATCGCGATCTGACACTATGGACAATGGCACACCATGTAACGACACGATATTATTGACATAAAGTTGTGCCAACTTATCCATGGAGTGCGTCTCTTTCATTGGAAGAAAATGGGCAGAATTTGTAAGTCTATCAACAATAACCCATATTGTATCATTCCCACGACTGGTTCATGGTAATTTAGTGATAAAGTCCATGGTTATCATTTCCCATTTCCAAACTGGCAGTTCCAACTGTTGCAATAAACCAGAGGGCTTCTGGTGTCTGCTTTAACTTGTGAACAAGTTAAGCATTTTGCAACATATAAAGCTATATCTTTCTTCATGCTAACCCACTAGTAATTACTTCTCAGATTATTATACATTTTGTCACATCCCGGATGCATTGCACATTTGGATTTGTGAGCCTCTTCAAGATCCTTTCTCTAAGACTGCCGCGATCGGTACCCATATACGCTTATTCATTCTGAGAATTTCATCATTTCCTTTGGTTAGTTGATTAAGAATATTTCTTATACCTTCCTTTTCAATATTCCCTTCATTCAAAGCTAAGACTTGAGCATCCTTAAGCTTTCTATCAAGTCATTTGTAACTTGAGTTGTAGAGCACGTACTCGTTTTCGCCTTTCATGCTCTTTTCTGCTTAATGCATCAGCTACTACGTTGGACTTTCCCTCCTGATAGCATATTTCGCAATCATAATCACTTAGGACTTCTATCCAACGTCTTTGCCTCATGTTTAATTACTTCTGATCAAAGATATATTTCAATCCCTTGTGATCAGTGTAAATAGTGAATTTGGCTCCATAGAGATAGTGCCTCCATAACTTTAATGCAAAAATTATGGCACCAAGCTCTAAGTCATGAGTTGGATGACCTATTTCATTCTCTCTAAGTTGACGAGAGGCATATGAGATAACTTTATCTCGCTGCATTAACACACACCTAAAGCCAGTATGTGATGCATCACAGTGTACAACAAAGTCTTCATTGCCTTCGGGTAACGCTATGATTGGTGCATTTGTCAAATGTTCTTTTAGGATTTTAAAAGCTTTGATTTGTTCCGGACCCCATTCAAATTTGACATCCTTTCGAGTTAATTTTGTTAAAGGGATCGCAATTCGAGAGAAGTCTTTTATGAAATGACGATAATATCCAGCTAATCCTAAGAAGCTGCGTACTTCTGTAGGTTTTCTGGATTTTTCATATAGAAATGGCTTCTATCTTTGTTGGGTCTACTTGAATTCCATTAGCATTGATGACATGCCCAGGAAATTGTACCTCCGTTAACCAAAATTCACATTTAGGGAATTTGGCGTATAGTTTCTCTTGTCTTAACATTTCAAGTAGTACTCTGAGATGAGTTTTATGCTTTTCTTCACTTTTGGAATAGATAAGTATATCATCTATGAAGACGATAACAAACTTATCCAGATACGGTCTACAAATTCGGTTCATCATATCCATGAATGCGGCCGGGGCATTAGTAAGTCCAAACGGCATCACTGTGAACTCATAATGTCCATACCTTGTTCTGAAAGCTGTTTTCGGAATATCTTCCTCTTGAACTTTCAATTGGTGATAACCTGATCTAAGATCAATTTTCGAGAAATAACAGGCTCCTTGGAGTTGATCAAACAAATCGTCAATTCGAGGTAGCGGATATCGATTTTTAATTGTAACCTTGTTCAACTCCCTATAATCGATGCACATTCTCATTGACCCATCTTTCTTCTTAACAAATAAAACTGGAGCTCCCCATGGCGATGAACTAGGTCGAATAAAACCTTTTTCCAATAATTCTTCTAATTGTTTCTTTAGTTCCGCCATTTCTGTTGGTGCTAATCGATATGGGGCTTTTGCAATCGGTGCAGTACCAGGTACCAGATTAATCTTAAATTCTACCTCTCTTTCTGGCGGTATTCCTGGCAACTCATCAGGAAATACATCTGTAAATTTAGCAACTACTGGCACATCTTTAATTATACGTTCTTCTTTTTCTTTGACCGAAACGGAAGCTAGATAACTTAGGCAACCTTGTTTTAAATACTTTACCGCTCTAATTATTGATATGATGCCGATCTGATTGGCCTGTTTCTCACCATGAATAGTTACTGGTTCCCCGCTCGGGGTTCGGAGCATGATTGTCTTGAGGTTACAATTTATACAGGCTTGGTTCTTAGCTAACCAGTCCATTCCTAAGACAACATCAAATCCAGCCAATGACATGGGTAAAAGTCGTACGGGAATATCATGCCCGTTCAAGGTTATAACACAACCTTCCAATAATTCGGTAATCTTAATCGTTTCCCCATTAGCCATTTCTACCTTGATAGTCCGTCTTAGATTAGCTAGAGGTATATTTAATAATTTACAAAATTTATGATCAATGAAACTTTGGTTTGCTCCTGAATCAAATAATACTCTAGCATAAGTGTTATTAACGAGAAACGTACCAGTCATGACGTCTGGTATATCGGTGGCTTCTCGAGAATTTAGGACAAAAGCTCGAGTGCTCCTTTTTGCCTCCTCCCTCACCTTTCGTGATTTCTTTCACGGCTTGCTTCAACTTGGGACAATCCGAACGAAAGTGTCCCCGTTCACCACAATTAAAACAAACTCCAGTGGCCTTTGGGTTTGGACAGTTCTCAGTAGCATGTCCTGTAGCTTTACAGTTCTGACAGAATGCAAACTGCTCGAAAAGACATTTTCTTGCATGTCTCTTCTTGCAAATTCTACATTCGGGGGGTTGTCGTAGACGACCTCTTTCCCGAGTTCCTTGTATCCTTCCTCCATACTTGTTCTCCTTTTGCTACAATTTCTTTCTTTTTCGCCTCCTTCCTAGTTCGTATCATACCGTCTGTCATTAAACCGGCTAACTCCATGGCCGATTCAATAGTTTGAGGCATGGCTGCCTTCACGGTATCCCTGATTTCACATACCAGTCCCCAAATGTATCGACTTATAAAATTGCATTCAGGGGTGACTAGATGTGGAACAAACCTCGAGTATTCTAGAATTTTTGTGTTATAACTTTGAATATCATCACCGATCATCCTTAAATTCAGAAACTGGCCCTCGATCTTTTCTCGTTCGTTCATTGGGCAGAACTTCCGAGTAACGAGGGTTGCAAAGTCATCCCAGGGCATTTCATAAACCGACTCACCTCGTGTAGCGACAAGGGAGTTCCACCATTCGAGTGCGCTGTCTTTAAATAGTCCTGAAGCGAACAGAACTTTATCACCTTCAGCACACTTACATCTTTTCATTACCGACTTTACTTTCTCTAGCCATCTGACTGCTACCTGAAACGTTTTGTAGTCGCAGTACGTTTCTTTTAGCTTTTTCAGGGGTTCTTCAGTGTCAGAATCTCCATTACTACTTTCATTGGGAATCTCGATAACTTTCCCTTATTAGTCTCGAGCATTTTTCTTTTTAAGTTTTCGACTTTTTCTTTATCTTTTTCTACCTTATTTGCCTTTTTCTGTTCTTCCATAGCGGCGACTAATCTTGGAATTGCATTAAAAATTCCCTGATCTATTAGTTGCATAACTTTGTTTCATTAAGGACATATTCACTAGCATTTGGATCTTTAGCCGACGTATCTCCATGATCCATTTGATTGTGTAGAATTTCGCTTTGATTGATTGGTCCCGACATTCTACAACCATTTAATAGAAAAAAAATTTAACACACGGATTGCAAAATCGAACTATTTTATAACCAAAAATGATTTTGCAGTTACATCGATTCTACCATCGTTACTATCGTACTACATATATTATACATCTACCACACGTATACTACATCAAACATATTAGTGTATACGTACATATATAATACATATATAATTATGTATGCTTTTAATATAGATAGACTCTTCCTCGGATCAACCCTTCTTCCATTCACATCCTTTCTGCTCCAAGCAATTTCCTACTTGACACAACCTTTCACCTGCTTTTATCTTTTTCTCTCTTTCTATTGCTTGTAACTTCTTCAACTCGTCATTCTCGTGAAATGACCTGTCTAGTAAATCGAGTATGGACCCATCGTGTTCCTCTGCCGGTTTGTAGCGCGGCGGTGGCTGCCTCTTTCCAGTGATAACTTCATGGTACACTGAATCTGTAGGCCAGACGTCTAGGTGATTTTTTGCAAATTCCCTACCATCGTCTTGGAAAAGCCGGTACCACGAAATGTCCTCCTCGTCGTTGTCTTCTTCTTTTTCTTCAATCGTCAGCATTATATCAGCCTCCTTATATGCTTCTTCTACATCTTTGGAATTATAACGAAATACTTCCGATGTGCTATGTACCCTCATCCTAGGTTTTTGTGACCTACTAGTTCCTTCTCCAAATGAGATTGTTCTATGAGTTTCTAAAGGAACTGGAGGGGTGTTATAGTTCCAGATGTTTGGTTCCTCGTACAGAAAACTAGTCACGGGTTCCATGGTTTCTTGCACGTATGTACTAGCCAGTGGATCAGTCATCCAATTATCTTCGATATGTTCTTCGGGCACACCAAACTGGAAAGCGGTGTCTAAAAAGGTACGGGGTCTAGGGATGTTCCGTATGTCATAGGTTCTGGTACATATGTGATCATCAGATCATCGTTTATAATGGGGTATATATTGTTATGGCCTGACATCCTGCAAGATGTTAAATATATTTTTTTTTCTAATACGAATGAAATAAATAATGATCCATTTACAAGGATCTTTTTCTCAGTTGGGTTAAAGCTTAAATATTTGTTCCAAATATTTAATTCGCTAAAACCGGTGGCTCTGATACCAACCTATCACACCCCGACCCCGGGCACCCCTGGGGTGTGGTGGACGTGTTGGTACCTGTTTTGAATATAACAAAATATTTATTTTTTCAGTATTTTTACACAGCGGAAGTCTAACAAAGATTTTATATACATTGGGATTTAACACCCATATTTATTACATATATACCAAAAAGATTTATTATTCCAAAACCCTTATTTTTTATAGTCCTTCCCGAGCCACGGGATTTTTTTTTTGCGCCTTAGAATTTAGCTTGACGATAGCCTTTATGCTAGCCATGGTAGGGTAGCCCTAGGTCTAGAGTGGGTACCCCACCGAACAAGATTAATTACCTGAAAAGTTTTGAAAATAAAACGTCAACAATATGTTGGTGAATAATGCTTATATGACACGAAATATTTTAAGCATGCTAATATCAATAAAGGTTAAATCACAGTTGGAATTAGTAATTTATACAATCAAGAAATCCTCTTGTTGTACACTAATATAATTGTTTTGAGACTTGTAGGCCCTATCGGTAACCTTTTAAGATTAACACTTCATCCCAATTTATATCAGACGCATTAGACCGCAATCTAATACGTATACAATTTGATCAAACCATATGTAAGCTCATATCCTGCTTGCTCCCATAAATTACTCTCTATGAGTATAAGCCTATTAATATATGCATGCATTTTGAAAATAAAACATTTATAAGTTTTATAAAAATAATAAACGTATTCACCTTGACGAAGCAGAGTAACACTTAGTGTTTGGCAGATCGTTGGGTTGTAAATTTGATGTAACTTCGGGTTTTTATTCGTCGGGTTCTTGGATTTAAAATAGAAAATATGAAAATTTATACGTAAGTTGCATGCTGTGTGTTTTGAAAGAGGAACGAGTGTATGTGTGTGTTTGAAGAGTGTGTGTGTTTGAAGAGTGAAGGATTCTAGTTGCATTCAAAAGAAAATAAACTGAAACCATAACATTCTATTTATAGTTACAAAATTATGGTATACTCACATGTTTGATCCATATCAACGTTCATATATATCTTTACATACATATATATATTATAATAATATATATACTTATTTATCAAAATGCCATCATATAATTATAAATATGTTTTTATCTGATAACTTTTAAAATATGACGTTTTATAAAAATCTGAAAATGTCGTTAGAATCTGCTAATGATTCTGAACGTTTCTACCTAAGTTTCGTTAAAAACGGAGTAAAAATTAAATATGTCGTAATTTAATATTATTATTTACTCAACTAGGGTTTAGGTTTAAACATTTTAAAATTATAAGTGCTAGACTAAGCTTATACGAAGCTTACAAATTACTCGCTTACTAATATTCAGTATAATTTTTTTATATATAATTTATTCGTATATAATAATAATACAGGGTGTTACATTTGGTTCTTGATGTGGTTGTTGTTGTTGATGATGATCAGTGACCGAAGAGACTAGTTCAGTTTCATTTGAGAGTACAGGGGATTCAGTTTTGGATAATGACAGTTTAATTGTACTTGCTTGTGATGCTAACTCTGTCTCCCCAGTGTAAATGCTCTCAGTGTCTGAATTTTCTGGATTTGGAGGTTGTTGATAAAGTTGAATTTGAAGCTGATTTGGTGATGGAGGGTGGATTGGAGAGATTGGCTCTGTGTTTTAGCTGGCTGGTGATTGTGGTTAGGATGTTTGTTGTTGCTTTGGTGATTGATGGTGGATGGGAAAGATTGGCTCTGTGTTTTGGCTGTTTTGTGATAGAGGGTGAAAGGGAGAGTTTGGTTCAGTGTTTTGGCTTGCTGGTGAATTGGTAGGGATGATTGAGGTTGATGATGTATGGGTGATAGAACAGGTGAATGAGTGTCTTGAACCGAATTGGCTGAGAGTCCTCTTGTTGAACATCCCACACAAGCTCTTGAGGAATATTTGCAGCAGCATCAACCATGTGACATCCGGTAAATTTCCGTTACCAAACTCCGTTAGTTCCGTTAAGTCTTGCATACACGTGTCGTAAACACACACTAGTTGTCGTTTAACGTTGGTGACCTAATAATAATGAATAATGTTACAATTAATGTTAATCTAATTGATTATGTGATTATTGTGTTATGTTTATGTGTTTGCATGTTTTAAATGTTAATTAGAAAATTAATCGCGTAACGTGGAAACGTGTCTATTTATTCGTATGTCTTGTGTTTTTATAAAGATAAAATATATAATGATTTTCATTAGTTTATATCTTTATATTATTAAGTTAAAAACACTTTACAAAGAGTTTAAAGCCTAGTTTTTATAAAATACAAATTGCAAGGGCTTAAAGGGTAAATATGGAAATTAAAATTAAACAAAACACCCAAACCCTAGGCCCCACCCCAAATCGGTCGCGACTTCACCTCTCTTCCCCTCTACTTTGCGATTTCGACCTAGAACAAGCATCAAGGCATCAATTTGGTTTGATTACAAGGCATACAACACGTTGGAATCATCAATTGTAAGTTAACACACGTTTAAAGGTTAGATTTTACAAGTTTTTATGGAGTTCTTGTTAGGGCCGAACCCTAATTCGATTTTGTATCATCATGGGGTCGAAATTGATGTTAATTGATGGTGTTATTATTTAGTTGGATTGAATACATGTTGTTTAACGTTGATTATGTATGAATGTGTTTCTAGTGGATTGATCATGAACTTTGGTTTTATGCAAACCCTAATTCGAAATTAGCATGATTATGAGAAGTTGATGATTATTTGATGAATGTATGATGATTTGTAGGTTGTATGAATGTTAGGATACGTTGATCTTGCAAGAAATCGATGAATTGATGTTGGTGTTCATAGGTTACTAAGAATAGTAACTTTATTTTGCATGTAATGTGAATTATTGATGAATAGATGTTATGGATGTGTTCATGGTGATGATTAGATGTTAGATTGTTGTTGTGATCATTGGGAATTCAATAACACATGTTATAGTTCATACATTACCAAAGATAGTAACTTTTTAGGATATGAATTGATGAATTATGATGTTTGGATGCTGTTGATCATGCTTAGATGTTGATATGAACTTGAATTGGTATATTATTAATGAATTCATGAATGCATTGGATGTTAATAGATTTTGGGATGTGCTTTCCAAAAGGGAAACTTTATTTGCACAAAGTTTGATGGATGATAGTTTGAACATGTTTGGATGTTAGGAGCATGTTAGTAAGTTCATGGATGAATTCTAATGTGATAGAACATGTTAAATTAGTTGTATGGTATGTTTGGATAATCATGGGTGATGTTTGGACTTTGATGATCATGTATGATATTGATGTTGACTAGTGGTTAGGACATCATGTTTGGGACTGGAAATTAATTATTGTGATGTTGTTGAATGCAATGTACATGGCTAATGAATATGATTATGATCATCATACACGCGTGCGAATCTGAGGCCTCTACTTAGTAGGATTGGTAGGGTTAGGATGTGAAGTCGTGAGTGGCTTCACATGGCATGTGGTGAGTGGTTTGATCTTTGTGTGACATGTTAGTTGTGTTATAACTAGTGGATATGTTAAGGTTCTAGATTCGCATGACTTGTATGATACTTGGTTATATGATGATCTAAGTGATACACCTGGATAATATAGCATACATATGATCTATTTGAATGTTAACTATGTATGATATATGTGTATGATTACTTGAATGGTTTACAACACATAAAGTCACCACGGGTCAAACGGGTCAACTGGGTCAAACATGTCTATTTTTCTGAAATCCTAAGTCCTTGGTTGTAGTGTACTTAGGGTTTCACATGTTCTCTATTTATACGTACTCACGTACTTATATGATCTAGGTAACCACTGAAGGTTGTCTGTCCATTCTGTTTGTCAAGTAGAACTCTAAGTGTCTATTACGCGTATCAGGTGAGTTCATGCCCCACCCTTTATTTACTCTTTTGGGGGAGATAGCATACTGGTAAATCACAAACACTTTATATATTCAAGTTGTGTATAATATTATATAGTGTTGATATCATGGAAAAGTCCTCACACTTTCGAATTGCTAATATTGAATAGCGGGGAAATTTGGGTAGTACTACTAGGTCTGACGAGCCCCACCTGTGTGACTCGAGGTCAACCGGGTGCAATTTGTCCTATTGAATATTTTCACGACCTGTTAAGTCATGACAGGAGGCAACAACGTAACACAGTCAGCTTCAATTGCGAAATCACTATGAAAATATTTATTGTTAATGGACTAGCTATCTCTTACAATACTCTACTTTTATATCTATGTTGTTAAACTGTTTATGTTTGATTATCACTCTTGAACTCACCAACCATTGTGTTAACATTTTAGTATGCTATTCTCAGGTCATTAGCTTGCTTGCCATAGGAGCACTACATGGTTCACTTGCATTCTAAGACTCGGTCTCCAAGACACTTTTTTTAGTATTTTATGAATAATGTTTACTCTTTTGGGTTGGCACATGTTTTTCCATAGTTACACTTTTATGTCTTTGGGTTGTATTTCAAAACGCTTCCGCACAGTTTAAAGTTTATGATTTGGTTGATATTATTTTTAATAGAGGCATATAGAGTCGTTCTGAGTAACTATTGACTGTGATCCTGTTTATTCACACGCCTCGCGTAAAAACCTGCACGTGGATTTTGAGGGTGTGACAACCACATGTGCAAACATGTCCATGTCACCTCCTTCATATTTTCCAGAAATTTTGTTCAGAACAGATCTACCAAGGTGTGCTTGAACAAACACACCACCATCCACAGAAGTTTCAGGTAGATTTGCATTAATGATTAGTTGAAGAAACCTTGGAAACATATACATCTTATCAGCCTTCTGCACTTTAATGTGATCACATAGGCAGTTAAAGATGTACTTTAAGTAATTGTAGGTTCTTCCCTCAAAAATACCAATGATGCCAGAAGAGATATGTCTTGAAAATCTATCAAGACCAGATTTTCTGTTTGAGATGCACTTGAGATAAGTGTGACAGAGAAATCTGTATGGCTTACAAAGTCTTCCTTTCTTGATTTCTCCCTTTTCAAAATCACCATCATACCCCATCATGAGAAAAACTTTCTCTATGTATTCATTTTCGAACACATCAGGGTGTCGAGCTTCAACATCTCCCAACTCAAGAACTCTTCTTATTATTTGTTCATCGATTCTCAGCCTTCGATTTTTAACATCAGCAAATATAACTTCACCATCTTCTTCTACGTATGCAGAGTTCCAGAAATCAGTAATATGTGACCGATAAATCACAGGCACTGCTGATAAGGCATAGGATAGTCTTGATCTTCTCAAATATCTGATTATTTCTTGACACCCTTCTGAAACATGATCGTCAGGGTTTAAGAAGGCACACACATTATGTTCTCTCGCAAATCGATTATCCATCTGATCACAAAAAGAAGATATCGTTAGAATCACATTATTGATATGAGAATACGAACAGTTGTGAGATAAAACACGAATCAAGGAGTTCATTCTTGAACATTACGACATGTTTTACCTTAATAACAGCAGATTAGGGACATAGATATATGTTTGTTTAATGTTTTGATGTGGTAAAATTTTAAATGCTATGGAGGAGGGAAAAGTTTGTTGAGAGTGAGTTTTTCTAGGTCTGAAAAGTGAGCTGAAAAAGCGAATAATGTATTTGAGAAGTTAGACAACATCATTTATTCTCTCAGACACATTAATTTTATCTCATTAATTAAATGGGACCCTCAACGTATTCTTCCGTAGAACATCTACGGATCAACAACATCTGCTGATGAACATTTAAAATTACATTTGTTGATCTTTGTTCATCCGTAGTTTACCAATCTACGGATAACATTTAAGTTTTCCACATTGTAGCTTCTGCTTATGCTTATAGCACTGTAGCTTCTGTTGATGCTTAAGATAGCATTATAGCTTCTGCTGATGCCTAAGATAGCACTGTAGCTTCTGCTGATGCTTAAGATAGCACTGTAGCTTCTGCTGATGCTTAAGATAGCATAATGCAGAGAAATATTGTTGTTTGTATGGTCCAAGTCCATTGGTTAGAACCATTTATTGCTTTAGGACCTTGTTGACTTTGTATACATGGCAATTTAGCACAAGAAAGCTTAAAATGATTTTAATAAAATTTCATGTATCCAGAAGCTAAGATGATGCTCAGATTCCAATTCCTTCAATTGATAATGAGATAGACAATGCTGCTAATTAAAAACTTAACTTCATGTATTCTACTCCCCCTAAATTTGTGATTAATGGTGAAATTAAGCATTTATCATAAATTTCTTTAAGAGGAATAACATGATTTTTAACTGTGTGATGATGATCAGACATATATACACATATGATGGGATCATACTATAATACTAAGCCTCTTCATGATGAGTTATTTTGTTGAATTGATACCTAAACAAAGTTCTGATTGCAAGTATATTGTCACTTAAATCCATACAAGAGCTCATGTATCAACTAGGCATGCTGATTATCATGTTTTCATATTGATTTGGAAATAACTGTTATGGGCTTCACATTCAATTCACAAAGATTTTGTCCTCCCTTTGTAAGTCAAATCATCATTTTTTCACACTTAAGAACTATGTACTTTAAGTTATAAGTTCTATCTTGAGATGCATTTGGCATCTCATTAATGCAATGATGTAAAAGCTCAAGATAATATACAATTGATCACATAGGATTCTTTTGAGAGCTTAGATATGATCATCATCAGGTCATCAGGTCTTTACTCACGTAAAACAAAGGTGCCTTTAACCCAGGTCTTTGTTTACACAAAACAGAGGGATGATGAGGATCATGATCTTTTCACCGTTTGAAACTGAACTTCAGTATGGTGATCATACACCCAAGTCTTTGTTTACACAAAACAAAGGGAGCATGATTTGTAAAGATAGCTATTATAAAGTGTTGGTACATAGTGTGTTTAGATGAGTGATTTGGTCACATCAGAAAAGGACTCACCTTGTATTCTCAAAATGAATTTATCCACAAACAATCACTTTAGCATTATGTTTGGCATGCACTCAGTTTAGTTTCCACTCAAGATGAATCTACTCACATATCAAGAAACTTGCTAAGATTTATTGTTATTTATGAATTCAGGAATAAGCAAAACTATAGTGTACTATCATTTCCCATGCATATGTCATGCTTAAGTATCATTACACATAATATTTTGTTTGTTTATTTGATTAATCTAAGTTAATCATGCCTAGAGACTCAACCAGAAAGTTAAATCTGACTGAGTCAAAGGCTTTAGTGAATAAATCAGCAAGCTGATTTGTTGTATCCACTTTGACTAACTTAATCAATCCCTTTTCTGAGCAATCTCTCAGAAAATGATATCTTATCTCAATATGTTTTGTTTTACTATGTTGCACAGGTTTAGCAGTTATAAACATAGCAGTAGAATTGTCTATATAAATTAAAGTTTGAAGGAAGTTGTAACCATAGTCAAGCAATTGGTTTTGCAACCAAAGAACTTGAAAGCAACCAGCTGAAGTAGCTATGTACTCAGCCTCAGCTGCGGATACAGAAACATTGGTTTGTTTCTTGCACTGCCATGATACTAGCCTTGGTCCAATGAATTGACATCCACCGGTTGTTGATTTTCTGTTACTGTTACATCCACCATAGTCACTGTCTGAGTATGAGTAAAGTGTAAAGTCTCCATCCTTTGGATACCAAAGACCAAGTCCTGGTTTTCCTTTGAGGTATATGAAAATCCTTTTTACAGCATTGAGATGAGACTCCTTGGGATCAGATTGGTACCTAGCACATACACACACAGCAAACATAATATCAGGTCTCTGGCAGTTAAATACATAAGTGAACCTATCATTGATCTATATAATTTTTTATTAATAGATTTTCCAGAAGGATCGGGAAGAATCTTATCAATTGTTGATGTTGGTGTTTTGCATGAGGATACTTCAGCAAGATTGTATTTCTTTAGAATTTGATGTATGTATTTTTCTTGATTGATGAAGATCCCATCTGATTTTTGATGAACTTGAAGGCCAAGTAAGAAGGTTAATTCACCCATTGAACTCATCTGAAATTCAGATTTCATCAGCTTTTCAAAATTTACACACAATCTCTTATTAGTTGAACCAAATATAATGTCATCAACATATATTTGAACTACTAAGAGATCTTGATGTTCTTGTTTGAGAAAGAGTGTCTAGTCAATAGTTCCTCTTTTGTAGCCATGCTTGAGCAAGAAAGATGATAATGTTTCATACCATTTTCTTGGTGCTTGATGAAGATCATATAAGGCTTTATCTAGTGTGTATACCCTATGGGGATAATGAGGATCTTCAAAACCAAAGGTTGTGACACATAAACCTCCTCATCAATCTTCCCATATAAGAATGCACACTTGACATCCATCTGATACACAGTGAACTTCTTATATGATGCATAAGCCAGAAACACTCTTATGGCCTCAATTCTTGCAACTGGTGCAAAAACTTCATCATAGTCTATTCCTTCTTCTTGAGTGTATCCTTGTGCAATCAACCTTGCTTTGTTTCTTACAATAATCCCTCTATCATCCAGTTTGTTTTTGTATAGCCATCTTGTTCCAATAGGATGTTCATCTTCAGGCAAATCAACTAGAGACCATACCTTTTGCTTTCTGAACTATTGAAGCTCTTCTTGCATAGCTTCAATCCACTATTGTCTTTTAAAGCAGCAGTGATGTTTAGAGGGACCACTTGAGAAAGAAAACAACTAAAGAGGCAAAGGTTGGCAGTACCACTTTGGCTCCTTATAGTTCTCTTTACAGGATTTCCAATGATGTTGTTGATTGGATGAGTCTTATGGATTCTCATTGAAGGAGTTGATTCAACTGGTATAGATGATTCTAGGTTAGACATTTTCATTGCCTCACACTGATTCAACTCAGGTTGAGATTTAAGAAATAGTCAAAATGTTCAACATGAGTTGAAGGATCATGAGAGTCTTTAGTATGGGCTGCAGGAGCATCTCCAGTTTTTGTTTGCTCTTCTGTAGGAACTTCTCCGGATACATTTTGCTCTTCCGCAGGAACTTCTCCGGATACATTTTGCTCTTCCGTAGGAACTTCTCCAGAAGCATTTTGCTTTTTCGTAGGAAATTCTCCGGATGATAAGTGAGGACATGAATCATTTCCAATGTTTGTTGTATTCACTTGAGGGTCTGGATGTGTTGAAGGGACAGCATGCACATCTCCGGATGCACCATGTTCATTTCCAAATGTAGTATCTGCTGCTACTGATGTGTTTTCACCCGAGGATTGGGGTATCCTTGGAGGATCAGCAGATAAGATTACTTTAGTCATATAAGGTGGAACAAATGGATAACATACTTCATCAGATCCTGCATTGTTCAAATGATCATAGTTAAATGATTAGATAAAGCATCTATGTCAAAAAACCATGATGAACCTTTAACTGACTTTGTAAATACAGTTTCATCAAACAATACATTAGGAGTCTCTTCCACAATGTTATGTTGTGGAATATAAACCCTATATGATTTAGATGTTAAAGAGTATCCAACAAAGAAACCATCATATGCTTTTTCTGAAAATTTTCCTAATAACTCTTTTATGTTTAAAATAGATACATGACATCCAAAGACTTTAAGATATCCAATGTATGGTTTTCTTTTAGATAAGAGCTCATAAGGAGTTGTGTTATGCTCTTTGACAATCAATGTTTTGTTTTGAACATCGCATGCAGTATTCACAGTCTCAGCCCAAAAAATGATAGGCAATTATGAATCAGCTAGCATTATTCTGGCTGCTTTAATAAGAGTTCTATTTCTTCTTTCAGCAACCCCATTTTGTTGTGGAGTTCTTGGTGCACTAAATTGCCTTGCAATACCTTTGTTCCTACAAAAGGAATCCAGTTCAAAACTGACAAATTCAGTACCATTGTCACTCCTAAAAATTTTAACTTTTATATCAAGTTGATTCTCAATCTTGATCATAAAGTCCATTAATGTTTCTGATGTTCATTCTTTTGTTTTAAGAAAAAGACCCATGTGAATCTTTTGATCACAATATTGCCTTTTTCCAATGCTCATTACATTGGTAGGACCAAACAGATCCATGTGAAGCAATTTGAGTGGTAGTATTAGTATTGATAATTTTGGATTTATGTGATACTCTATGTTGTTTTCCTTTGTAACAAGAAGAACAGTGAGTTGAGCAATGAAACACTTTGTTTGGTAATCCAATTACCAGGTCATTTTTCACCAATTTATTCATGTTCTTCATGTTAGAATGGACAAGCCTTCTATGCCATAATTGAGACAAATCTTCTAATAGTTTAGATATAAGGCATGTTTCATGTTTTGTGAGTGAAGTGTTGTTCATATCTAAAACATAAGTGTTTCCTTTTCTTGTTGCTTTGAGGAGGATCCATTCTTCTGGAACAATAGGTCCTGGCTTAAAAATGTAACAGTTAGTATTATCAAACAATATGGTATAATTTTGATCACAAATTTGAGACACACTAAGTAGATTATACTGTAAATTTTCATAGTAATTTACTTTCTCAAACTTGAGTACACCATTTGTTATCATCCCTTCACCAACAATTTTACCTCCCATTTTATCCCCACCAAATGCCACATAAGAAGCATTTTTATGTTTAAAATCATGGAGAAGTGAACAGTTTCCTGTCATATGCCTAGAACAACCACTGTCAACATACCACTTGTTATCAGCTCTCCAATATTGTTCCTGCATTCAGAAATAAATCAGTTAGAAGTGACAACCCAATTCTGAATGATCTTGGGTTTGTCAACGGTGTCTAAACTTTTTACTCCATCATGACTTAATCCTGAAGTTTCAATATTAATTTCATATCTAGTTGATTCATTTTGATTTGATGGTGGTGAGGATGATTTTGTTGAAGCTGATGCAGAAGCTTTGGAGTCTTTTTTCTTAATCGATTCTTCCTTCACCTTATCTTTCTTTGGTTGATATTTTGATTTAGAAGATGAAACTACACTTTTGAAGGTTTCATCATCTTTTGCTTTTGATTGAGACACATGTGATCCCTTTTCAAAATGATCAAAGAAATTATCACTGATGATTGACTTCTTCTCAGCCAAGTCCACCTTTTTGTGAGGTGTTTTGGATTGACTTGATGTGGTTTCCTTCACAGATTTAGCATCTTCAGAAGATTTCTGCTTTGGTTTTGACTTTTGCTTTTAATTTACCTTCTTTTGCTTTGAATCATCTTGACTTTCAGCAGATTGAGAGTCTGATTCTGTCAAATCAGTTTTTGACTTCTTTGTGCTTTTGTTTTTGTTCTTTTTGTTAAAATAGTATTCCTGAGTTGAATGATTATTTTTGTTGCAAATAGCACAGAATTTGTTGAAGTAACACTCTGAAGTCATATGATTGTTCATATTGCATATGGAACAGTAACTGCTAAAGTAGCAGTCTTCTGTATTGTGATTTGTCATATCACACCACTTGCAATACATTTCTTCAGATTCTTCTTCATGCTCATCTTTCTTCTTTTTCTTGTTCAGTTTGGGAACCTTTGTTTCTTCTTTTGAAGAATTTTATTTGTTTTTGCTGTTCTTTGAAGTATCAGCAATTGAATCTTTCTTGTCCTTTTGATGACTTTTGTTGCTTCAGATTCAACATCTTTTGTTTGTTAACAGCTTCTCTTTTTGGTACCTCATCCGTAGATTCGGCTTTCTTCTTCCACAGAAGTTCTACGGATTCAGCAGACTTTGCTTTCCGCAGATCTTCTACTGAAGAATTTTTCTTTTGTTTAGTTGATACTTGTTTCCTCTTACCTTTATCTACATGGGATAAAAAGTTGATTCGCAGCTATCAACTTCTTTTTGAAGATTCAGTTCTTGAAGTCCTTCATTGAGTTCAGCAATCCTCTTGCAGATAGTCTTCAGCATGTTTCTCTGCTTTGGAGGATATTGCAGCTTTGATTCTTCAAGCACTCTTGGAATACTGGTTTTAATATGAACATTCTTACCAATGGTCATTTGATCAACATCAAGTTCATCAGAATCATCCAAGTCATCACAATTATCATAATCAAATTCTAAATCATTTTGATTTAAAGATTCTGATTCAGAGGATTCAGTTTCACTTACCTCAGCTTTATTGTTAATGTTGATTTGAGTTGATTATTGTTAGGATCAGTGATCTACGTTTGATTAATTAGAGAGTATAGCAGCGGAATTCTAACAATGAATTAGCCAATTCACAAGAAAAAAAGATATTCAATGTAAGAACAAAAAGGTTATAGATAGAGAGAATTCTGCAGATATATTTCATTCAATATTCGCTTTCGTGGTAACGGAATGTCACAATTACAATTAGGTCGACACCTCTTATATAAGAGATGTGATGTCTGCTGATGTCACTTGATAATGACATCTAACAGAATTTTTCACAAACTACTGATAGTTAACACAACTACTGAAGATGTCAAACAGCTGACATCTTCTTACAAAAATGCTAAGTGTTAACTATTATTACAACTACTGAAAAGAAACTACTGAAATAATAACAACTGAAGAACATACTCTTCAGTTGTTTTACAAATACTGAAACAAAGAAACTACTGAAAGGTATACCATCACAACTACTGAAGAAGACCTCTTCAGCTGTTGTGACAACGTCTGATACTTTGTCTTCAGCACTTGTGTCTTCAGACTTTGTCTTCAGCACTTGTGTCTTCAGACTTTGTCTTCAGCACTTGTGTCTTCAGACTTTGTCTTCAGCACTTGTGTCTTCAGACTTTGTCTTCAGCACTTGTGTCTTCAGACTTTGTCTTCAGCACTTGTGTCTTCAGACTTGTCTTCAGCACTTGTGTCTTCAGACTTTGTCTTCAGCACTTGTGTCTTCAGACTTTGTCTTCAGCACTTGTGTCTTCAGACTTTGTCTTCAGCACTTGTGTCTTCAGACTTTGTAATCAGCTGTTGTCTTCAGCTGTTGTGGTCTTCAGTAGTTGTTGTGATGTCTGTGGGACTTAAAGGTTTTTCTGATCGGCTCATTGGTTCTTTTGGTCCAACAAACTCCCCCTGAACCAATGCAGCCAAAACCTTTAACTTTATTGAGGTCCCACTTATTGTTGGCAGAATGGTTGGTCTTTTTCCTTCTTGATCAGTTGAGAAGATGACCCATATAAGCACTGGCCTGGAAATGAGTCTCTGAAGATTTGGTTGGCAATGTATGGATGGGAGCTCTGTATTGGGGAATTGGACACTGAGCTGTTCCCACATCCATGAGACTCACTTCCCATGTATAAGCCTGTAGGATTCTCTGGTGTATGCTCTGAGAAACATGATTTGTTCTTCCATGGTCAGGTTCTCGGCTTCACCATCAAACAATCCTTCTCGCCCATACAGCTCTGAGATGTACTTGGCCTGTTTACCATTTTTGAGCTCAACTGTTGTAATCTGTCGGTATGCAAACTCATCAGGATGAGTCCCTTCAAGTAACAGACTGAGCTCATTTTGTTTGAAGTTCTCAAGCCTCTTGTAGACTAACCCCTTTTTAATAATTCTGTTCTCTAACATCTTTTGGGGTGGTTGTTTAGTCTCATAGGTCTTCTTGAAGTCTTCTACAATCTCCCAGGGTGATACTACAAGGACCACTGTGATCTCTTCATCTACTATCCTTTTGACTTGGCCCTTGTATCTCGAAGGAATATCTTTCTTTACAATTCGGTGAGCCACCCTAGGATCAGGCCATACTCTCACCTTTTCCTTCTGATATTGAAATGTGTTGGCAAGAGTGTACAACCTCAGAGCTTCTTTCTTCATACTAATAATTGATGACGAAGCAGCATAAGTTTTGTCAATGCTTTTCAGCATTTCATCATCATGAAGCTTTTGCTGCTGTTCTTCTTCAATCTTTACTCTCACAGCTTCCATCTGTGAGGTGGGAGTGATGGGCATGGGTTTGGCTTTCGCCAATGTTAGAACTGCAGACAAAGGCAACCTATCTTCTTCCACATCATCCTCTTCTTCTTCTTCTAGCCTCAACACCCTTCTCTTCTTCTTCTTAGGTGCATCATCGGCTGTTGGTTTAGATGGTAAGGGAGTTGGTTTTGTGGGTTGTGGTTGTGGTTGTTTTGGAGAGGGAATGTTGACAGGCTGAGTTAGCATTTTGGAGGTGAGTTTTGCTTTTGAGTATTTGGCTAGCTCAGTCCTGGTCCCTGCTCCTGCTTCATTCAAAGCTTCAATAACAAGTCCCTTAGTATATGCTTCAGATGAACAGATCTTGGTGGTGATTGCCAAGATACTGTCCCTGGACCAAGCTTTGGTTTCGATCATTGATCTTCCTAGATATTTTGCAATAAATCTAATCATGATCTCAAGTCTTTCTCTTTCTAACACTTCATAACTCGCCCACCTATTCTGGATTTCTTCAATCTCTAATCGTCGAATCTCAGAGTCAAGTTTATCGGTGTCATGGCCTTGCCTAAACAGCTGATCAATGATGTTGTCCATTGATCTGCTGTGTTCGGCATCAGCCTCTTTTATCAGTAGCTCCAAGGCTTTCTCTTTTTCCTTCTCTTTATCAGCCTCCACATTCACCTCCAACTCCTTTTCCACTACTCTCCCTTCTGTTTCTTTCTCCTTTTCTTTCTCCTCTGTACTCCTCTTTCTTTTTCCTTTCACTGACTTAATCTCCCCCTTTTTGGGTGCATTGGTTGCAAGGGGTTGATTGCCAGAAAGGTGTTTGCCCACAACCTCCTCTATCAAAGGGTGTATTACTGAGGAAAGCCTCTCATCAATGGCTTTGATCACGATGTCAGTGATTATGGGTGTGATGAGAGGGAGGGAATTTTGAAGGATAGCAACTATTTGCTCAGGAGGGTTCTGTTCCTGAGAAATAGTTCCAGAAGTTGAGGCAGGTGGCTTAGTTGTTGGGAGTGGCTCAGTGTTTGGGAGACCTTCAGATGAAGGTGCCATCTGTGAGGTGGTAGAGGCAGATGGTCTTTGTTCCTTAGAAGTTTTGGCAAGCAGCTCTTTGAGTCTGCTCACCTCCTCTTCCAGGATGGTGTTTTGGGCGATTACATCGTAAAAGAAGCCCAGGTCATCATCAGTAGATACTGAATCACCTGACCTCCTGATAGGATCAGGATGAACATGCACTGAGTGTAGCTCAGTTGTAGCATGTGCCCCTTTGTCTTGGAACTGGGGACTTCCTGCCTCAGGACTGTGTCCGTCATCAGCAGTTTCCTCTGGTAAATGGTACCAACTACAACCTGATCATATGCTGACGCAGGAGAAGTGGCAGCCTCACCAGAAGTTCCAATCTCCATTGCTACACTAGGAGAAGGAACATTGTAACCCCTATGTTGTGGGTTCTCAGCTGCACTTTGGTCCTCCCCCTCAATGGTAGAAGTGTTCCCAGTAGTAATTGGTATCTGGGGAGGGGGTGAGGAGTGCAACTGAGTCAGCACTTGTGCAACAAGCAATGTAGGACTTGGGGGGCGGTTGCATGGGGAGATGGAGTAAAAGCAGTCTGCACCTGGGGAGGATGGTGCTCTTCAATGGCAATCTCCTCAAATGAGGAAGATCCCAGATTGGTGGGTACCCCTTCTGAGGTTGCTGCAGGCTCCTTTTGAGAGGAATCCTGAGCGGCTGTGGCTGGAAGAGTCCTTATATCCACTAGGGGGTTTATAACCAGTGGATATAGCCTGCGTTTGTGTTGCAAGGGCATCCTCAGGGGACTCATTTCCCTGAGTAGCCTTTTTGGTTTTCTTTTTAGTGGGTTTGGTGGGGACTTTTGATTTGTAGGTGGTGGCTGTGGGTTCCAGCTGCGTGGGTTTGCGCAGCTTGGCAGCCATTTTGAGTGATTGGTCAGAGTTGTGCCGGGAGTATACTTCAGGCAAAAAAGCCATAGCAGGGACTCCCAGGCCAACAAGTCCCTCAGCTTGAAGCTGGTTTGTAATTATGGCCATTATGAACCGCGGATATAATATCCAACGGTTAGCAGTTTGTTTTTTAGCCATATCCTTGAGCTCTGAAAATAGTATTTCTGAAAAATTTAAAGGTTGTTGCTCAAGAATGGAGTACATTACCTATTGCCACCTTGTAGAAATTTGATCCCAAGACGAAGTCTTAGGAGCCAAACATACATTTACCATGTGAAATATGAGACGTTCAGCATCATGGAAATGTTTCTTCAGTATGGTGGAGGCACTAAGGTTTCCCTGATATCCATGGTGGGCAAAGGATAAATCAGTTGTGCCCTTTGGATGTCCAGCAGGAGAAGTGGCATCATCCAGGTGTAGAGTTTGACGAAGTATATCGGGAGTGATGACCACTTCGTGGTTATTGATGACCGACCGGAGAGACGCTGTGTTGTTCTCCCCAGTGGTGAGGGTGACGTTCATCCAAAACTGGTTAAGGGATTCGGCATGAAGGATTGGATTGAGAAGAAAGGCCGTTTTGTAAGGTGACTGGACCATAAGATCAATAGCATTATCGAACTTAGCCCAGAATGGCGATTTGGTGAGGTAAGCTACACAGTTGTGTCGCGGTTTGAGCTGCATGGACGCCATTTATGAGAGAGAAGTTTTGGAGAGATGAACGTTAGGTTTGAAGAAGATGAGGCTTTGAAGGATTAGGTCAGGGATATATATAGGGTACGGGTTAGAAAACGACTGAAGGGTTTGGTGTTAGTCATCAGTAGTTTTAAACGACTGTTGACATGGTATTACCCTTTCAGACGTTGAAACAGCTGAAGTCATGGTTTTAGGCATCAGCAGTTATAAAACTACTGAAGACCATGGTTTTGACTTCAGATGATGAAACAACTGAAGACTTGGTATCAGTCATCAGTAGTTGTGAAACTACTGAAGACATTGGTTTTGTCAGCAGTTGTTGTAAACAGCTGAAGACATGGTGTTAGTCTTTAGTAGTTGTGAAACTACTGAAGACATGGTTTTGTCATCAGTTGTTGTAAACAGCTGATGACTTGGTATTAGTCATCAGTAGTTGTGAAACTACTGAAGACATGGTTTTGTCATCAGTTGTTTAGGATGAAACAGCAGTTGTAGAAACAACTGAAGAGAAAGTTCTCTTCAGTAGTTTTCGTCAATTCATAGTCTTTCAGCTGTTTCATACTGTCCTCAACACTTACTCATCAGACTTTGCATCTGCTTTTCAGGTGTTTCATAGGACGTCAGTACTTATCTGTTTGTACTGATTTCAGTAGTTGTAACTACATCAGTGGTTTAGAACAGATAAAGTACTTTAGTACTTGTGAGGCATTTAGCCGTCAGTAGTTATAAAAACTACTGAAGGTGAAAGAACTCATCAGTACTTATATGTGACATGGTTACTAATGATCACCAGTACTTGTTACTGAAATCATCAGTGGTTGTCACTTATTCTAGCTACAGCATACCAAGCCTTAACACAAGGTTTTGGAAAGTAGAACTATCCAAAGGCTTAGTAAAAATATCTGCAAGCTCATCAGCACTAGGCACAAACTTAGGATCAATCAGACCTTTTTCAAAACAATCCCGAATAAAGTGATGTCTGATCTCTATATGTTTGGTCCTAGAGTGCTGGACTGGATTTTTGACAATACACAGAGCTGAAGCACTATCCATTAATAATGGAGTCTTAGTCTCTGTAATGCCATAATCCAGAAGTTGGTTCTGAAGCCAGAGTACCTGAGAAGTGCAACTTGCAGCAGCAATGTACTCGGCTTCAGTAGTTGATGTAGCAACAGATGTTTGTTTCTTACTCTGCCAAGAAATCAAACAGTTGCCTAGGAATTGACAACCACCAGAAGTTGACTTTCTAGTTAACTTGCACCCTGCATAGTCACTATCTGAAAAAGCAACTAATTTGCAAAATTGTCCAGTGGAATACCATAAACCCAAAGATTGAGTACCTTGTAAATATCTAAAGATTCTCTTGACTGCAATCAAATGAGACTCTTTAGGAGCAGCCTGAAATCTAGCACAAACACATGTAGCAAACATAATATCTGGTCTAGAAGCTGTTAAATACATCAAGGACCCAAACATACATCTGTAAAGTGTTTCATCAACAGCTTTACCTTTCTGATCAGCATCCAGTTGTGTGGTGTTGCACATGGGAGTAGAACAGGGCTTACAGTTTTGTAAATCAAACTTATTCAAAAGATCTTTTGTATATTTTGACTGATGAATAAAGGTTCCATCAGCCTTTTGTTTAATTTGCAAACCTAGAAAGAACTATAATTCTCCCATTGCACTCATTTCAAACCTCTTTTTCATTAATGTTGTAAAATCATCACACAACTGGGGATCAGAGGATGCAAAAATATATCATCAACATAAATCTGAACAAGTAGCTTATGCTGATCCACCTTCTTAATAAACAAAGTTTTATCAATGGAGCCTCTAGTGAAATTATTCTTAAGAAGAAAAGTAGAAAGTGTCTCATACCAGGCTCTAGGAGCTTGTTTCAACCCATAAAGAGCCTTATCAAGTTTATACACCCATTCAGGATGTTTATATCCTCAAAGCCTGGTGGTTGACACACATAAACTTCTTCCTTTATTTTACCATATAAAAATGCACTTTTGACATCCATTTGAAAAACTTTAAGATTGTGGAATGCAGCATAGGCTAAAAACAATCTGATTGCCTCTAGTCTGGCTACAGGGGCAAAGGTTTCATCATAGTCAATACCTTCTTCTTGTGAAAACCCCTGTACAACCAGTCTAGCCTTGTTCTTAATAATAAGCCCATTTTCATCAGTTTTATTCCTAAACACCCATTTAGTGCCTATTGCACACTTACCTGGGGGAAGAGGAACCAGTTCCCACACTTGTTGTTTCTTGAACTGAAGTAGCTCAAGCTGCATAGCTTCAACCCATCCATTGTCTCTCAAAGCAACATGGTAGTTCTTTGGCTCTAGCTGACTGATGAAGAGAGCATAGAAGCAGAAGTTAGACAATTGACTTCTTGTTGAAACACCAGCATTGATATCACCAATAATCTGGGACATGGGGTGATTCTTCAGTTCTTGATAAACAATGAGATCTGTGCAAGTGTTTGTAGAACCTTCAGCAGCAACAGATGTTGATATAGACTCTTGAAACCAAGAATTAGATGGTAACTCAAAAGATGTAGAGGAAACAGAGATCTCATCAGCATTTGTTGTGGATGGAACTACTGAAGCTACAGGAACATCAAATTTAGCAGACACAGGCAGTTGGTCACTAAACTTGAATAGGTGAGTATTGATATTATCATCATCATCATCAATACCACCAGGTGGAAGACATGCTGCAGAAGATGATTTATCCACAGGATCTGCAACAGCTGGAGGTTGATAAGGAACATATTGTAGTATGTCCAAATCAAACAACTCCACAGGGTTTTGTGGAATCTTGTCCATAGGAGATTCATTAAACTTCACATGCAAAGTCTCTTCAACTATCTTTGTTCTGTAGTTGAAGACTTTGTATGCCTTGCAAGTAGATGAATAACCAACAAAATACCCTGCATCCACCTTAGGATCAAATTTTTGGAGTTGATCCTTTGTGTTGAGAATAAAACAGGGACACCCAAATGCTTTGAAAAATGAAATTAGAGGAGCCAAGTGATGGAGAACTTCATATGGGGTCTTCATCAACCTCTGATTTACTAAGACTCTATTCTGCACATAGCAAGCTGTGTTAACAGCTTCAGCCCAAAAGGTCAGTGGCAAACCAGAGTCAGCCAGCATGGACCTTGCAGCTTAGGGTCCTGTTCTTTCTCTCCACTACTCCATTTTGTTCTAGAGTCCGTGGTATGCTAAACTGCCTTTTGATTCCTTTTGAAAGATAGAAGTCATCAAGTGTATGGTTTCTGAATTCAGTTCCATTGTCACTCCTAATACACTTGACTGGAAGGGAATACTGCTTCTCAACATACAACACAAAGTGAATAATCTTCTGAGCAACCTCATCCTTTGAATTTAGAAAGAAAGTCCATACAAATCTGGAGTAATCATCCACAATTACCAGATAGTATTTCTTCTTTGTCATGCTCATCACTCTCACAGGACCAAATAGATCCATATGTAGTAATTGCAAGCAGGCAGTGGACTTAGGCTCTTCAATAGGAGAAAATGAGACTTTGTGTTGTTTTCCTTTTAAACAAGCAGTGCAGGTTTCATCACAGTGGAACTCCTTTATTGGTAAGCCTCTAACTAAACTATTGTGAATTGGAAAATTCATTGTTAGAATTCCGCTGCTATACTCTCTAATCAATCAAACGTAGATCACTGATCCTAACAAGTGGTATCAGAGCTGGTTAATCATTGATTGATCTAACAATTGATCATTGAAACTGCTAATTGATATCTATGTTTGATTGAATTAGCATTTTGCAAGAACTGGTTATAGATTATTGAATTTCTGACGCTTTCGTTCATTTATTCTGAGATCTCTCTTGGTTCAATTGGTTGTTGTGTTTTGTTCTAAATCTGTTATAGCTTAATTGAATTTGATTGAATCTGAGATGACTACTCCTTCTAATGATCCTCACAATACTGGTTCCTCAACCAAGCCCCCGATGCTGGTTAGGACCGAGTATAACATATGGCAGCGAAGAATGCTTCATCACCTGTCTGTTAACAGTTCAGGTTGTTGGACATCTGTGGTACATGGACCACATAAGACAATGGTGAACAATACGGAAACCAATCAAATGGTTCCAAAGAAGAAGGAACAATACTCTGATGAAGATCGAAAACTGTTTGAGATTGAAGCTAAAGCCCATGGAATTCTGGCCATGGCACTGCCTAATGAAATCTATTCAGAGCTTATGCATCATGAAACTGCTCATGATCTCTGGAATGCCCTGAAGGAACAATTCGGTGGCACAGATGAGGTCTTAGCAAACAACAGAGAAATCCTTGCCCAACAATATGAGACATTCTCTCATAGAAAGGGTGAGACACTGACTCAACAGTTTGAGTGTTTTTCCTGCTTGATCTCTGAGCTGAAAATGGTGAAACAGGAATACACCAATAGCCAGATGAATAACAGGTTCCTCAGATCACTGCCTGAGAGATGGGACACATACAGTATTGTCCTACGCTCCAGTGCAAATCTGGATAGCCTATCTCTCACCCAACTTCATGGGAAACTGCTTACATTCGAAAGAGAGATAGAGCAGAAGAGGAAACCGTCCTCATCAGGAAAGCTCACGGATGACTTTGTACCAGGGAATACTGCCTTGGTTGGTCATGAGTCAAAATATGCTGCATCTGAAAGCAATTATGATGAGCATATTGATTTCTCTTCAAATAGTTCTGATCATGCATTTGTTGGTATTGAGAGTCATTCTGGCAGTAATAGTGACAATCTATGTTTCAAACTTGGTGCTAGGCACAAAATGATTTGACAAAGTGTTGGTCATTGTTGTAGGTAAAGATGTGTAATTATCATTTATAGGTGGTGCAACAGCATTATAACCCAACCCATACCTTTTCTTTTATTCAATATGAGAATTTAGTAATTTCTCATATTGCTAAGATGATAATTGAAACTTCTGAAGTTTCACTTCAGTTGAAGCATGATCAGCCATGGATTTTGTTAAGGAAGTGGTCAGATGCTCAACTTGGGCTTTTAGGCTATAGTTTTCAGAAACAAATTTTTCTAAATCCTTTTGCAAAGAGTTAATTTTGATTTGATACAATTTATGTTCTCTAACATGGGATTCATTCAAAATCATAGTTTCTTTTACTTTGTCAGCCAACTGTTGAGCATGGACTTTATAACATTCAACTTCCTCAACACATGTTGATTAACACAACCTTTCTTTTACCTCTCTCGCCATTGGAGAAACTTTTTGATCCATATGGGCCATCAATGCTTTATTCTCTTCCAAGACTTCTTTTTCATACACACTCCAGTCACACGTTCCATCTTGAAGTATGATCAGCCCTGACTCCTTTGAGTTACTAGGTCCAGCTGATTCATTGGTGGCTGGTGTGGATGCATTGATCAGTTGAGATTGTCTGTGCATAGGTCTTTGAGAATTTGATTGTTGATGAGGTTGAATCTGATGTTGCTGATGCTGCTGATGTTGTCTCATCTCTGGATATGACTGTTGATTGCATTCTCTGGAGAAATGTCCATAGAGATTGCACTTGAAGCATCTTACCTTTGACTTATCAACACCAATCTTTGATGTTTTACTGGCTGCTACCAAGTTCTTGTTTCTCCTGAGATATTGCTTTGCTCTATAGGCAATCATTGCCATCTGCCATTGTAGGTCCATTTCTTCCACTACATCAGGATGTAGTTCTTCTAAGTCTTATTGGCAGATATTTGTTGAAGTTAGAGAGCTTCCCAGATATGCTTGAAAACTGGAACTAAAAGCTGCAAAGGCTGGTTTTTGTGCTTCAAAATCCAATATCACAGTGATTGGTTCTGACTGATTGTTTGAATGTGAAAACTTAGTTGTTGTTGCAGTTGTATCTTTTCTCTCAGCAGTTCTTCCTTTATCCTTTTGATTTTTATCTTGAGATGATTTTTTTGAGGGTTTAGAAACATAAAAGCTAACTTCCTCCTCATTATCACTCCAAGCACAAGAGTTATCACTTTCATTTTTTGAGATAAATGCACTTCCAATATTATTTGTTTCTTTGAAGTGATAGGGTGAGACATGAGTTCGCACACTCTTGTTTCTTGATTTTTCATCCATTTCAAGAGCTTCCACTTTTGCAACCAGAGTATCTAGACCAGTTGATTTTAGATCTATAGTGTTCTTGAACATGGATACTGTTTGCTTCCAACTTTCTGGCAAAGTGTGGAGCATTTTCTTGTTTAATTCCTCATTGGTATATTTCAACAAAATATTCATCTCAGTTACCAACTGCATGAATCTATGAAGTTGTTAAGGAATTGATTCACCCTCACTATGATGAAATTTTTCTTATTGTGACATGAGGGTGTCTCTCCTTATGTTTCTGATCTCATCACTCCCTTCGCAGAGAGTATGAAGTATCTTCCACAAGGAGTTTGTTGTTTTGTATTTCTCACACCTGATCAATATCTCTTCAGGTAAAGCCATACTAAGCAAACTATATGCTTTGATATCAACTTTGACCTTTTTGACATCATCAGGTGATAGATCTTTGATACTGATTGGTTGATTTTTGTCGTTATAATCCGGCCCAAGGGTGGGTGGAATATAAGGACCTTCAGTAATGGAGACCCATAACTCAGAATCCGTATAGTTTACATGATTCCTAAACTTGATTTTCCATGACTTGAAGTCTGCTTTTGTTTCCAACTTCGGTGGTTGGTAAGATGATCCACTGAAGTTGCTCATGATGTTAATTGATGAATATAGATACGAGTTAATCTAATCAAATGTTGTTGAACCACAAACAAGTTTTACACAAAATTCTTTTAAAAACAGTAGATCTGTTATAGCAAAAACTAATAAATCTACAGAATTCAAAGCAATTAAACACAACTAACACTAATAGATCAATTGATCTAAATCAATGAGCACTAGGCTCTGATACCACCTGTGAATCCAAGGATCGGAATCAGGAATTATCAGTGTCGGTTGATGGCAAGTCAACGTTTGTGGAATCAACATTAATTTGGTTTAATTGTTTGTAATAACTTTAAATATCAATAAATATTCAAGAACACACTAACAAAAACACAATTAATGAATAATATGTATTTCATTAAAATATGTTAATGATTACAAAATAATGAATGAATGATATCAAAGTTTGTTATGATGTGACGGCTGCTAGGGTTTGATTGAGAGACTGTGATTATCGTATTACTATTGCTGTTGTTGTTCAATCAATCATCTAAAACAATCGTCATTGAATCGAAACCTAGGATCCATATATATAGACAATGATATTTCTGTTATAGGAAACACTGGATCTCTTGGGATTTGATTTGTGTCAGTTAAGGAATCATCGGATTTCTTGGGATTCGCATAACTGCCTTGTTGACTTGTAACACTTGCATTATACAAGTGTTTGGACTCCGCAGGAATAGTGTCTTCCGTAAAAATTTGTTCTTCCGTAGAAGTCTTGTTCTTCCGTAGAAAACTTGTACTTTCGAAGCAAACTGTTCTTCAGTTCTGGTTGTTCATCCACAGAAATTTGGATGTAATGTTACTTGTAAGAAACATATCTACGGAAGAACAAAATGTTCATCCGTAGATGTTTCTTACACTTGGTCAATTTCATAAATTGACCAAGAATAATATTTGTACATGCAATTATCCATAACACACATATATGGGTTAGCATATATAATTAATGCATGCATAATAAATGATAATTACAAATATTTATTACAAGAATTGATTAAAGTTCTAAGCCTATACAAATTGATCTAGACCTATAAGTCCTAGATCTAACATATATATATATAATATATATATATATATATACATATATATATATATATATATATATATATATATATGTGTGTGTGTGTGTGGTGTGTGTGTGTGTGTGTGTATATACATATATATATACACATATATACACACATATATATATATACATATATACATATATATATACATATATATACATATATATATACACATATATATACATATATATACACATATATATATACACATCTATATATACATACATATACATACATATATATACATATATATACATATATATACATATATATATATATATATATTACATATATATATATACATATATACATATATATATATGTATCTATATATATATATATATATGTATGTATATATATATATATATAGCTCAAATATGTAAACAAATATTTAAACTTTATCGTTTTTATTTTAAATCAATTATACAAAAATAAGAATTTGTGATCATAAGGTTTAAAAGGTTAAATAAGATTTGAGATGATTGATATTATAGATTCAAAATCCCTAGAATGATTGGTGGTAATTAAGGTAGTTAAAAAAACTTCACACTTGTCGTTCAAAAAAATTAAAATAATATAAAATTTTTAGGTAATAAATATAGCATGATTTGTGGAGAATTTGTTAAAGAAAATTTAAGCGGAAAAGTTTTTATGAGGTGCAATCTAGTATAGATATACACATAAGAAGGGCAATATGGAAATTTGTCAAAACTTCTAAAAATAAGAGTTTTACTACTCTTAATGCACAATGTACAACTTATTAATGCACATGCCTTCAAAAACAACATATCCCGCGTATCCAAGCCTGTGATCTGTGATTCAAATTCAAATAACCTGAACCCTAACCAAATTCAAACACACACATATCTGCAACTATTAATCCCATGACCCACTGCTCTGCTTCTTTGTGCGGCTTTAGTTTGTTGCTTCTAAAGAAATCGATTTCATGGGTATTATGATTAGTCATTGATAAAGCATATCGCGATTCACAATCAGACGTCGTTCACAAGTTTGTTCTTCATTAGTATCTTCCCTTTAGCACAATTTGATAATACAATTATTGCAGACCAAATTCAAAAGGATCGTTGCACGTAGCCACTAAGGTTATTAGTTTTTCGATTGGATATCCACCGTCGATGGTGGTTCTTCACCAATATTGGTGTTTCTTCACCATCAATGGCATTTCTTCTGATTTCCGTGATATTTCACCAACCAAAACTATTATATTTCTTCTAATTTTTGATCTGTTTGATGTGGTTCACTTTCTTTAGGGTTCTAGCTATTTGACTGAAAACGAGTCAATGATCGAAGCCATGGCATTGGTGTCATAGGGGAAGTCGACATGTTATGTTTGTTTGAATGATGAAGAAGGCTAATACCCAATTTGAAGGAATTAGGTTCTTTATAATTCTTTTTGGTTTTTGTATGTGTAAAGATGAGCATGGTTATGATGTGTAGCCAACTTTACTGCCCTTTAATCTCTTTAAAATTTAGATTAGATTGTTTAGCAAGCTCTGTGACATTGTTCTTTTTGGAGCTATTGTTTTTTTTTCAATATTGAGCTGAAATATAGCTATGTTTAAAGTTGAAATCAACATAAGGTCTTAAAACATATCAGTAGATAATCATAACTTTTGGTTAATACTTTAGGTTAAGCCAAAGAAAATAACAGCTATCATGGATGAATTCAATGAACCTGGCTCACTTGCACCAACATGTGTATACCTTGGTGGCACCGGTAACGTGGTTATTTAAGGAGAGACAGGAGCTGAGATTCAAAGGA